>CM019175.2:10026537-10434196 GCA_009739505.2 Apolygus lucorum
TGCCCAAAAGGTAGGACAAAGGCTGTATATTTTCTGGTTTCATCAGAGAGGGGAAACTGATGAAAACCGTCTTTCAAATCTAACTTCGTGAAGCAACAGCAACCTCCAAAGCTTGATATTATCTGGTCAATCAATGGAAATGGAAATGGATCCAAATCTGTGAACTCATTGATCATACGAAAATCTTGGCAGAGACGAAGGCTTCCATTTTCTTTGGGAACTATCACACAGGGTGAAGCATATTCTGACTCAGAAGTCCGAATAACGCCCTTTTCTAAGAGTTCCTTGACCTTATTCTGCGCCCACTCATACTTTTCCCTATTCAAACGATAAGGCTTCTGCTTCACGATGGGAGAATTCGGCTTCAGATTGAATTTTATTTCTTTGGATGGTCCCATCCTGCTACCATCAGCCTGCTGAGGAAACATTCGAACCACATCGTCACGGCTCAATATGACCTTTTCGTGGGAGTCTTTTTTAACTTGACACACAGATTCTTCAATTTTTGCCGGCACTAGACGAAGTCCCAGCTGACGTAGAGATGGCCAGCCTATTATGGCTTCATATGGCAATTGATCCACTACGTATGCTTTAGAAACAACCTTAGACTCACCCAAGCAAATTGTTATTAGAACAGCTCTAGAAACGTTTTGAATAGACCCATTGAAGCCTCGTAATACTTCGTCTTCTCTACTGCACTTCCATCTATTTCTAGCAACAATTTATCCGAAACTAAATTCACCATTGCACCTGTATCCAACAAACTCTTCACGTTAACTCCATTCAAACTTAGAGATTGTACAAGTGGCAAGCTATTTGAATCGTTAGACAAATAAGAAGAAAATACATCTAAAGAAAAGGTTCTATTTTTGTTCATAGCATTACCGAAATTGGTGAGAACCGATGAATCAATGTCCTCTGTATTTTCAGGGCTAGGCAAATACGGATTGTCCACCTGTATTGTTTCAGCCTCGGTTAATGGTCTCAATCGCACAAATGACTGTCTAAACTTCTCTTTGGAATCTAGATCGGTACCGTTCCCCATCAATAAATTCTGCATGTCTGCAGGAAGGACGTGCAAAATTAATAAATTGAATACTCTATCAGGAAGCTTACCAAATGCTAGTAGAAGTAACCGTTGTTTCTCATAGTAGAACTGCATCAGACATCCGAACTGGTAGTGGTATCCCAAAGCATCGATCACGAGTTGGACAGGATTCTGTCCAAAAGCAGACATAAATGATGTTTTCCATTCATCCCAGTTATTTGAAACTTGACCGACTATACGTGAATTGAACCACTTTTCAGCTACACTTCCTGAACTTAAACATCCAAGAAGGTTGTTTATTTTCTGCTCATCTGTGCACCACCTATTTTGTGCACAGGCCAACTCGTAAAGGCTAATCCAGGAGCCGGGGGCTTTCAGTTTACCATCAAATCGAGGTATCTCCATCTTCTCAGGTCTATTAGCAAGTTCGTTTATTGCCTCAGTGAAAGACGTGGCCATTGAGCTCATAACCCTCTCAATAAGGCCACACATAGTCTTCTGTTGAGATTGTAGAATCGAATTCATGAGTACCTGGAACTCACTCGGAGAATAAGCCGCCGAACTACCAGAATTAGTCATGACCTATATCACTGAACTACCGACCGCGCCAAATTGTAATACTTGAATTACAAGTTTATATTATTAGAATAGAAAATCACGAAACACATTTCAAATTCTATATTAAGACTCATTTCATTCACACCGTTTACATTCGTTGCTATGGTATTACTTTACAGTTTAGTAACTGGAGTGAGCTCGTTACATTTAGTATTTAAAGAAATTGAAGGCGCAAAACGTAAATAGTTTTTGTTTTTCTCTAGCAATTATTTTTCGATTTTGTTGATTCCAGCTTCAATATTTCAGTCTTTCAATTCTCTAGAGCCGTGCACTAAATAATTTCTAAAATCCTTTGACATTTCAAATTTAGGTACAACTTTTAAAGTTTTTGCGCCTCCGATTTTGTGAAATACTGACTCAGAACGAGGAACGAACGGCGACCGACTGAGACCCCCTTAATTCTTTCATTATCATTGCACAATCTTCAAAAATCTGTCAAGTTTTTCGGTTTTAATTTCTGTTCTGATTTAACCCTGTACTTGGCAAAGGTAACCAATGGCGATTCCTTCAAATTTTCCTCCTTTAGCGCCTCCAAAACACGTTGAATTGAAGAAGCTTCTAAAATGTTGAAAATCTGTTCTAATTTCAACATTAACTAATGTTGAAATTAGAACAGATTTTCAACATTTTAGAACATTTAGAACAACATTTTTGAACATTAACTAATGTTGAAATTAGAACAGATTTTCAACACTTGTGGTAAAGTAAGTACCTATGCAACGTACACCGATGAATGAGAATTGTTATTGAATAAAATGTATTTCGTTCTATTCCAAACAGAATAAAATTCCAAGAAAAAAAAATTGCAAAAAAATAAAATAATGGAAGATATATATTTCTAGCTAGGTATACTTATTATACCTTCCAAATACGCTCAAATTATTATTAGCTAGGTATACTTATTATACCTTCCAAATTAGATTTAGCAGTAAACGTGAATGTACACCAATACAACTAAGCAGTCTCATTCAAAGACGTAACGAGTTTATCATTAAAGATATTGGTACTTTTCCTGTGAGGCTTTGTTTTAATTTTTCCTCTACAGTGTACCCTCACCCCCCCCCCCCCCCATGATAAAACTGAAAAAAAGTATCTTCAGAAAACACGTATGGTATATTAGACATTGCGAAGTACAGGGTTAAGGAACGACTCGAATTGAAATGAATGAATTATCTATTTAAATATTATTATAGTAAGAGACAACCAGCTTCTCTATAGTAATTTCATGAGGGAGGTCCCTTCCGGCGAATAGAAATGGAAATTCTGGCCCCTTTTCCAAGTACCAAGCAAGGCAATCGGTTTGGTCTTGTATGAATGAATGAATGTTTTTTATTTGCCATTCCACGAGCAATATAAATATAAAACAAAACATAACAGAGTAATAGGGGTAAACAGAACAATGGGATACTAGACAAGGCACACGGGTAAAAATAATAAACCAAAAGAACGAGAAATGAGATGAGGAGGCACTCAGCCGGGCCCGGACCCACCCACCATGGTGGCTCCCGGACCCAGTTGCGATGACTGACCACTTCAGGTGGTAGCGATTCCCAATCAAGTTCATACTCTGATCAATGACTTTGTTGGGTGCCATAGGAAATACACACTGGCCAGACTAAAGCCAACTGACGTACTAAACAACCAAGTTTGAGCATCAAGCATTTGCTTGATATGGACATTTCGAGCTGTAATAGCAAGTAAAATATGTGGGTGCGCGGGAATCTGGATAGTTCCTACCTATTCCGCCAAGTCTGAGTGCAGCACCTGAGTAAGCTCGGGCGTCAAACAGGGAGATTCGCTGTCAGCCATACTGTTCAACCTGGCTCTGCATGAGGCTGTCAAGAATGCAGATAAGAAGGGAACAATTGTCGACAGAACATGGCAGATTCTGGCTTATGCCGATGACATTGCTTTATTGGGGCGAAGTCTTGATGCCTTGCAGGAGGCTTTTGGGGTTTTGCATGAAGGGGGGAAGCCAATGAGTCTGCGAATAAATGAAAGCAAAAACTAAATACCTCAAGATATCTCCCCCGAGCCGTGTCCAGCAGGTGCCCAGAGTCAGGTCCTTCACCTATCTGGGGAGCTTGGTCACGAATAGAAACCAAGTACAGGATGAGATATGCTCACGAACAATGGCAGGCAGCCGAGCATTTTATGCAAATATAAAACTCTTCAAGAGCCGTGTGATCTCCAGATCAACGAAGATGAGGCTATATAGATCTCTGGTGCAGCCTGTGGTTTGTTATGGATCGGAGGCTTGGACCATGCGGGCTGAGGATGAGGCTAGACTGCGGATATTTGAGAGAAGGATCTATGGAGCGGTCAGAGAGGGCCAAGGGTGGAGAACAAGACAGAATGCTGAAATTGATGAATAATTAAAACATGAAGACATACATAGTCTGATTCATCAAAGCTGGGCGCATCCAATGGCTGGGACATTTTGGCCGCATGCCGGTGGAGGCCTGCCCAAGAATGATGCTGCGAGCTAGGATGGAAACTAGAAGACGAAGAGGTCGTCCTCGGAGTTGCTGGATTGATGATGTCTTGAATGATGAAGGACCTCCGGGTGGTGGGATTGCAGAGGACTCAGGCCTGTGACCGTACTCATTGGCGGAAGGGAGTTCGGGAAGCCAAGGGCCACACCAGCCTGTAGTGCTGTGTTGTTAGTTAGTTTCTGAGTGCGGCACCTACTTACTTCTCCACGCACTTGCCATGGAGATTCGTATAGCATCCATGAACAACAGACGAGGACAGATAGCAGGAGAGTTCAAGAGAGAAGTGATGATTATGAATGTTTGGATGGTGGTTAATATCGAAGTACTGTGTTTGATTGCTAATTACTAAATTAATCTATTCGTTGAAGTCAGTATTGTTATGGAAGACCTAACAAATAGGTGGTATTGGATTAGGTACCTCCGAGTCCAACTCGTCATCCGTGGTGTAGGAATCTTCGTGGCGCATGGCGCTGGTTGAGAGATCTGGGAACAAAATTAAGAATATTAGATATCATGTAGTACTGTCCTTACTTCCTGCTATGCTATATTATATAAAAACAGGTGTGAAGGTACCTCGAACAACCCAAGGCGTTTGCCAGTAACGGTCAAAACTTGAGGCGCCATATTTTCACCCTGTAGTACATGTAGGTACATGTGGAATCATGTACGCCTTTGCGGACTCCTCAAAATGTGATGGTTTCCGCAGGAAAAATTCGAGAATCGAATAAAACATTTTCCGGCTGATAAATTTTGCAGTATCGATACCAAAAAGTCTCGTATCAGTTCGAGAGTATCGATATTTTTGAGATATCGGGCATCGATACCCATCCCTACCTCCGATCAAATTTGATGGGTACTTAGTGGTAGGTACTTGGATATTGAAGTTTGATTATGCATTGGCTCATTTGTACAATTGCGGTTGAATTTTACCCCTTTTTTCATGAATTGGTTTAAATTGAGGAACAATATAATGAGACGGAGATATCTTTATACCCGCATGTGATGAAAGGATTATTTCGTCGCTTAAGATGCATCATGGCACATCTAACATTTTGTCGAAAATGAGGTTAGAACGGTTTCTTATATGAATTTTTGCGCCTGAGTGATTGGTGGACTTAGTTTTTTGATTGCTCCACTTGAAACGCTGTAATTTCTGATTTAGTTATCATAGCACAACTAAAATCATCTGACATCTTGGCACATCTACAATCTTCAACATGGCGGAAGGCTACAGCTCAGATGATGAGCTGGGTTTCGTTTGACTACGTGAATGATTAGGGAGTTTTTCCTGAACAATTATTATGTAATCTATTCTCCACTAAATAAACTTCAATAAAAACAAAATACCATGTCCCAAGCTATCTGGAATGACAACTAATTCTTCGTTGAAAGTTGCAGATTTACTTGTGCTATGATGGTGTGTTCTGAGAAAGTTTGATGTGCCATGATGTTTCATGTTTTTCTAGCAGTTTTCCTATAGAAAAGTCATTGCCAATTTCAAGGGGAAGAAACGCCCTAAGTCTTCCGTTGCTGCGCGATCGCCTGCATGAAAATTTTTAAAAATACCAAAAAATAAGATTTTTATTCACGATGTATGACAAATTGTTAGGAGGAAGGCTCTAACCACAGTGAAGACACACCTTTCACTCATGACCTTCCTTATAAAAGGCAAAACAGGCCCAACTCTGGCATTCTAGTTTACCGACCAAAAAGAGACTCTCTCCAATTGGTCTTACTCTATGGCTGTATTCTCTAAATCACAAAACTGAGTTCTCAAACTTCTTTCTTAAAGTTTTTGGGACCTTACAGCTAAAATTTAAATTCTTATAGTCCCAAGTTGTAAGCCAGAAAGTAAGGCGCCAGTAAGTGTCTCCGTCACTTAACAAATCTCTCAATCTAGAAATTGGAAATTAGATAAAACTAAACTACATATCATAGGACGAAAATTTAAGTGCTTGCTGTGCTTTGTACCTAATGATAGAAAAAAATCTAAAAATAGAAAAATTTAAATACCCGTGTTAGTACTACTAACGTGATATTAGGCAATCTTGGTTCTCGACTTGTGATTGTGCCTTGGGAAAACTAAAAACGTGATTTTATTGGTGGTCTACGATCTCACAAATGAAACCTTGAAACTTCTTAACTCTCTTCTGAAGATAAAGTTGCATTAAAATTGTGACTTCTCCATAATATTATACCTATTACATTTTGCTTCCGAGTCTACCAAGGTAGCAGAAGCATTGTTTTACTTTTCATGGTTGAAAAAAAAGTTCTCCAAAATCAGAATTTCCACTCGTGTTTTACGTTTCTAGCCTCCCTGAACAATTTTGGTTCCGTGTTTGTCTTACATAAAACTATCGAAGTTATTGTCCGATTCCGATGAAATTTTCAGAGATTTTGCGGATTTGCAAAATTGCAATGATTTCTCTTATTTAATTCTCGAACTCGTGCTTTTACTTGGAGAAGGATGAATTTCATAGTTTTTCAGTAAACTAAATCACTGCCAGCTACGGTTTCACCACGAAACACAGAGAAAATGTGGTACATCATAGCACAAGTGAGAGGAATTTCAACAGCATGGCACATCTACAAGATATTTTGACATAATATGTTTTTGACATCATATTATGATGTTTACTGTACTATTAAATGCAATTCAAGTTAGCAGACTGTAAACAAAGGCAGACTGATGAATAAAAATGTTTAAAACTATAAAATTTATCGACCTAATCGGTTTTTTTTGCTCTCCTGAAAGGTAGGCAAAAGTTAGATGTGCCATGATGCATCTTAAGCGACGATTTGTTGTGGTGATGCTGGGAGCTGTCGCCATGGTTTCCTCTTCCTAAACACGAAATGTTGTGTGGGGACCGTTAGCGTTAGCAACATTGATCTTCGGGGAAGGTACCCTGAAAGAGCGAGAGAGAGGAAAAAAAACCCTGTTTTTTTCCCCTCCCTCTAATAAATGATACAGGTGGCATCGGTGAGTTGAAGAGGGGGAATTGATCTGGTGATGCGGGGAGGGCAGGAATCAACAGGAATCGATTGAAGGCGCACAAAGAAGAGATAGGTAGCCGAGCGAATGCTGCTCTATGGTCTGTATGACTAATATATGGAAAAATGTGGGTATCAATGGAATATTCGCTTCCTCACTTCCAACGCGCAGTGCTTTTTGAAAAAAAAATTGTGCAATGCACAAAGAAGAGATAGGCGAAGGAATTGTGTTGTATAGTCATTATTAACAACCTTAGGTACCCATATCATTATTTAGAAAAATATTGATATCAGTGAAATCTATATATTGTTGCTTCCTTACTACCAACATCTAAAGCTTTTGCAGAAAAAAAATTTAAATGCACAGAGAAGAGATGGGCAAGGGAATGTTGTTCCTACCAACATTAGGGATATCATTTATTATATATTATAGAAAAATATTGATATCAGTGGAAATCTGTAGGTTATTTTCGCTTCCTCACTACCAATACGTAAGAATTTTGTAAAAAAATATAAAATGCACAAAAAAGATATAGCCGAGGGAATTGTGTTGCATAGTCATTATTAACAACCTTAGGGATATCATTTTTAGAAAAATATTGATATCAGTGAAATCTATATATTGTTGCTTCTTTACTACCAACATTTAAAGCTTTTGCAAAAAAAAAAGTTTAAATGCACAGAGAAGAGATGGGCAAGGGAAATGTTGTTCCTACCAACATTAGGGATATAATTTATTATATATTATAGAAAAATATTGATATCAGTGGAAATCTTTAGGTTATTTTCGCTTCCTCACTCCCAATACGTAAGAATTTTGTAAAAAAATATAAAATGCACAAAAAAGATATAGCCGAGGGAATTGTGTTGTATAGTCATTATTAACAACCTTAGGGATATAATTATTTAGAAAAATATTGATATCAGTGAAATCTATATATTGTTGCTTCCTTACTACCAACATGTAAAGCTTTTGCAGAAAAAAAGTTTAAATGCACAGAGAAGAGATGGGCAAGGGAAATGTTGTTTCCTACCAACATTAGGGATATAATTTATTATAATATAATAAATTACCTACAGATTTCCACTGATATCAATATTTTTCTATAATATATTATATTATAGAAGATATATATATATTATAGATATTTTTCTATAATATATTATATTATAGAAAAATATTGATATCAGTGGAAATCTGTAGGTTATTTTCGCTTCCTCACTACCATCACGTACGACTTTTGTAAAAAACATAAAATGCACAAAGAAGAGATAGGAGAGGGAGGTCCATTTTTACAACTTTTGAAATTTATTATATAGGGAACCAAGTAGTTAGGTTCCTATCGATAACAAATTATGGAAATCGGCTTAACTGTACAAAGTAGTCAGATTTTGGAAAAAGATTATTAGATTCTCTTCACGACTGGTTTTTCTGATGAGGTGAGACTTAAAATAACCTGAAAAACCGAAAATGCTTGCATACGAGTCTGCAACACATTGGGACATTTTCATGTGTTTTCTTATTGTATTTATTACTAGGCAGACTAGGTTGATTTTTCTCTACGCAACACAGTGAGTCTATTTTATTTATTGGTCGCGTGAGCAAGTTTTCGTGACGATTTTTTAGTTTATGTGCCAAAGCAAAGACATGAAAATGTCAAAAATTTCGGATTTGCCTAAATCATCAAGATTTTTCATTTTGATCGTTTTGTTAGTGTTCGATCAAGTTCAAGATGATTATTAATCAGTCCATTTGGAATCACATGTGAATACCTACGTGATTTAATTAGTTTATAATGTAGAATAAAATATTATTTCATTCTTTGCGGGAAACCAACCTGTTCTCATTTCTCATTATTCCAACTTTTGAGGGCCACAAATATTTAATATTAAATCGTTCTTGGCATCGATTTCTAAAATTCACGAAAAAGGGAACAAACACGGAAAATTGAAAATTTCCTCCTCGTTATCTACTCGATTGATTTGCTGCTTTACGATCAGGGGAAGGTTTTGTTGTCAGTTGTTCTCTGAAAAGGTCTCCATGACTACTGTGTAGGCTCCAGACGTCTCCTAGGGGGTGCCGGGTTGACGCCCTGTCGCCATGGCGACGCCTCGCTGTAGAGAAAAAACTTCATTAATATTGGACGTCGGGGGTTGGAGAAGGGAGGACGAAATGGATCACGGCGAAAAGAGTATTATCGATGGTGAAAGACGGGAGGTTTTTTCTCATTGGTCCATTATCAGTACTAACATGGCGACGACTCGTAAAAGGGAGGGAATGTGGGTTTGGCAGGGTGCCATTCATTGGTGACCAAACTACCATTGTATACAACTATTATTCCATACGACTTTTGGGATCGACCAGGAAAAAGAAGTTAAAAAGTTTAACCCCCCCCCTTCACCACCTGAAAAGTTTATTGGTTTTTTTATCAAAATACGTAGAATTTGAAAATCGAAAAACTACGTATTCTACGCACCTTGAAACACAAACCATCAAATTTGGGAGGAGTGGGACGGTTGAAAATATTTGTTCTTCCTCGATTCTCAAGGTTTATTATTGAAAACTAGCTGAAAAGCCTGCTGAAAGCAAGGAAAATAGAATCGTAGCTATGTGAAAAGAAAGCCGTAATACCGTGGCGTAAAATGTCAACAACAAAATTAGATAACATAAACGCGTAATTTATTAAATTGGAAAAAAATTTGTTGTCACGGCCTGGAATCGAACCCGGGTTTCCCAGACGTACGGTTGGGATTTTATGTACTTACCTATTATTAGATTAGTGATAGATTAATGGTCAAATTTGGGTAGTTTTCAGTACTATGTTGAGCCGAGAAATTTTCGACCATTTTATAATTACTCACAATTTGTGTAATCACTTGTTATTTGCGTTAACCCTGAAATGCTAACATGGATGCTACTCCACCAATAATAACAATGCGCCTCTGAGGCGTTTAATTTTCCAAATCCCCTTGAAAAATGTTAGTTGACCACATATATCAGTATCTGTTATATTGGAAAGAATTTAATTAATAAATTCTTAATCTTTAATCTTTTAATATTCTTCTTAATTCATCACTTTTGAGAGAAATTCTTTTCAAATATATAATTATTATATATTTGAAAAGAATAATTCTTTTGAGAGAAATTATTTCTCTCAAAAGTCAATTTCATCATTGGTGATGCGTTCAAAAAGTCAAATTTATTCACATTTTTGTCCTCCAATAAAATTTTGCATCTAACACTAACAAGGAGCCTCTCAGTAGGAATGGGTATCGATACCCGATATTTTAAAATATCGATACTTTTATACCGATACTCAATATTTTAGTATCGATACTGGAATATCTGATATTTTAGGATATCGATACTTTGGATCCGATGTTTCTAAGTATCGAATATCGATACAGTTCTCGCGGACAATTCAACATAATGGCTAAATATAATCAAGGAAGAAAACCTAAGAAGCCGCTCTTCCTCCATTCTTAGAAGAGGATATTTTCTTCATACGTGATTTAAAAAAAACGCTTGCATACGAGTCTGCAACACATTGAAACATCATGCCCCCCCCCCCCCCCCCGGATGATCTGGTACCTCGATTTTCGACTCAGCTGATCTGGGAGCTCGATTTTCGACTCAGCTGATCTGGGAGCTCGATTTTCGACTCAGCTGATCTGGGAGCTCGATTTTCGACTCAGCTGATCTGGGAGCTCGATTTTCGACTCAGCTGATCTGGTAGCTCGATTTTCGACTCAGCTGATCTGGGAGCTCAATTTTCGACTCAGCTGATCTGGTAATATCAAACTGTAAAGTACCTACCTAACTGTAAAGTACCTACCTGTAAAGTACCTAACAACTTCACTTCTGATGGTCATAATCATCATTGTGGCGACTTGGGACAAATTTTGTTAGCAAATTTCGTCGCAACAAATTTCGTGACGATTTTTTTTTATGTGCCATATGAAAGACATGAAAATGTCAAAAATGAAGAAGGTAGGGAGGTTGTTGGGTCTTAACTCGGATAAAAATCATTACTATTAAGGAGAAAATGTTCAATAAAATTTTGCAGTGGGTATTTTCTCCAAATTTTCAAATGTTTTTACATCAAAAGATGCCTAATTCATTGTATGACACAAGCTCACTTGTTAGCGAATTTTCAAGGAAAATGAAGCTATTGCAATGGCCACAAAATTTTCAGAATGGAGTTTTTTTGAGAGAAAAAAGTCACTGAAATCCGTTTTGGAGCATTCTAATCTCCTGTGCTGACTGTAGAAAAACCATACTAGATTTCTATGAAAATTCGCTCATTAACTCATGCTGTATGAATGGACTTTTGTTCCCTATTCAGTCTGGAGAGCCTAGAGGTAGGTATTCAAATTCACACACAAGTACTTGCTTCTCTTGGCGATTCTAGGAAAAGATAGGTTCTTGGTACCTGGACCTTGAGACCTATACTCTTGCCTTTATTTAAAGAGCTCTGGGATTTTTGAAGGCCCCGAAGGTTCGGCATCGCTGCAAGAATCTGAGCCCCAGCGGAAGGTCGAGGTATACCTGCGCGACCCCTCCGCCCGTGAACCCCCCCAACCCCCCAACAGTTTACCCTCTTCTGCAAATGCACACTTGATTCACAAATTATTTCGATCATCCCATCACCAAAATCGTGATCAGCGAGACAAATTGAACTAATCGAGTATAAACTCGAGGCAGGTACGATTAAAACTCAGCAGCCCTCTCCCGGCCAATCCACCCAAACGAATTACGCCCTCTTCGCCGAATTACAGGAAATTTGGACTCATTTTCATCAGAATAATTAGTACGTTACGAATTTAAATTACAAAAAATGTTCACCGAACGATAAATAATTAAATTGTATGTTGATAGAAGAGGAAGAAGGAAGAGGGATGATGGGTTTTGACCGCGAAGGGTTGTGAGTTGAGACCCCAAGGTGAGCACCTTGCAACGTTGCCACCTCTTGGCAGGGAAGGGGTTTTGGAACCCGCGGTCCAGAGCTCTTTAAATAAAGGCAAGAGTATACACATGCTGGTTCCTAGGAGTTACCCAGAATCCCAGGGTTTCCACAACACTGCTTGTTATACATTGAGCATCTCAGATATTAAGAGAGGGCTGTAAGATCACCAGTTATTTTGACTTTTCCCAGAAAATTCGCTCATGCTCTGGAGGAGGAAACGTCTGGGGTAGGAAACGTCTTAAGACAATAAGGAGACCAGGACTGGACTGTGACACCATATTATGGGTAGGTGTAACCCTTTTTCTACCTGACCCTAGCTCCCTTTAATCAACCAAGTATTGACCAAATAATTTTATGAAAACAATGAATTCCCAGGCGAGTATGTGTCTACTTCTAGGTTTCCCAGGTATGACTTTCAAATTTGAATACTTCGGAATTTTCAACATTTGTCGCTTCAAACATTTCTATTTTCACCATCAGAACTTTCTTGCTTTGTTTGCTAGACCGATGTCTAGGCTTGAAATTTGGCTATATTGCTGTTGTATTGTATTGTATGTACTCATAGGTAAGATAAGAAACAGTGGGTGATAAAGTGCGTACGAAGTGAACTCACTTAAACCAAAACTTCGAATTGTTTTGTAGTTGTTTCGTTAATTGCTAAGAAAAAGTTACTTCCTCATTTTCTGGACTTTCTGGAACGAGATTGGTAACGTAATTAAATACCTAGTTTACTCGTAAATACGATAGTACCTACTAAACAGTAAACTACTTAGTTAAGTACCTATTAGATACATTTTGGTTTATTATTTTCAATAATGAACCTTTGGAATCGACCAAGAAAAAAAAATTTTAACACCCCCTCAAAATTTGATGGTTTACGTTTCAAGGTACGTAGAATCCAAAAATCGAATAAAAATTTGGCCGTCCGTCCGCCGTCCGCCGTACGCCGTCCGCCGTACGCCGTACGCGGCACTTTTGCCACTTAGCATTGACCGATTTTGATGAAATTTGGTATGTAGGCTCCATTTGGGGTCTAGTTGTGCCCCGAAGCTTTTGGTTGAGGTAGGTCACTTCTAAGGGTTCCAAAATCAATTTTGAAATTTTGAAAACGCCCTAACTCAGAAAAATTCGATATAAAGGTATTGTTTTTCCTTCAATTTAAGATTCTATAGAATTTTTAGAATTTTTTGAGACCACGCGGAGCTCTGTAGGACAAACCGTTCGCTTCCTACGAAAATTTAAGTGTTTATTTTGAAATATATATATATATAAATCAAAACACGAGTGTGAATCGCAAAGAGGCCTAATCTCCGTTCAAATTAGAGCGATCGAAATGTAATCGATAGTTGGTGATTTTGATTTTTTTTTTTGATTTTTATTTTATTTTTTTTTATTTTTTTTTTTTTTTTATTTTTTTCTTTCATATTGGATGGTTGGTGATTTTGTAGACGAGTGATCTATGTAGAAAAATAATAAACCATTGTGTAATAATTTGCAGCGTTTTTTAATCACGATCACACTTTTTTTGTCATGACATACATGTCAAAAGACATATTTATAAATAAATGTAAATTTGTAAATAGGGCTTGGACTAATAATAGTAAGAAATGAATAAATAGTGATGAAAAAATATTTTCCTTGAGAGTATTAGGTAATATTGATATTTATGACCCCAAAGTATCGATACTCGATATTTTGAAATATCGATACCCATGCCTGACAATACATGGGATATCGATACTTAAATACGATATAGCATCGATACAAAATATCGATACTTTTGTAACGATACCCATCTCTACCTCTCAGGCGTACTGCTTTACTCGCCAATAGATGACATACCAAGAACAAGGCGCTACAACGGAAAGGCAGACTCCTTTTCAAAAGAATACGCTTGCGAGGCGCCTTGTTAGTATTTCAGGGTTAAATAACTAGCTTTCGTTGAAGTTACGTTGTTCGATTGAAGATTTTGAGAGGTATCGCGTGCCAATTTCGAGGTTCGTACCCGTAGTGGGTATATAGCGTACCAATAGTTGGCACATGTAAATCCAATGCTTAATATCAAATTTTCGAATTGGCAAGTTTTTGGGTGAATCATAATTTTATTGGCGTCGCAATTCTGTATTCAGCCGCTACAATAATGTAATAAATTGTCACATTATTAATTAATTGTTACTGTGTTGATTGAACTTTGGCAGAGTTATGAGTTTTGGAGCCAATATTGGCCTTATAGTTTATAAATCGACTTTTTTAAATCCCCAACCCATTTCCAATAAATGAACTATTGGTGCTTTCACATTTGGCATTGAAGACATCGAAATTGGATGACTTCTCTGACTGAGCGAAAGGAGCCTCAGAGCCAGAAGTCTCGTTAAATAGTTAAAAAATCATCAACATGATCGCAAAAAACGAAAACGATTGAGTTGCTGAGAAAGTTGTCCACATTTTTCCACACCAAATTTTAATTTTTTTCTCGAAACTTCGTATTTTTAATTTACCTTGTGGCTCGTCCGATGGTGACGAGGGGTAGTCGGGGTCTTCCATGCTCCCATCTGCAAAGAAAAGAAGAATTGAAATCATTTAATCAATCAACTTATATTTCAACGGCTTTCCAAACCATTTTGTTGCCAAATAAGGAGCAATTTACGTTTCACGTTGAAAATACTGCCATCTAGCGACAAAAAATCCTATTTAAATCGGTAACAAAGCCTTCAGGCTAAAAATGTCACGAGGTTTTAGTGAGGTTCTGAGATAATTTGCTCTCATTTTGAAAACGGAACGAGATATTTTTTTAAATTCTGCATTTTCCTTCAATATTTCCTTAATACCGAAGGTTCCTGAAGTGTTCAAGGCTTTCCAGAATTTTTTGTTCAAACTGAAAAATTTCAAAAAGTGGCATTTAAATAATATAAATTCCTTTTCAGATTTTATTATTAGAAAATGTCAACTCTGGATGGTTCTGCATAAATATCATGTCATTTGAAGAGTAGTGTTTGATAGGAATGTTTTGAGATTCTTTACAGTGCTAAGTTCTCTAGTATTTTTTTGAAAAAGTGGAAAAAAAATCACACTTTTGGAACCAATTACCCTCATTTTTACGTAAATCTTGAGGATGAATCCGTTTGCAGAATAAAATATCTCGTTTTGTCAACAAATTAGGAGTAAACGAAATTTGGCACTGTTGGTGCTGCCATCTCGTATCTCAGAATATCATTAAAACCTCACGTCCCGTCCAGGTGCTTCGAGTTTTTGCTAGTTTCGAGTAGAGGCCTCGACTCAACGCCAAGTTTTGTTTATGAATACCGCACGCAGAGCAGATACTCGAAGTTTGGAGTAAACTACTCGAGTAAATACTCGAGATGATGTGAATAGTGTTGAGGATCCGCCATCACTCCAAGACCTATTCGAGTATTTCCTCGGCTTTGAGTAATGTTTATCAATACCGCCCTCACCTCAACAAGTCGGATAGGTATTTCAGTGCTGCGCTGAGTACCTACTAGCAGCCCTCGGTTACTGTTAGTAGTAGGCAAAGTAGTTGTAGGAGTAGGTAAAGTAGTAGTAGGAGTAGGTAAACTCAGGTAGCGCTGAGTACCTACTAGTAGCCCTCGGTTACTGGTAGTAGTAGGCAAAGTAGTTGTAGGAGTAGGTAAAGTAGTAGTAGGAGTAGGTAAACTCAGGTAGCAGCTGAGTACCTACTAGTAGCCCTCAGTTACTGGCAGTAGTAGGCAAAGTAGTTGTAGGAGTAGGTAAAGTAGTAGTAGGAGTAGGTAAACTCAGGTAGCGCTGAGTACCTACTAGTAGCCCTCAGTTACTGGCAGTAGTAGGCAAAGTAGTTGTAGGAGTAGGTGAAGTAGTAGTAGGAGTAGGTAAACTCAGGTAGCAGCTGAGTACCTACTAGTAGCCCTCAGTTACTGGCAGTAGTAGGCAAAGTAGTTGTAGGAGTAGGTAAGTAGTAGTAGGAGTAGGTAAACTCAGGTAGCGCTGAGTACCTACTAGTAGCCCTCGGTTACTGGCAGTAGTAGGCAAAGTAGTTGTAGGAGTAGGTAAAGTAGTAGTAGGAGTAGGTAAACTCAGGTAGCGCTGAGTACCTACTAGTAGCCCTCGGTTACTGGCAGTAGTAGGCAAAGTAGTTGTAGGAGTAGGTAAAGTAGTAGTAGGAGTAGGTAAACTCAGGTAGCAGCTGAGTACCTACTAGCAGCCCTCGGTTACTGTTAGTAGTAGGCAAAGTAGTTGTAGGAGTAGGTAAAGTAGTAGTAGGAGTAGGTAAACTCAGGTAGCGCTGAGTACCTACTAGTAGCCCTCGGTTACTGGCAGTAGTAGGCAAAGTAGTTGTAGGAGTAGGTAAAGTAGTAGTAGGAGTAGGTAAACTCAGGTAGCGCTGAGTACCTACTAGTAGCCCTCGGTTACTGGCAGTAGTAGGCAAAGTAGTTGTAGGAGTAGGTAAAGTAGTAGTAGAAGCAGGTAGCAGCTGAGTGCTACCCCGAGACTGTGATATAATTTAAAAGACGATGCACGGACGGGTAGGCGGTCCTGGGAAGCGAGTTTAATCACACATCTCCAAGACTCGAAGGAAGTGCGTCCCTCGTCAAGGTCGAACTAAACCACAGGCTCCAGCAGACTCCTCGACCCAGTCTTTACCTTCCCTCACTACCGCGAGTAGTGAGTGAGGGAGCGAAGATGATCTCAGTTCGACCTGCTACCTGCTATTGAATATGAAAACCTCGAAACGTAAACCATCAAATTCCTGAGGTTCATTATCTATCTATATCTAATTACATAAAACCCCAACCGTACGTACGTACGTACGTATGTCGTACGAACGTGGGGGATCAGGGTTCGATTCCAGGCCGTGACATGCAATTTTTTTCTTTCAATAAATTACGTGTTCATCTAAGATTTGTTCTTGCCTGCTTTTAGCAGGCTTTTCAGCTAGTTACACATAAAACCCCAACCATATGTACGTATGTCGCCCGAACGTGGGGGACCCGGGTTCGATTCCTCGCCGTGACATAATTTTTTCTTTTCTTTTAACCCTTAATAACCTGAAGTACCTTTTGGGATGTCCAATTTTTACCTAATACAGTTAATCGACATTTAAGCCAAAACTGATACTTTTGATAGTTAAAGAAGAAACAAAATAATTCTCGAGTTGACAGAATGAAATAAGGCCTTCGGGGTACCTTCTACCCTCATTAATTTCTTATTTTGTAAGGTGTTAGTTGGATTTCCTCGTAGTAGATGGCGCCACTGTCTAAGGCAGCACAAATCCCTCTATGAAGTGAACCTTTCCCACCTTATTCCTAGGTTATTTTCTTTATGAGAAATAACTGACCCCAACATTTCACCGAGGATCTTTCCAAGTTTCCTTGTACTTCAACAAAAGGTTTATAGACAGAAAGCGCTAATGTAGCCCTTGGAAAGATCATTCTTGAGCTGATACTGTAATAGGGCCTTCAAGGAACCTTCTGCTCAAATGTTTTATAGATATATCAAAATACATCTATCATTAATTTTTAAAAGTCCGAAAAAAAAACACATTTTTTGAACAAGTGGGAAATTAAGGGTTAATAAATTACATGTTTATCTTTTGTTTTTGCCTAATTTAAGCAGGCTTTTCAGCTAGTTGAAAATAATAAACCAAAAGCACTATGAGACTAATGTCTTATAATCGATTCTCGAAACTGAACAATCGATTTTTCCTAATAATTGACGAGTTATTCAACACGATGACTCGTATCGGTAAGGAATTTTTAAATGTCATAATAATACAATTCAGAATAATTAGGTATACGAAAACTCAAAGTGCTGTAAAAGTGTCAGGTATCGTAGAATCGATTCTTGAAACTGAACAATCGATTCTACATTATCTTGGGCTGTTACTGCAATTAATTCCACTGCTAGAACGAGAAATCCTGGAATCTCTCGTAATTTCTACAATTTCCAACCTTATTGAGTGACATTGTCAGGTATTGTGAGAATAGTGGTTGACAAGGTCCCCTATAAATTCATTGGTAGCAGCCTCTGCGCATGCGCAAACGTTGAATCTTCAAAAGCACGCAACGTAGATAAATCTAGACCAAAAAATCAAGATATTTATTTAAGAATACCGACTTTGGTTCTATATTTTCCATTTCGTTGATTCTATGATAAAATTGAAATTAAAAAATTATGATAAATTTTCGACTACATTTGTATGATGATGGGGTTGCTTAAACTACCCCCCCCCCCCCCCCCATAACACACCTCGGTCATTGTAACCCCATGTGATTTTATATCTGAGCCTTTCAGACTACCCCAAACTTAGATGCTTCAACGCATAACACTTTCAAACTACCCCACCGTTTTGGTCATCAAACCAGAATTATTGCTTCGATTTTCGAATCTCAATAATCGATTGTTTATCAGTCAATGTATGATTCACATTTTCGCAATTATCGTCGGAACGACAGTTTTCTTGAAATGGTAAAAATGCTATTTGACTTTGAAAAAAATTGTTTTAATTTTATGTGAAACTTAATTTTGAAAGTAAATGTAAATCAATATTTAGCGCCTTCTCTTTTGTAGGTTCATGTAATCTCAGGTCTTGATCGATTATAACAACATCGGTAAGAGAGGTAGGTACTATCGATTGTTAGATCAATGAGGTGGGTGGGGTTCTCTGCCCGAGGGGGTAGTTTGAACGAGTTCAGGGGTAGAATGACGGGGGAAAGTCCGTAGCACGCGCGTTGGATCGGAGAGAGACGGAGGATGCTGGAGCAAAATGGCTGGACCGCCTCCCTCGGCCGCCATTTTGAGTTTTCAACCCGGACCTCCCCCACAAATCACGAGCCCCCACTCGTCGGCAGTCCCTGTATTTCGGAATCTGTGCTCTCTCGTCTCCTCCCCCCAGTGTTTGGCAGCCGATCACTGGGGAGCAGAAGTCGGCGTAGGAGGCCAATTAGTGGAGCCTTACACTCACTCAATTCGTAATAACGCAGTTAATTTATACAAAAACTGACCAAACATTTTGATTTTAATAAAAATATTTTGTTAGGACCCCTAAGGGTAGCTTATTCCCAAAATTTGCAACCCTGAAAACCCAGTAGTATTTACGTAATTCGTTAAAAACCGTGATATTTGTGCAGTTTTTTTCAACTACAAATTCCAAAATATGATAATAACTTCCGATTCAGGCCTCTCATAGGAGGAAGAACATTTTCAATTTTCATAGTCCACAAACCAATAACAAAACCACGACAAAGTTTCACTTCGTTAACCCTTAATGTCCTGAAGTATCTTTTCGGAAGTCCGATTTTTTAAACATTCTGCAACAATGTTCAACCACTTTCAAGTCAAAACCGATATCATTTAGCTACCTCCTTCAAATGTTGTGTAAAAAAACCCGGAAAAAACATCTTTGAGATAATATCGTGTTAAGATCAGAATTAGTTCAGATATACCAATTTTTCTGCCAGATTTAATTTTAAATATAACAGAAAAAATAACCCAAGATGTTGAGGAAATGAAAGTTGTAGCTGGAAGTATCCAAGAATAGCAGAAAAATAGCAGAGGGGTTGGATGGTGTATTATAGGAAACCTCAGGATGTGGGGGCCACTGCATCAATATTCCATTAAGATACTACTGAAGAGGGAGGTCTTAATGGGCCAGCAATTTTAGTTGGTAGTTTCGTTTATTTATTTGATTTAGAATTAAAAGCTGCTGGTTCCGTCCAGTCAAAATTGGATAGCACGTATGTTACGTATCTATTTTTAAAACAACGATAGCCATCCCCCCCCCCCCTCCTCCTCCTGAAATATACCATCCAGTTTTCATCAAATTGAGAAAATTCACATACAAGTGAATCAAAACTAGCAATCTATGACATTTGGTTGGTAAAAATAGATCAAAATCTTGAAAAATATCAGAAAAAAACAACTTTTTTGAAAAGAGGGAAATTAAGGGTTATTTACGACATCTTCAGTAATTGATATGTAGAATCAAGAGAAATCATTAGTGATCGATTTGAGCCAATGGGAAATAAAAACTAATCGTTAAATTCAACCCCTGATTTAAATAAGATTAAATTTGCTGCACTTTGAGACCAACTTGAGCTCCCTAGGTTGAATAATGCGAGGCATATTACGAATTCATAATTCGATAATTTTTCCAAAAAGCGAAATTTTCGTGTTTTGAGCATCCTATTTGCGAAATTACTCATTCCAGAAAGAACGTAATGCCTGGAATTTGATGGGAATGTAATCGATCTTCTATAATCAAAGTTAACTTGAATCTCTCCGAAGAGCTGTTTCAGAATCAATCGAGACCGCAGAATCTCAACTAAAATTATTCTTAAACCGTTATATTACTTACGTTTTCTTGCAAAACAGTTTTCTTTTCGAAAAATATCATTTCTTATCATCGACCAAGACGAAAAAACAGGATCGCGTGTTGCCGCTTCGAGGTAAAAACTTCTACGTGTCCTTTGGATTCCTTGTTTGTCTTCAGTTCTCACACAGAAGAGATTAAACCCGCCGGACATCACTTGAATGACATCTCGGACGATCCCACACGAACTTATCACGGCCTGTCGAATACGTTGGATTATTTCATTTTAAAGGGATCCCCATTCGTGCAGAATGAGCGGATGAGCGAATTTTCCGAAAGTAGATGAAGTTTCCACGTTTGACACCAAAAACCTCGGAAAAAATATTCTCCCCGTCTCTACAAACTCATTGAGAACCCACACGGTAGGTAATTGTGAACATGCTGTACTGTGTTTTGATTATGTTAAGAGTCTAATTATATACGACGTATTTATATACCATTTTTAATTGTTAATTGTAACGCTATCAGAATTTCATATTGATTCCGAATATACCGTCTATTAGGTACCTACTAGATATGATTGAGAAGTTAGGCAAAAAACTAACAAAAAATCACTTTCATCATTTCTTTCAGTGTGCCGTCACGAAATTTTGGTGGCAAACCTCAGATTCAGATTCAGCACCCACAAAACGTTAAGAAATCTTCCCAAGTAATTTTCGAGGAAAGTCCTAAAGAGATTCGGGATCAGGAGATAGCAATAAGAGCGGAGTACGAAGGTACCTGCGGGAGAAAGTCAGGCCTTAAGTCGACCCTTCTCTCTTTTCGAGAGAAAATCCTAAAATAGAATCAAAATGAGGGAAGTCATTTCATACCTGAAAGGTAATCGACCCTCAAACGTGTCAGGAATTCGGTAGAAATCCGATTGAGATGAACCCTACGCGCGAAGGTACCGGCCACATTGCATTTCCACTCAGTGGCGGATAGTAGGTGTAGCACATAGCTACCTTGTATTCATAACAAAATTGAAAGGTACCTCAGGATTGAAGAAATACAGAAACAAAAACAAAAAACGCTGCAAATTATTACACAATGGTTTATAATTTTTCTATATAGATCACTCGTCTACAAAATCACCAACCATCCAATATGAAGAAAAAAGAAAACAAATAAATAAATAAATAAATTTAAAAAAAGATCAAAATCACCAACCATTGATCGCATTTTGGTCAGCTCTAATTTGAACGGAGATTAGGCCTCTTTTGCGATTCACACTCGTGTTTTGATTTATTTATATATATATATATATATATTAATATAAACCCTTAAATTTTCGTAGGGAGCGAACGGTTTGTTCTACAGAGCTCCGCGTGGTCTCAAAAAATTCTAAAAATTCTATAGAATCTTAAATTGAAGGAAAAACAATACCTTTATATCGAAATTTTTTGAGTTAGGGCGTTTTCAAAATTTCAAAATTGATTTTGGAACCCTTAGAACTGACCTACATCAACCTAAAGCTTCGGGGCACAACTAGACCCCAAATGGAACCTACATACCAAATTTCATCAAAATCGGTCAATGCTAAGTGGCAAAAGTGCCGCGTACGGCGGACGGCGTACGGCGGACGGACGGCCAAATTTTTATTCGATTTTTGGATTCTACGTACCTTGAAACGTAAACCATCAAATTTTGAGGGGGTGTTAAAATTTTTTTTTTCTTGGTCGATTCCAAAGGTTTATTATTGAAAATAATAAACCAAAATACAGAAAAACTAAGATACCTAGTAATAATCAAATTAAAACATATTGTTTAGTAATGCATGCATTCCAGGGGACGTCCCTTTGGTTAAGCATTAGATCAGTTTAACCAGTTGTTAAGTGATAAAACTGTTTCACTCGATGAAATTTATTTATTACTTTAGGCAAGAAATACTGACCCCCCCCCCCCCCCCCCCCCCCAACATTATCCACCTTAACACTTCTAGCGGCATAGGAGCCTCGAATCTGAAGAGCATTTTAAAATCCATGATCTACGATACCCAACATGCGAATTCGAGTTCAAGAATGGTCTAAAACGGATTACTGTGTGGTTATTTTTTTTTTCTGTTGAGTGTTGTCCAACTTCACTCCAGATCGATCGCATAAGGACGCCCAAGTCTTACTGTGGGACGTCCTAAAAATCACAGCAACTGCTCGAAATCACCTCTTTTTGCCTGTAGACAAGTAACAAGTAACTTTTAATTTTTTTAAAGGTTTTTAGCTTTTTGATTTTTTTTTTACATCAAAGTAGTAAAGTAGTTCCTACCTATTTAGAGGAGAGCAATTTATTTTTAATCCTGCCATTGCCGGTCCCCAGCCCGTGTCGCGAAAGGGTGAGGGAAAATAAAGTCCAAAAACATTATTTTTCCTTCTAAATTTGGAAAAATAACGATGAAATCGAAGAAAAGGACCTCACCACGTGATTCTGCGTCAAAAATAATGAAAAAAAAAAGTGCCACACTTGGGGTTAAAAAAAAACTCACTTTTGCGCACCCTGGTCACTTTGCGCGCGAAAAGTACCAGTTGCACGCAATGAAAAAAACGCTGCAAATCATTGCTCAAAGGTTTATTATTTTCTGTATAGATCACCCTTCTGTATAGATCACTGGTTCTCCATCAATAGCACCTACCACCATCTGTATTCTCCCTTGACGTTCCCTCTCAAATTTCAGCTTCCTGCGTTCAATAGGATTGAAAACGGCTTCGGAGCTCACTCAGCTGATCAGTGATCTGAAGAGTGAAGAAGATCTCCTCGAATGCTGGAGACGCCTGGAAGAGCACTTCCATTCAATAGGAGTAAAAATGGTTTTGGAGCTCACTCAGCTGATCAGTGATCTGAAGAGTGAAGAAGATCTCCTCGAATGCTGGAGACGCCTGGAAGAGCACTTCCATTCAATAGGAGTAAAAATGGCTTTGGAGCTCACTCAGCTGATCAGTGATCTGAAGAGTGAAGAAGATCTCCTCGAATGCTGGAGACGCCTGGAAGAGCACTTCCATTCAAAAGGATTGAAAATGGCTTCGGAGCTCACTCAGCTGATCAGTGATCTGAAGAGTGAAGAAGCCTTTGAGCAATGATTTGCAGCGTTTTTTACCCACCAACATTTTTTTTACCTACCAACTTTTTTTTACCTACCAGCTAGGTACTACCTACCACACCATACTGGCTTCACACCTTCACAATCAAGTTTATTAGAAAGAACTAAACGCTTCACACTCGATTGGAAAAATAGAAAGCTTGATATGGAAATTTGATTACTGGTTACGCAGAAGGCAAAACTGTATACAAATCGAAGAAATGAACAGCGATCGCATTTTAGTCCGATAAAATTTGAATGGAGATTAGACCTCTTTTGCGATTCACACTCATGATTCTGTTTCATCGAAGGAAAACCTTCAAGTACTCGTAGGGACCGAACGGTTTGTCCTACAGAGCTCCGGGTGGTCTCAAAAATTTTAAAAAATTCAATACTATTTAAAATTGGTGAAAAAACGATACCTTTATTTCGAGAGTTTTCGAGCTAGGGCGCTCTTGAAAATTTCAACCCTTAATTTTCACCCCTTAGAAGTGACCTACATCAACCAAAAGCTTCGCGGCACAACTAGACCCCAAATGGAGCCCATATACCAAATTTGAACCAAATCGGTCCAGTGTTGCTAAGAAAAGTGCCGCGTACGGCGGACGGACGGAAATTTTTTTATTCGATTTTCGTATTCTACGTACCTTGAAACGTAAAAGATCAAATTTTGAGGGGGGGTTAAAATTTTTTTTTCTTGCTCGATTCCAAAGGCTTATTATTGAAAATAATAAACCAAAATCGATTCAGGTATGAATTTCTCATGAAATTTGACGTAGAATCTGAATGTGCAATAAAAAATGGGGGTTCGTATTTGAAAAAAAACAAAGTTAGTGTCAATTGCGCGCAATTTTTTCGCGCAAAAGTATTTTTCCTGAATTCTTTACAAAAAAATAAGGGGAGTTACTTCGATAAGTTTTTTTATTTCTCCACAACCAACGAAATTGAAAGGGTGGTACGTTCATTAAGGACCACCCTGTATAATCGGGTTATGGATACGAGGAAACTATGTGCCACACCCACTTGGCAGACTTTTTTTTTCATGCAGGTTCTCGATAATGGTGTATTATTTGGATGGTGGAACACGAATATTCGATCCAAATGCGACACAATAGCTTTTCTGTATGTAAAATTAGGTCATTTCCTAACTACCTCAACTCTGCTTTTTGAAATTCTAGTTACCGTCTGGAATGACATTAATAATACCAAATAAATGGGGTTTTTTTTGACAATGAAAGTCCCTTTTGGTTTATTATTTTCAATAATGAACCTTTGGAATCGACCAGGAAATTTTTTTTTTAATACCCCCTCAAAATTTGTTGGTTTACGTTTCAAGGTACGTAGAATCCAAAAATCGAATGACAATTTGGCCGAAATTTGGTATGTAGGCTCCATTAGGGGGCTAGTTGTGCCCCGAAGATTTTGGTTGATGTAAGTCACTTCAAGGCGTCAAAAAATGAATTTTGAAAACGCCATGACTCAAAAAATTTCGATATAAAGGTATTATTTTTCCCTCAATTTCAGATTCTATAGAATTTTTAGATTTTTTTGAGACCACGCGGAGCTCTGTAGGACAAACCGTTCGCTCCCTACTAGAATTTAAGGGTTTCACGTACGATAAATCAGAAACATGAGTGTGAATAGCAAAAGAGGCCTAATCTCCGTTCAAATTTTACCTGACCGAAATGCGATGGATGTTTTTCTTCATGTTGGATGGTTTGTGGCTTCGCAGACGTGTGATCAATATAGAAAAATAATAAACCATTGTGTAATAATTTGCAGCTTTCTTTTTTGTTAGTCATCTGCAGTACTGTCTACTTGTGCTCTTCACAGAAAACTCATCCTCTTGCTGATGGATTGAAAATGACAACCAGAGGGTTGTTGAAAGCTCTCCAGCAATAAAGCAATTGGAAACCGAAAAAAATACTTTCATTGTAAAAAAAACCTATTTATATGGAAAAAAGTCCACAACCACAAGATATTATAAATAATACCATTATACATAAATATTTGTATAAGAGTGATATGATGTCTAGTCAACGTGAAGTATGATTGACCAATACTAGACTTGTTTTTGGGCTTATTCTTTATTTTCCCATGACGTTTCTACCCAGGAACTGGGTCCTATTCGTATGGTATCTACAAATAAAACAAAGAAAATGGTATAAAATGAGTAATACACAACGGATTCAGTAGTTACAATCTTACTAGATGGTGGCTTGAAAAGAAATTGTGAATATTAATAATAATTCTTGTGCTACTTACATGTCTGTCTGCGAAATTTTCGCCTACATACCCCAATCATAATATTTTTATACACGTACCTACACTTATGATGATTTTTTTTAAAAACTTCAGGAATCGTTTTAGAATGTTACAATGTTTTAGAATTGTTTCAGTGAGAAAAAGTCCATATTACGAATTTTGAGTTGCTTGCAATAAATTCATTTTCCAGTAAAATTCGCGAAACGCCACCAACTACCCTCCGAATTGCACCAAGAAAAATTTACGTTCGATATTGTTCCGGAAGGACACATCTGTGACGCGAACCGAGGACTTTTCATGAAAAATTGAGCCTTTTTTGCCCCTACAATTACCCGAAACTTTTCAACCTTCCGAGTTCTAAGGTTTACTTCTGACCGTTTTCAAGTAAGTGACTCACCCTGAGAGAGACAAATATCCCGAGGGGGGAAGTGAAGGATTTGGAAGGGAAATGGACCTCCGAGAAGAAGAGGTCTTTAACTACGCGGGGAAAACCCAGAACCCCCCCCCCCCCCCCGAAACAAGCATTTTCCCAGGATTTCAGTGTAGGACGTTCCAAAAGGTCTTTCAGGTCATAAAAGGGGTCCAGGTCACGAAATATCTCGAATTCTCAAAAGCTCGTCTCGTCGAGGCAAAGTTACGCTTCTATCCTAGCGAATCCATCTTTATTTGAAGAAGACTCACTCTGAATAAGGTTAAATCATAGATATAAGCACAATTTCATAAATTGGAAATTGTTCAAAAATTGTAAATATACAGTTGAATGGTTCGAATAATGAGTGAATTGATGGAATGGAAACTCACTCGTTAGGGATACCTCTCCAGAAATGGATTGGTGGCTCCGGGAGCCGCCATGGTGGGTGGGTCTGGGCCTTGCGAGAGGTCTTAGGAAAGAGATGAACACAATCTAGGAAAAACAATCGAGATAAACGACTTTCCTAGATTTTATTCAAGGACGAGAAATTTGGGTTCTTGACTCTCAGTAATATACCTATATGCACACGTTCGAATCTTCAAATCCTTGCGAGATCTCAGCACGTACTGACTGACGGTACTTTTTCATACTGTCTCAAGCACTTCACTCAGTTGTATGCTGTCCACACTTAGGAGTGAGCCAAGAAAGACAACACAAGAATTTTATGAAAAACGGCGAATGTGTTTTTTCCGACTTGTAGTACATAGGTACCTAAAATCTGATAAATGCATGCAGTTCAAGATGTTTTTTCATGATCCCGAACCCGTTGAGTTTCCGTCTCATGATCCCAAACTCCCCCTTCCACTACCCTCATAGAGGACCATCTACACCCTAATCTGTACAATCCCGAGAAATTTCGTCGAAATCGGACGGAAGTAGTAGAAGTTATGGCTGTTACAAAGATTTTACGTTTGCTCATGCACAGAGGCTACTGTCAATTTTATGCCTTGATTTTCATAGGGGACCATCTACAACCTAATCCGCATAATCCCCGAAAATTTCGTCGAAATCGGATGGAAAATGTGGAAGTAATAGCTATTACAAGGAGTTCATGACAGACACACAGACAGACAGACATGAAACCAATATCGTTCCGGAAGGTCTAAAACGCGAGTGAAAATTTCGATTTTCGAGAACTTTTTTTTCAACCTTTAAAAGTGAAAACAAAGCTTCCGCCACCTTGGTAAACTCAAAAGCAAAAACGTCTGCCAAGTGGGTGTAGCACATAGCTTCCTCGTATCCATAACCCGATTATATAGATGATCCGATGCATAGTAGCTAATCTCAAAACACTCAATCTTAAAGTACCTTACACTACCCTCATAGGGGACCATCTACACGCTAATCTGGTCAATCCTAGAAAATTTCATCAAATTCGGATGAAAAATGTAAATGTTTTGGCTGTTACAAGGATTTTACGTATGCGCATGCGCATAGGCTTCTGTAAATTTTAAGGCCTTGATTTTCATTGGGGACCATCTACAACCTAATCCACGTAATCCCTAGAAATGTCAACGAAATCGGGTAGAAAATGTGGAAGTCATGGCTGTTACGAGGAATTCACGTTTGCGCATGCGCAGTGGCTAATGTCAATCTGATGGTGGTGATTTTCATAGAGGACCATCTAAATACTAATCTGTAACATCCCTTAAAATTTCATTGAAATCGAACGAAAAATGTGGAAGTAATGACTGTTACAAGGAATTCACGTTTGCGCATGCGCAGCGGCTACTATCAGTCCAGGGGTGATGATTTTCATAGGGGACCATCTAAATACTAATCTGTAACATCCCTGAAAATTTCATTGAAATCGGAATGAAAATGTAGAAGTTATGGCCGTTACAAGGAATTCACGTTTGCGCATGCGCAGTCGCTTCTATCAGTCCAAGGATGACGATTTTCATAGGGGACCGTCTACACACCAACCCGCACAATCCCTGAAAATTTCATAGAAACCGGACTATAACTTCGTACAGTTATGCGCGTTACAAGGAATTCATGACAGACAGACAGACAAGGAACCAAAATTGTTCAGTAAGGTCTAAAACGCAAAACGCGAGTGAAAATTTTGATTTTGGAGAACTTTTTTTTTTCGTCCTTGAAAAGTGAAAACAAAGCTTCCGCTACCTTGGTAGACTCGGAAGCAAAATATATGTAATATTTAAAAGTTGTTTGCAAAATTGGTTTTTCGCTATAAGTAGTTTTTATAGCTTTTGAACGGTTACCGCAATTCATCTTGTTGTAGCTATTTAATATTCCTAAAAATTTGTAATCTATTGTTTTTGTCGAGAGCCTGCTGCTAAGTCCTTTGAAATTTTTTAACCTATTTTGTTTCATCGCTATTTGGGTGAGAACCAGATGGAGAATTCGTGTTGGTTGGTGCCCTCTCCGCATGTTTGACAGCCATTCAGCCCTGATGGAAATACATTTTCCGGAAGCTAGGCAATAACGGCGAATGTATGACCCCAGCCTCCAAAGTCGACGTTTATCCCAAATATTCTGAATTGAAAATAATAAACCGGGAAAAAAACCGTCTTTCACAAGTTCAACTCGTTTCAACGTTTTGTCGTCCAGAGATTAGAAGTCTACAGGCTCGTCCGAACAAGCAGAGGTGTGGTCCTCACAGATCTGACTAAAGATCAATAAATTTCTGCTCGTTATCGACTCCGGGGAGGTCGGGAATTATCTCCGTAATCTTGAAGGTACAAAAATAAAATCCACACTCGAAAAAAAAAAACCTTTCGCAACGGAAATGGTTTCTCATCTTCAACAGATGTGTCTCCTGCGAGGGGGGAAAAAAATTATCGAGTTTTTTCGAGCGATAGGGAATTACTCGATACGAGTATCAATATTTGTCTGGATGATGCACGAATGACATCAGACGAGGAATAATGCGAAAAAAATCCCATCCGTGCGCCATGAGTGGTTGAGCGAATTTTCAAAGTTTCCATTTTCGACTTAGAAATCCTCAAAAACCTTGTTGCTAGCTCAATGTTACTGTAAATCCCTGTTTTATGCCATTCTACGGGGTAATTCATTATAAATTTCATGTTTGTATTAATGTAATCACCTAAATGCTTGTTATTCTCTATTTTATTTAAATAAATAAGATATTTCGAGGATGAAGTGGCAACATGACTCATTTTTCTTGAATTTTCAGGAGACTCCAAAAACCGATTTATTTTTTTAATGATGTAATGAGGAGTGTTTATAAGAAATAATAACACATTCGTTCTTCCTTGGAACACCAATTTTGGACCAAATTTTGGTTGAGAATACGAGGGCACCAACATGTCTAGGATAGCGATGTTTTAGCTGTTTGGTAGGTGCATTTTGTCCAATGAAGTTGATAGCGAACCTTACAGGTACTGATAATGGAAAAGTTGTGTTCTTTGGAGGCAAGTCATCTATATTAAAAACCATTGTGTAATAATTTTCAGGATTGTTCACTTTGTACGGTTATTATCGGTGTTTTTGGAGCAAATTATGAGCATAAAACAGATGTTTTTGAGCGTAGTTATGTAGTAAACTTCCGGTAACATTTTGGTTTATTATTTTCAATAATAAGCCTTTGGAATCGAGCAAGAAAAAAAAATTTTAACCCCCCCTCAAAATTTGATGTTTTACGTTTCAAGGTACGTAGAATACGAAAATCGAATAAAAAATTTCCGTCCGTCCGCCGTACGCCGTACGCGGCACTTTTCTTAGCAACACTGGACCGATTTGGTTCAAATTTGGTATATGGGCTCCATTTGGGGTCTAGTTGTGCCGGGAAGCTTTTGGTTGATGTAGGTCACTTCTAAGGGGTGAAAATTAAGGGTTGAAATTTTCAAGAGTGCCCTAGCTCGAAAACTCTCGAAATAAAGGTATCGTTTTTTCACCAATTTTAAATAGTACAGAATTTTAAAAAATTTTTGAGACCACCCGGAGCTCTGTAGGACAAACCGTTCGGTCCCTACGAGTATTTGAAGGTTTTCCTTCGATAAAACAGAATCATGAGTGTGAATCGCAAAAGAGGTCTAATCGCCGTTCAAATTTTATCTGACTAAAATGCGATCGCTGTTCATTTCTTCGATTTGTATACAGTTTTGCCTTCTGCGTAACCAGTATTCAAATTTCCATATCAAGCTTTCTATTTTTCGAATCGAGTGTGAAGCGATTAGTTCTTTTTAATAAACTTGATTGTGAAGGTGTGAAGCTATTATAGTGTGGTAGGTAGTACCTAGCTGGTAGGTAAAAAAAAGTTGGTAGGTAAAAAAAATGTTGGTGGGTATAAAACGCTGCAAATCATTGCTCACTGATCAGCTGAGTGAGCTCCGAAGCCATTTTCAATGCTATTGAATGGAAGTGCTCTTCCAGGCGTCTCCAGCATTCGAGGATATCTTCTTCACTCCTCAGATCACTGATCAGCTGAGTGAGCTCCGAAGCCATTTTCAATGCTATTGAATGGAAGTGCTCTTCCAGGCGTCTCCAGCATTCGAGGATATCTTCTTCACTCCTCAGATCACTGATCAGCTGAGTGAGCTCCAAAGCCATTTTCAATCCTATTGAATGGAAGTGCTCTTCCAGGCGTCTCCAGCATTCGAGGATATCTTCTTCACACCTCAGATCACTGATCAGCTGAGTGAGCTCCAAAGCCATTTTCAATCCTATTGAATGGAGGTGCTCTTCCAGGCGTCTCCAGCATTCGAGGATATCTTCTTCACACCTCAGATCACTGATCAGCTGAGTGAGCTCCAAAGCCATTTTCAATCCTATTGAATGGAGGTGCTCTTCCAGGCGTCTCCAGCATTCGAGGAGATCTTCTTCACTCCTCACATCACTGATCAGCTGAGTGAGCTCGAAAGCCATTTTCAATCCTATTGAATGGAAGTGCTCTTCCAGGCGTCTCCAGCATTCGAGGAGATCTTCTTCACTCTTCTGATCACTGATCAGCTGAGTGAGCTCCGAAGCCATTTTCAATCCTATTGAACGCAGGAGCTGAAATTTGAGAGGGAAGGTCAAGGGAGAATACAGATGGTGGTAGGTGCTACTGATGGAGAACCAGTGATCTATACAGAAGGATGATCTATACAGAAAATAATAAACCTTTGAGCAATGATTTGCAGCGTTTTTGGAATCTAATCAAATTGTACTTTCACGCACACACATCAATTTGTGAGCTCTTACAGGAAATGTTATGCTGATTCCGAATATACCGCATAATAGGTAATTTCCACCAAAAATTCGACGTTTGAGACGTCCAAAGTCTACTCTGCCGTGTCATCTTCGACGTCGGGGGGGCATTTTTCAAGGGCAGAATCCTCCGAGTCCTCGATTGAATTGTCCAGCCTGCGTTTACTCAAAGGTCGGATGAGCCGGTAGAAGATGAATTTTTTTTTTCTCAGGTCAACCAAGCGAAACCTGAACGCACGCGAGCATTGTTTCCAGCGCGAGGAATGTGGGAAACCGCGTCTTTGAGGAGTCGGTAGTTGTGGGAAACCTCTTCATCTGCTCTTCCAGCTTCCACGGTGAATTTTACCCTCTACATATCGTACGAATGTGCATTTTGAGATGGCGAGAATCGACAAATCCTACGCAAAGCTCCATCGATTTTAATTCATAATTTCTGACCTCTTGAAGTGACCTCCATCTTCCACGGTAAATTGACCCTCTACGTATCGTCAAATTTACAAAACTAATAATATATAGGTAATTTAAATTCTTAAATGTAGATGAATATTATAAATCATGATTGAGAATAGGAAATCGTGTGTTTTATCGTTTCTAATATAGCCTGATAAAAAATGAGGAAAAAAAGTGAGGGCCCAGTCGAGCAGTCCCACCCACCATGGCGGATCCCGGGGCAGCCTCCGATCACCAATGGGACAACCTTAAAGTGTTTAGTGTGTAACTAAAGATGGCGAAGATCGAAATTCTACCAGTAAACTCAATATCGATTATAGTCCCAAAAGAGCCGAATAGGGTGTGCGCCAGGGTAGGAAAAACTGTTTATTGTTATTGGTTTATTATTTCCAATAATAAGCCTATGTGATCGTATCGCAAAAATTTTTTATAACCCCCCCTCAAACTTTCTCACTTTACGTTTCAAGGTGCGTAGAATCCAAATCTGCAATGTCCGGGCCATAAAAGGCCTTAGAATCGGTCTAAAAAACCCGTTCTTTCGCACATAGACTCCATTTGGGGTCTAGTTGGTCCTAACGTCGAACTATTCCGATCGCTTCATTCGTATAGAAGTTATGGCCAAAAAAGAGGTTTTTGCTTAAATATGCGTGGGGTGACATTTTCCAAGTATTTTTCTTCATGTTGGATGGTTGGTGGCTTTATAGACGATTATATAGAAACATAATAAACCATTAAAATAATAAACGTACGATAAATCAGAAACACGAGTGTGAATCGCAAAAGAGGTCTAATCTCCGGATGGTTGGTGGCTTTATAGACGAATATACAGAAAAATAATAAACCATAAAAATAATAAACGTGCGATAAATCAGAAACACGAGTGTGAATTGCAAAAGAGGTCTAATCTCCGGATGGTTGGTGGCTTTATAGACGAATATACAGAAAAATAGTAAACCATAAAAATAATAAACGTGCGATAAATCAGAAACACGAGTGTGAATTGCAAAAGAGGCCTAATCTCCGTTCAAATTAAAGCTGACCGAAATGTGATCGATGTTTTTTTTCATGTTGGATGGTTGGTGGCTTTATAGACGATTATATAGAAAAATAATAAACCAGCTTTTTTTAATCTAAGGTAGACCTCATTCTGAGAATTTTGGTACCAACCGCGACCTTCTAGCGTTTGTAAATCTTTTCCTATGAATTTTTAAAGTTCACAGTGGGCTGGGGGGTCCCGCCCAGGCGAGAGGGATGCGTGACGTCATAAACGGTCGAAAACTTTGAAAAATCATAGAAACAGATCTACTCACGATAGAAGGTCGCGGTTGGTGCCAAAATTATCAGAATGTAGTCTACTTTCGATTAAAAATCTTTAAAAAATCAAAAAAAAAAAATCTCCCATTACTACGGATGGAAAAATTTTTATTCGATTTTGGGATTTTACGTATCTGGGACGAGGGGGAACCGCGACCGGCTTACCCGAAAATAAGCTCCCGAGGCGAGCCTCGAACTCGCGGCCCCGCAACCGGTCCGAGTCTCGTCTCCAGGGACACACGCAGGAACTCGCTCAGCCACAGCTGAACCCCCAGAAGGTCAATTGTTGAAATAATAAAGCAAATTTGTATGGAAGGTACCAGAAGTGATATGGATGACTTGAAATAATATTTCAAGTCATCCATATCACTTCTGGTACCTTCAATACAAATTTGCATACATATTATGTACCTTACCTAGTACCTCAAATCAGTGATATTTACCTACTTTTGAGAATAAGTAACCAGTTGGGTAGGAAATCTGAGCAAATATCATTTCTGTTGTTACTTCTTCAAACAATTTTTTCTGCGTCAAATATATGAATATCTTTCAATCAAACACAGGTTCGCCGTCGCTATTTGACCTCTCGACGAACCGTCTAATATTCGTTCGAAAATTCACCCGTAAACCGCACAAATGGGATTTTTATCAGGACATTTCGGATCCCCGGGATCGATCGAATCTCCCGACGAACTCGTTTTCACCAGGTGGGTCGTTTTTTCACCGCCGCACGCGCTACAGAAGTTATCTTGAACACACACACACAGACGCACCCACACGGGCGCGAGGTCCACCAGCTGCCAGCATCATCTGACCTTATCAGGGGGGGTTTCCAGGCGGTAATTGATCCCCGCAGGAAGCTGAGTACGAAGTCTAGTTACCTCGTCTGTTCGATGGTTGAAAACGTTAATATTTATGTACGCGAATTTTCGAAGAAAACCAAGGTATTAAGATTAAGAGCAAGCTATTGGAATTAAGAATTCAATTAATGAGCATTATTAGTTACCTAATCAGTATTACTTTAAATAAGTACCATATTTTCTTTATATTTCTATACAGGTACCTATAATTTTTGTTACTTACATCATATAGTATTGTACCATGTTATGTACCTAACACAAGGAGGGACTAAAGTCCTATGTAGCCTTCCTTAAATAAATAACGTGTTTTTTTTTCAATGAAGAAACAATCGTTAAAACACAAACAGGGACAAAGTATTCTTATCTCTCGAGGAATTTGAAATTTAGATGATTATTCTACTGGTTTTTGATCAAGTATACCGAATTTTTACGTAATTTACTGAATTTTTGGGAACGGTTCACGGAAAAAGTTGTACATTAAGATGGCAAACCTGTAACATATTTTTGATACTCGAGAATTTCACTTTTCATAAAGATTATTGACAATTTCAAGGAAAATTTTAAAAGGTCTCTAATGTGTTTTCTGGGTACCAAAATTGAGTTGGTGAGACGTGGAGAAGGATTGGGCGATGTTTGACGTCGCAATTGGATCAATATCTTCTCCATGAGGGTATCTGGGAGAATTGAAGATAATTCCTAACGAACTGAACACTGAACGTAAAATTTTTTCAACCTCAAAAATGGTGAAATTCTGAATTTCTGTCTGACCCGTATTTTCTACAAATTAGGTAAGTTCCTATTGTTGGGAAATAAAAGGATGAATACGATATAAACAAATTGTAATGAATTAAAAAATAAACAAAAACAAAATATCAATTTGTAAGAATATCTTCTTTGAACTCTCGACAAAAAAGTTTCAAGAGCAGATCTTATCTATAGGAAGGGTAAATCTCTTCTCTATGTAGAGATCTCTTTAAAATGTCGTTCTAAGGACGTAACATTCGATATTACTATTCGTAGGTAACTTTTGGTTTATTATTTTCAATAACGAACCTTTAGAATTTTTTTTGATAATGTCGAATTTTTAAAAATATGTTTTTTGAACTCTCGACAAAAAGTTTCAAGAGCAGATCTTATCTATAGAAAGGGTAAATCTCTTCTCTATGTGGAGATCTCTTTAAAATGTCGTTCTAAATACGTAACATTCGATATTACTATTCGGAAGTAACTTTTGTTCATTATTTTCAATAACGAACCTTTAGAATTTTTTTATAACCTCGAATTTTTAAAAATTTTTTTTTTGAACTCTCGACAAAAAGTTTCAAGAGCAGATCTTATCTATAGGAAGGGTAAATCTCTTCTCTATGTAGAGATCTCTTTAAAATGTCGTTCTAAGGACGTAACATTCGATATTACTATTCGGAAGTAACTTTTGGTTTATTATTTTCAATAACGAATTTTTATAATCTCGAATTTTTAAAAATATTTTTTTTTGAACTCTCGACAAAAAGTTTCAAGAGCAGATCTAATCTATAGAGAGGGTAAATCTCTTTTCTATGTGGAGATCTCTTTAAAATGTCGTTCTAAGGACGTGACATTCGACATTACTATTCGTAAGTGACTTTTGGTTTATTATTTTCAATAACGAACCTTTAGAATTTTTTTTGATAATGTCGAATTTTTAAAAATATGTTTTTTGAACTCTCGACAAAAAGTTTCAAGAGCGATCTTATCTATAGGAAGGGTGAATCTCTTCTCTATGTGGAGATCTCTTTAAAATGTCGTTCTAAGGACGTAACATTCGATATTACTATTCGGAAGTAACTTTTGTTTATTATTTTCAATAACGAACCTTTAGAATTTTTTTTTATAACCTCGAATTTTTAAAAATATTTTTTTTTGAACTCTCGACAAAAAGTTTCAAGAGCAGATCTTATCTATAGAAAGGGTAAATCTCTTCTCTATGTAGAGATCTCTTTAAAATGTCGTTCTAAATACGTAACATTCGATATTACTATTCGGAAGTAACTTTTGTTTATTATTTTCAATAACGAACCTTTAGAATTTTTTTTATAACCTCGAATTTTTAAAAATTTTTTTTTTTGAACTCTCGACAAAAAGTTTCAAGAGCGATCTTATCTATAGGAAGGGTAAATCTCTTCTCTGTGTAGAGATCTCTTTAAAATGTCGTTCTAAGGACGTAACATTCGATATTACTATTCGGAAGTAGGTAACTTTTGGTTTATTATTTTCAATAACGAATTTTTATAATCTCGAATTTTTAAAATATTTTTTTTTTGAACTCTCGACAAAAAGTTTCAAGAGCGATCTTATCTATAGGAAGGGTGAATCTCTTCTCTGTGTAGAGATCTCTTTAAAATGTCGTTCTAAGGACGTAACATTCGATATTACTATTCGGAAGTAGGTAACTTTTGGTTTATTATTTTCAATAAGAACCTTCGATTTTTTTAATAATCTCTAATTTTGCCTTTCAAAAAGAGTACGACGATGAGGTCTCGAACGTGTTCTCCGTGCACCAAAATTTAGTTGGTTAGACACGGAGATGGATTGGGGGATGTTTGACGTCGCAACTGCTCCAATCTTCTCGTGGAGATCCGGCGGAATCGAAGAGCACAGTAGTAACTTCAGAAGAACTAAACACAAGATATTAATTCTATAATTATCCGAAAATCATCGCGATCGCCGGTTTATCCGAAATAGTCAGTCGCCAGATCGTCTCATCAACTTCACGTGAGACGCTAATTTCCCTTCTGGGGAAGGCAGTCGACGAGTGAGTCATAGAAAACTAGAGCTGGCATTCGAGCTGGTTTTTTCCCAAATCGATGAGCTGTCCGTTTCTATACCAACATATATAGTAGTAATAATTCATTACCAGTACTTAGGAGAGATCATGCTGGGACGGATCATCTGATTATTTGAGGTCCAATCACTATTTTTCAACCACTAAATTACTTGACTCGTAGAAGAACATAATATTAATGAAAAATTCCACGTTACGTACATTTAGCCTATTAAGTCCCTTTCAGCACTGGCAGCTTCAAATCTTTTGGGAAAAGATTAAATAAATCTTGGTATCACTAATTCATTAGCTATTCTTAATTAAATTTCAGTAGTAGGTACTGCATATGAGTGAAGACGTTTACAAGTCTTAATTTATTACATACTAACTAGTCAGATATGAGTAAGTAGTAATAAACGATCGATTTAGGAGGAATAATGAATTACTTAAATAAATTTAAAAAAGGTAAAGAGTTGACAAACAAATAATAGCAAAGGAATGAGAAAACGGAGTTTAACTAACTCAAGTCACCTTTTAAAAAAAAATTTTAGAGGATACTTTTCTGATAATTTTTCAATAGAGCGGCCAAAAACATCCAAAATTCAGTGGAAATTGGAAAAACCAGTAGTTGGCAACACTGAAGATTGCAAGTCGACATTTTAAAGAGATCTTTACATAGGGAAGATATTTCCCCTTTCATATTGGGAGAAATAACTCCGAAAGCTTCTCCGTGGAAAAATACTCGATAATAATGCTCTGGTGGTTTCTGTATTCTGGTACATAAAGAAGACATTTTCCCTTCTGGACGTCAAAGTGCCCCGACGGAATCTCTACCTCATGTTTGTCCCACATTTAAAGAGATCTTTACATAACTCATGAAGAGATCTTTAAAGAGACATTTAACTCTTGCAATGAAAAATTTTGGGTTTTCGTTGCAAAGGGGGAATGTATTCGTGATTTCGAGGGGATAGATTCAGAGTCAAAGGAGCCTGGAGGGGTGAGAGGGTTAACTCTTGCAATGAAAATACCAGGTTTTCGTTGCAGAGGGGGAATGTATTAGTGATTTCGAGATGGATTCTGCGTCAAAGCAGGTTAACTCTTGCAATGAAAATTCCGGGATTTCATTGCAGAGGGGGAATGTATTCTTGATTTCGAGGAGATGGATTCAGAGTCAAAGGAGCCTTGAGGGGTGAGAGGGTTAACTCTCGCATTGAAAATTCCGGGTTTTCGTTGCAGAGGGGGAATGTATTCTTGATTTCGAGGAGATGGATTCTGAGTCAAAGGAGCCTCCCCGCCATCCGAGGAGGAGGGTGAGAGGAATCACCTCGTGAGGGGCGGCGGGGTGGAGGTCCGCATCCTCTGGGGTCACCCTGACGACCGACCCGAGTCCCACCTGGAAAGAGGAAAGCTCGATAAACCCTCTCCTCCTCCTCCTCCTCTTCCTCCACCTCCTCCTCCTCCTCCCGCCGCATCTGAGGTTTTTTTTTCCGAGTCTCCGCCGTTCGAAATCGATGTTACCAAGACGACGGGCAACATCCAACATAAATTCCCCACAGTATGAGGAAGAGGCGGAAAAACGGGAATTTATGAGATTGCGATTGGGTGGTCCATGGAGGAGGTTATTCCGCTTTTGTGGTCCACGGAGGAGGTGATTGCGATTGGGTGGTCCACGGAGGAGGTTATTCCGATTTTCTGGTCCATGGAGGAGCTGATTACGATATCGTGGTCTAAGGAGGAGTTGATAGCAATCGAGTGGTCCACGGAGGAGTTGATTGCAATCGAGTGGTCCACGAATGAGTAATTTCGATTGGGTGGTCCACGGAGGAGGTGATTCCGATTGTGTGGTCCATGGAGGAGGTGATTGCGATTGGGTGGTCCATGGAGGAGGTTATTCCGGTTCTGTGGTCCACGGAGGAGCTGATTGCGAATAGGTTTTCCATGGAGGAGGTTATTCCGGTTCTGTGGTCCACGGAGGAGGTGATTGCGATTGGGTGGTCCACGGAGGAGCTGATTGCGATTGGTTGGTCCACGAAGGAGGTGAATGCCGTATTGTGGTCCTCACTACAATTTCTCTTTATGTGAGTAGGAGAGTGAATTCGTGAGACTGCGATTCGGTGGTCCACGCAGGAGGTTCTTGTGATCACTACTGAGTGGTCCTTGGAGTAGGTTCTAATGATCATGACTGAGTGGTCCTCGGAGTAGGTCTTACGATCATGACTGAGTGGTCCAAGGAGTAAGTTCTTATGATCACTACTAAAAGGAGGTAATACTACCACTTCTGAAGGCATACAAGGACCTATCCGAGGAGACTGTGTATCTCCGTAACAGAGTGAGGGACTTTTCAAACCTCACCGACTCTGTTGAGTCCATAGAGAGGCTCGTCACAGAGGAGAGAAGGCAGAGAAGGGTGTCGGAGTCATCCACATGCTCCGAGGTAGGAACCAGCGAAGTGATGGGGATGTTGGTGAACCTACAAAAGGCAATGTTGGAGAACACAAACAGGTTGGAGTCAAGAATGACAGATATCGATAGGTCAAACCGAAATGTAATTGGGAGAATAGATAAATTAGAGAGAGAAGGTCTGAAGGCCTTGTCAAACAAAGTGGAGGTGGTAAAGAGAAGAGTGGGAGCTGAGCGAAGGGAGCTTGATCGAGACCAGCAAAATCAGACTCCTTCCAAGGGCAACAATCTGAAGCCTGATGACAAACGAAGTCTAGACAGCAGGAGGCCTAGGTTCGAAAAGGAGACGGAATCAGAGGTAAATTTGACCACTCCAGTCACAGAAAGTGAGACGGAACATTGGGAGACAGTGACAAGAAAAAGGAAAGTAAGACGGACTAGAAAGGCTCGCACAGAAAAGAGAGAAAAAATTATGTCAAAGAAGGTGGAGATAGCCATTGATAGGTCAAAGAAGCAGTTAAATGCTCCTCAGCGATCAATCATCGTCAAAAAACCCAGAGAGGCAACATCTCTGGACAGAGAAATGGAAGTCGCAACCAGTGATGATGGGCGTAATCATCGAACATACGCCCAGACAGTGACTTTGTGCTCTCCAAAAACTGTGAAGAGGCAGATACGAGAAACACTTAACGCCAGAGAAGAAGGCCTACAAATTGATGGAATTAGGCCCATGGGTGCATCTCAAATCAAGGTTGTAGCTGCCACCCCCCGAACAAGCTCTCAAAGTGACCAACCGGCTGGCCGATGCAGGGTTTATAGTAGAAAAAGAGCGTCTACCAGACAGGCCCCTCATGGTGAAGATACGGCGAGTTGATCGCTCAATCAACAAGGATGACCTTGCCAGCTACATATACGAGCAGAACCCCTGGGTAAGGGCTCTCTTCCCTCATCTACAAGAGCTCCAAAAAGTCTTCGTCCCATTTTTTCCAAATGGGAAGACGGATGGATGCAAACGGAGTGCCTTACGATGACTGCATCTGGGTTGTAAGAATTTCAGAGGCTCTTAGGAAGGAGTTCCTGAAACAAGGCAGAGTGTATATCAGCCTGGACACTTGCCCCATATCTGACTTCACAGAGGTCACCAGGTGTTTCAGGTGCCAGGGTTATGGGCACATAGCGGCCAAATGTTTGAACGAAGACAGCTGTGCTAGATGTGCTGGTTCCCACGACAGCAGGACCTGCCCACTGGCAAACCTACCACCAAATATAAGTCCAGAACCAAAAAAATGCGCAAATTGTAAGCGGATAAACCTAGACTACAACCATCCTGTAGATAGTCCAAACTGCCCTGTTTACAAACGGGCCCTGGATCGGTATATCCGAAGAATCAATCCTCTCATGAATGTGGATGCAGTCAGGACAACAATTACAACAACATGATCAAGATCTTGCAAGGCAACCTACATAGAAGTACAACAGCCCAAAACCTACTGCTCCAACTCATAAGAGAAAAGAATATAGACATTGCAATCATCAGTGAGCAACATCATAATCAAACCAATCGGAAATGGTATAGTGACAACTTGGGAACAGCAGCAATCTGGGCAGTGTCAAATGGACATATTGAAGAGCATGGAAGCGGAACAGGATATGTATGGCTCAAGAGAGGGGGAATCACATACTTTAGCTGCTATTTCACACCAAATGAACCCTTTCGTCAGTTTGAGAGGAAACTGGGTGAACTAGAAGATGCTATACAAATTACAACAGGTGACACAATAGTCGCAGGGGATTTCAACGCTAGAGCCCTGGAATGGGGAATGCCTGATCCGGATTGTAGGGGGAGGCTCATCCTAGAGATGGCAGCAAGGACAGGTCTAGTGATTCTAAATGAAGGTGATACTCCTACTTTCCACCGTTCTGGCCAAAGAGGTACCATACCAGACATATCCCTAGCCACAGAAAATGCTGCCAGAAAGATAAGCAATTGGAAGGTTATCAATGAGTACACAGGAAGTGATCACCAGTACATTACTTTTGACTTCCAAGTCACAATACCACAAAGATGCACCCAAAGAAGAGACTTTGACCAGGTTAAAGGTTGGAACTTAGCTAAATTGGACAGAGAGAAAATAGTGAAGGTACTGCAAGATGGGGATAAATTGTTGGATGCGAGTTATCACAAGTACCGACCAGGTACTTTATCCCAAGTCCCAGGTACACCTGCTATGAGAGCTGTAGATGCGGAGGTCATAGTAAATGAAACAATGAAGATTCTCACCAAAGCCTGCAATGCGTCTATGCCAAAAAAAGTCCAAAAATCAGGCAAGCCTCCTGTCTACTGGTGGAATGAAAATATTGCAAGACTCAGAAGGGAATGCAACCAACTGAGGCGTAGAGCCCAGAGAAGTAGAAGACAAGAAAATTGGTTGACAATACATACAGAATTTGCTGAAGCTAGGAAAAAACTCCGTCATGAAATAAACAAAAGTAAAGCGGACTGTTGGCAAAAAATCATCGATGAAATAAATGTGGACACATGGGGTCGTGGCTACAAAATAGTGACAGGAAAATTTCAGGCACGAGATGGAACGAGCCTCATGAATGAGGAAGTCATGGAGACCATTGTAAATGGTCTCTTTCCAACCCATCCTCCCAGAAACACAGATTCTAGAAGTATGAGAAAAACAGACACACCCTTGTTCACAGTGGACGAATTAAAAAAAGCGGTTGGAGCATTGAAAAACAAAAAAAGCGCCTGGACCCGACGGCATACCGTCAGAGGTACTAAAAATAGTCACTGAAATCTGCCCACAGCTACTCCTGAGGATGTACAATGCATGCCTCATCACTGGGGTCTTTAGTAGGCGATGGAAAACTGCCCGTCTGGTCCTTTTAGATAAGGGAAAAGGGGACCCAACCTTGCCGTCATCCTGGAGACCACTATGTATGCTGGACACAGCTGGAAAGGGTTTCGAGAAACTACTTCTGCTTCGGCTACTGCCTGCAATAGAGCAGGCAGGGGATCTATCACCTAGACAGTATGGTTTCCGAAAGGGTCGCTCTACTGTCCATGCACTAACAGATGTAGTAACTGCAGTAAGAAAATCACAGGAAGGCAGTAGGCATTCAAGAAACCTTGCACTACTGGTGACCCTCGACGTAAAAAATGCCTTCAACTCTGCAAGATGGACTGATATGATGGAGGCCCTGAGCAATACTTTCAAGGTCCCGTCTTACCTATTGGCAGTGATGGACAGTTACCTTAAGAACAGAACACTAACATATGAGACTGCTCAAGGGGTACGAACGAAAGAGATCACATCAGGAGCGGCTCAAGGATCAGTGTTGGGTCCTCAACTGTGGAATGCATCTTACGATGGTGTGCTGCGATTGGAAATGCCTGAGGACTGTTTCCCTTGTTGGATATGCTGATGATGTGGCAGCAGTAGTACTCGCAAGGACAATGGATTCAGCCCAAGCCAAGTTGGAGCAGATCATGACACGAGTAACGGAGTGGATGGGAGAACATAGCCTGGCACTAGCTACATCAAAAACAGAGGTAGTCATCTTCACCCGTAAGCGCATACCTACCATCATCCCAATGCGGATCGGAAACACTGAAATAACAACTAAACCAGCAGCCAGATATCTAGGAGTCATGTTGGACACAAAAAATCACTTTTGGTGAACATTTAAAAAGGACTGCAGGCAGGGCTGCACAAAAATCGGCAGCTCTTTGTCACCTTATGAGAAACATAAATGGTCCTAGACCATGCAAGAGACGCTTGATGATGACAGTGGTGGAGTCAATTCTCTTGTATGGAGCGGAGGTGTGGGCGGATGCACTGAGCGTGGCGTATCTCCGACAGAGACTGATAGCTGTGCAGCGAAGAGGAGCTCTACGAATCGCCTGTGCTTACCGAACAGTGTCAGAACCCGCAATCTTTGTGCTTACCAGTGTCATACCGATCCAGCTGATGGCTTCAGAGCGAAAAAGAATTTTCGACAGAAGGGATGAAGGAGACAGGTCCCGCATAGCCAAGGAAGAAAGAGATTGCACGATGGTAAGCTGGCAAGAGATATGGACAAGAGAATATAGAGGACGGTGGACCGCAAGGCTAGTGCCAAACATCCGGATATGGACGGACAGGAAGCATGGAGAATTAAACTTTTTTCCTCACACAATTCTTCACAGGACATGGACTGTTCTATGCCTATCTACATAAAATGGGAAAGGTAACTGTCCCAACATGTCCGCACTGTCAGAAGAGAGAAGATGATGATGCGCTACACACCTTTTTCAAATGCACCAAATGGGCGGCTGAAAGAAGCCAGCTGCTGTCAGAGCTCGGATTAACTCCCCAAATTTCAACACCAGAAGCTGTCGTCAGCAAGATGCTGGAAGGTGAGAGGAGCTGGAGTCTTGTGGCAGCGTACGTAGAGAGTATCCTGACAAGGAAGACATTGTTTAGAACGAGAGAGACAGAGAAGGGAACACCTGGTCCGACCCGCCATCCAGAACTAATGAAGTGTCCCAGGACTCAGCCTGAAGTAATGTGTTAAACAGTTCCAGGCTGAGCTTCCAACGTGGGAGAAAAGGAGGTGTTTTTTTTAGTGGGTTTGAATCCCACATAACCTTGAAGTTGCGGGTCCTTCAGGTATCTTACGAGATCCAACTCCACCTGTGGATCTTAAAGATTTCTCACCTGCCTGCCGAAAAAAAAAAAAAAAAAAAAAAAAAAAAAAAAAAATGATCACTACTGAATGGTCCTCGGAGTAGGTTCTTATGAACATGACTGAGTGGTCCACGGAATGAGTTCTTGTGATCACTACTGAGTGGTCCTTGGAGTAGGTTCTAATGATCATGACTGAGTGGTCCTCGGAGTAGGTTCTAATGATCACTACTGAATGGTCCTCGGAGTAGGTTCTTATGAACATGACTGAGTGGTCCACGGAATGAGTTCTTATGATAACTACTGAATGGTCCTCGGAGTAGGTTCTTATGATCATGACTGAGTGGTCCACGAAGGAGGTTCTAATGATCACTACTGAATGGTCCTCGGAGTAGGTTCTTATGAACATGACTGAGTGGTACACGGAATGAGTTCTTGTGATCACTACTGAGTGGTCCTTGGAGTAGGTTCCTATGATCATGACTGAGTGGTCCACGAAGGAGGTTCCTATGATCATGACTGAGTGGTCCACGCAGTAGGTTCTTATGATCATGACTGAGTGGTCCACGAAGGAGGTTCCTATGATCATGACTGAGTGGTCCACAGAATAAGGTTTTATGATGATGACTGAGTGGTCCACGGAATGAGTTCTTATGATCACTACTGAATGATCCTCGGAGTAGGTTCCTATCATCATGACTGTGTGGTCCACGGAGTAGGTTCTTACGATCACGACTCAGTGGACCACGATGACTGCAATAGATGGGAGAAATGAGTTAATAACCATTACCCGTATTAACTCGCCTTCACGCCTTCCCTACACACATTATTCCCCCCTTGTTTATGTTTGCAACCCCCATTTGACTCTACAAGGGGCATCCGATGACCTTTACAACTTCAATCCCTCTCTTCCCCCCTTATTTCACCTCTGATCGTTTCACGGTAAGTAACGAGCGTTTTATTGATCCCATCTCATTCGAAAAACCCAATCCATCATCAACCTGCTTAATCTCGAAGGTTTGTCTAGTTTTTCAACTATAACTTCCAAACTACTACATTTTCAATCACTTACGCCCAGTCGAGTAAAGAAGCTTAAATTTGATGAATTTTGAAACAAATTGAGCTCTCAAGGTTGAATTTTTACGAAAATACAGCTACTCAAAAATTGGCAATTCTTCCAAAAAAGTTGCATTTTCCACAAAAATTACTTTACGAGTTCATTTATCACCCATCAGGACACCAAAAATTTTTTTGCGGTAAAACATGACAAATTTTACGCTCTTTCTAATAGTTTAATTGGATTTGAATTTGGATGAAAATTACGGGAGTTACGGCCGTTTTTTAATTGTTTTAAGCGAATTTAAAAAAAATGGCACTGTTTAAAGAAAGCTACAGCAATGGACAAAATCACGAGGAAAAAATTTAAAGTTAAAATAACTCGAAAACGAAGGGTTTTAAAAAAAAATTGCTAAGAGACATTTTTTGTTGCAAATTAGTTGTAGAATCGACTGGTACCGTATGGTAGACCAGTTAGGCTTACACCCTGTATATTTCGTATAATTTGAAATATGTTTTGTTAGGTTGATCCCCACTTAATTACTCAGAACACTCTTTAAACTATTCATTATAGAAATAATAATAATTCTCATCGGAATCTAATCACAGAATGGCGTTCTTTATTTCAAATCTATCACTATTTACATTCCATCTCCATGGTAACAAGATGTAACATCACTAGTCTGTAGTGGAACAGCTCTCAGCTCGTTACATCCTCCCCAACTTGAGAAGCTGCATCATCCGATCTGCTGTGGTATTTCAGAAGGTTTTTAATTGCTGCCACTTGATCTCTATTCGAGTCGTCTTTGTAGATTACATTCTTTGGGTAGCCGTTCATTGCTATGATCTTGTGGATAATGTATGGGCCCTTGACGATAGGAGTTTTATTATCATATCCCGCTTGAACTAAAATGTGATCACCTACTTCTAGGGAGGGAATAGTTTTTGCATGACGTCGGTCAAAGTTAGTCTTCATAGTCTTCAGATACTTCTCACGTTGCTCATCAGTGAGGGGCGTCTCTTGAATCATATCCTCTGTTACGCCGTAAGAAGCATCAGCGGGATACAGTTGAATCTTCCCGTACGCCTTATAATATGGCGAGCAGCCTATCCCAGACGAGTATGAACGATTCAAATGCTTCACAGCAGCTTCCAGGCATGCCTTCCAGCCACCTCTGAAGAGAGGATACATAGCCAAAAACTGCTTCACATCTCGGATTTTCCTCTCAGCCAAGCCGTTACCAGCTGGATGATACGGTGCAGTGCGGATGAGCCTGATACCTCTGTCCTGTGCGAATTTTTCAAATAACTTGGACGTAAACTGGGGACCATTGTCAGTAACTACAGTCTTTACTTTGTCTATTATGGGGAGCCCTTGAAGAAATTTGATTACAGCAGCGGATGTTTCGTTCATACTTCTCGTGAATGTGAAGCGACTATGCTCATCCACAGCAATAAGGAACGATTTGGTGCTGTTTTGTCCTTCAGATCTTTTTGACAACTCCCCGAAGTCCAAGTGTAGGGTGTGGAATGAGGTGGAGGCCCTATTTGGAATCACTAGAGAATCAGGTTTTGCCTTGTACTTAAACTTCAGAACTTGACATTGGTGGCAACTTCTCACATACTTTAATACATCTAGCCTCATCCCTGGCCAGGAAAATCTCTGTCTTAGCTTAATGTAAGTTCTCATGAATCCGTCGTGCCCACCAGAATCAGCGTTGTCATGATATGACTTCAACAACTCAGACTTTTTCCTTGGATCTACTTGAATTTTACCTCTTTTATCCTTTACGACAGCATTGATTGATGAACTATGTTTCTCTGCAAAGGGTGGTTCGATACAAAGCCTTGATAAGGCATCAGCATCTCTCAGGTCAGATCCACTACGGTGATTGATTCTGGCGTTGAATCCCATAAGAAATATCTGCCACCTAGCTAATCTTCCCTTGGCTTCCTTCATAGTCATAATATGGGCTAAGGCCTGATGATCCGTATGGATAACGAATTCACGACCTTCCAAATAGGATTGGAAGTATTGGATAGCCTTTATGACTGCAAGTCCCGCTTTCTCTGTAACAGTGTAGTTGATTTCAGCTTTGGAGAACGAGTATGAATAGTACCCAATGACTCTCAACTGCATCTTCTTGGGCTTTGCCTGGTCCCGCTGGTACAAAATTGCTCCACAGCCATAGTTGGAAGCGTCTGTGCAGAGTTCAAACCCCAGTTTCCAGTCCGGAAGCTTTAGAACAGGGTTTGAAGATATCTTGTCCACTAGGATTTGGAAAGATCTCTCACACTCATCAGTCCATGCGAATTCTACACCTTTCTCTTTCAAACGGTCAAGCGGCTTCACAATTTTAGCGTAGTCCTGGATATAGGCTCTAAAGTGACCTGTTAAGCCAGTGAAGACTCTGATTGTGTGCACATTATGAGGCCTTTTTATTCTCCTGACTTTCTGGATGGATTCTTCTTTGGTAGTCTTGTTCTCTCCATCGATTTGGCGTCCCAAAAATGTGTAACTCCAGTAAAAAAAACTGTAGGATACGTGTAACTCCAGACGATAACTTGAGCAGCGCCTAATAAATCGAAATTGGCGTCAAAATGTGCGTAACAACAAAAGAAAGGGCGATTCCGATTATTAGGGCGCTCTGATGGGGTACAAAGTACCCAAAATAGGGTTCAAAAACGTGTTTTTTTTTGTGTGGAAATTTCGTCATAAACTAAACTAGTTGAAAAAAACGCTGCAAATCATTGCTCAAAGGTTTATTATTTTCTGTATAGATCACCCTTCTGTATAGATCACTGGTTCTCCATCAATAGCACCTACCACCATTTGTTTCAAATTTGCCTCTCAAATTTCAGGTTCCTGCGTTCAACAGGAGAGGAAATGGCCTTGGAGCTCACTCAGCTGATCAGTGACCACTCAGGCACCTCCAGCATTCTCCATTGACCCGCCCTCTAAAATTTCAGCTTCCTGCGTTCAACAGGAGAGAAAATGGCCTTGGAGCTCACTCAGCTGATCAGTGACCACTCATGCGCCTTCAGCATTCTCCATTGACCCGCCCTCTCAAATTTCAGGTTCCTGCGTTCAACAGGAGAGGATATGGCTTTGGAGCTCACTCAGCTGATCAGTGACCACTCATGCGCCTTCAGCATTCTCCATTGACCCGCCCTCTCAAATTTCAGGTTCCTGCGTTCAACAGGAGAGGAAATGGCCTTGGAGCTAACTCAGCTGATCAGTGACCACTCAGGCGCCTTCAGCATTCTCAATTGACCCGCCCTCTCAAATTTCAGGTTCCTGCGTTCAACAGGAGAGGAAATGGCCTTGGAGCTCACTCAGCTGATCAGTGACCACTCAGGCTCCTTCAGCATTCTCAATTGACCCGCCCTCTCAAATTTCAGGTTCCTGCGTTGAACAGGAGAGGAAATGGCCTTGGAGCTCACTCAGCTGATCAGTGACCACTCAGGCGCCTTCAGTATTCTCCATTGACTTTTGATTATGGAAATTTGATTACTGGTTGGTTACGCAGAAGGCAAAACTGTATACAAATCGAAGAAATGACCAGCGATCGCATTTTAGTCAGAAAAAATTTCAACGGAGATTAGACCTCTTTTGCGATTCACACTCATGATTCTGTTTTATCGAAGGAAAAGCTTCAAGTACTCGTAGGGACCGAACGGTTTGCCCTACAGAGCTCCGGGTGGTCTCAAAAATTTTTAAAAATTCAGTACTATTTAAAATTAGTGAAAAAACGATACCTTTATTTCGAGAGTTTTCGAGCTAGGGCACTCTTGAAAATTTCAACCCTTAATTTTCACCCCTTAGAAGTGACCTACATCAACCAAAAGCTTCGGCGCACAACTAGACCCCAAATGGAGCCCATATACCAAATTTCATCGAAATCGGTCCATGGTAACTAAGAAAAGTGCCGCGTACGGCGGACGGCGTACGGCGGACGGACGGAAATTTTTTTATTCGATTTTCGTATTCTACGTACCTTGAAACGTAAAACATCAAATTTTGAGGGGGGGGTTAAAATTTTTTTTTTCTTGCTCGATTCCAAAGGCTTATTATTGAAAATAATAAACCAAAATGAAAATTATTACCTATACTACGAAAATTTTCGCTCTAATCTCACTCAAATGGGTTTATTTCGTTCATTTGAGTCGAACTTTGGAAGTAAAAGCTGCATTTCGACTAATTCTTGGCTGAAATTTCGAGATCTTTACTGCCCACCCAACTTGGCACGTGATTCACGCCTTCGAGTGTGTTTTTCGAAACGATGAGCTGTTCCCTTCGCAATCTCGATCTTCTCTCAAGATGAAGAGATTCTGTCGAATGAAATACCGCCTTTGGAAAACCTCGAATGAGTCACGTCGATGCGTCGTTTTTTTCGTTATCTGAAGCCACCTTAAAAATTTCGTGTCGATTCGTTTCCTCTCGAGACGGCCGATAAGAAAAAGCGGGATTCTGTAAAAAAGTCGAGATTTGCCCTTATCTCGGAATCATTCCTCAATATCGTTCCACCGGAGAAATCCCAGTTTTCGTCGCATCGGAAATTCATTTTGGTTTATTATTTTCAATGATTTACCTCAAAATCGAGACGTCCACGTTTCTGAGCTCTTTAAACAACTAAGAAAATTCTATTTTTGATACTATTTTTGAACTTATACAGTGTGTTGCATTTCTTGAAGGCCTGAAATCGATTCTAAAGCCGATTTCCAGCAAAAAATGCCTCTTAGTAATTTTTTATGTTTTTATTACTTTTGAGGTTATTTCGGGTTTTCGACCTCATCTCTTGAGATTGTATGGAGAGGGGAGGAAATGAGCCTTTCCTCAGGAATTTGGCCTTGTTTTCCTTCGAAGAGCGCCCATCGAAATTAGTCAAAATTCTGAGTAAAAACTTCGATAAAAAAAGTCAAATTTCAAAACATGTTATAACTGCTTTTTGATTTTTTTTACAAAGTTTTATTGCTAAACGATTTCGGTTTTGCACTACTTAGCTTGAAAATGTAACGCCCTTTCCAACACTATTCTCAAATATTAATTTTCTTGGTTGCTAAATACTGCCATTATTTATACCTAGCAGTTTACCAGTATAGTTTTTTTTTAATGGAATGAAAAACAACCTAAACTATTGAGCCAATTTAAATTTCCACTGTTTTCAAAATTTGTTGTTTTGCTTCCTCACTACCGAAGGTAGGGAAGCTTTGTATTCGTGAAAATAGTGAAAAAAAAAAATGTCCCCCAAAATCAAAATTTCCACTTGCTTTTTGCGTTTTAGAGCTTCCCGAACAATTTTGGTTCCGTGTCTGTCTGTCTGTCTGTCGGTCTGTCTGTGGTCAATCCTTGTCCCGGGCAAAACTATACCTACTAACCTGTGGTCCGATTTTGATGAAATTTTCAGGGATTGTACGGGTGAGGTCCTAGACGGTCCCCTATCAATTTCAGCACCTTCGGACCAATAGGAGCGAGTGCGCATGCGCAAACGTGAATTTCCTGGAACCTCGGTTTCTCGGTTTCTAATGAACCGATTTTGCTCAAATTTGGAGGTTAGTTAGGGACTAACTTCTAAGAGACACCCTATAAGTTTCAATCAAATTGGTCAAGCAATAGCCGCTGCGCATGCGCGAACTTTAAATTTATTGTTACAACCAAAACTCCGCAACTATTCAACCAATTTCGATGAAATTTTCAGGGATTGTGTGGGTTAGGTCCTAGACGTTGGACCGCTAAATAAAATTCTACGTTGAAAATACAAAATATTATAAACTATATTAAATTATAAAAATATTATAAACATTAATACCTGCAACCCTATCCCGCATATTATCGCCAATATTTTGGTATTCAATAACTCTTTGAATCATAATTTTTTCGCCAACTGATTCTATACGTCCATGTTACAATGAGTGAGGAAGCTATGCTGCCCACCCAACTTGGCAGACGTTTTTATACTTTACGTGAAATTGTTTTTCTCTTGAAACTTGACTAATTATGATGGTAATCAAAAATACTTAATTTATCTTTTTTTTTCTTAATATAAAATCTCAAATAATAAAAGGTCATCAAAAATCTTTTTTTTCCTCTTCTTAATTTTTTGTTTTCTTTACAATTTTTTTTTTTTCAACGTCACGGTATACATTCTATAATAATTATTATAATGTCGCCAATTTATTACTTTGCGGACTGGACTTCCAGCGCAGGACAGGAGCATGAACATCTTTGTTTGGTCGCCTCCCCGAAAGAATTGGGAGCGAGAAGAAGAAAAGTCGGTTTGAGAGAAATTCGGAAGTCTAAAAGTCAAAATATTTTTCCTTTATTCGTCAAGTCTCGTTGAAGGGTCTCGTCAGGTCAAAAAAAACGCCGAGGGTTCGATTCTGCGTTAAGATGTCAGGTAGCCGCACCGTTAGGGTCGTAAAACTGTCGACAAGGGACGTCTTCAATGTGGGACAAACATGAGGTAGAGATTCCGTCGGGGCACTTTGACGTCCAGAAGGGAAAATGTCTTCTCTATGTACCAGAATACAGAAACCACCAGAGGATTATTATCGAGTATTTTTCCACGGAGTAGCTTTCGGAGTTATTTCTCCCAATGTGAAAGGGGAGAAACCCCCGCTCCAGGCTCCTTTGACTTTGACTCCTTGACAGGGCGGATCACAATCTATCGCCTCGAAATCACGAATACATTCCCCCTCTGCAACGAAAACCCGGGATTTTCATTGCAAGAGTTAACCCTCTCACCCCTCCAGGCTCCTTTGACTCTGAATCCATCTCCTCGAAATCAAGAATCCATTCCCCCTCTGCAACGAAAACCCGGAATTTTCAATGCTAGAGTTAACCCTCTCCAGGCTGCTTTGACTCTGAACCCATCTCCTCGAAATCAAGAATACATTCCCCTCTGCAACGAAAACCCGGGATTTTCATTGCAAGAGTTAACCCTCTCACCCCTCCAGGCTCCTTTGACTCTGAATCCATCTCCTCGAAATCACGAATACATTCCCCCTCTGCAACGAAAACCCGGGATTTTCATTGCAAGAGTTAACCCTCTCAACCCTCCAGGCTCCTTTGACTCTGAATCCATCTCCTCGAAATCACGAATACATTCCCCCTCTGCAACGAAAACCCGGGATTTTCATTGCAAGAGTTAACCCTCTCACCCCTCCAGGCTCCTTTGACTCTGAATCCATCTCCTCGAAATCAAGAATACATTCCCCCTCTGCAATGAAATCCCGGAATTTTCAATGCAAGATTTAACCCTCTCACCCCTCCAGGCTCCTTTGACTCTGAATCTATCTCCTCGGAATCACGAATACATTCCCCCTCTGCAACGAAAACCCGGGATTTTCATTGCAAGAGTCGACCCCCTCACCCTTCCAGGCTCCTTTGACTCAGAATCCATCTCCTCGAAATCACGAATACTCTTTGCAACGAAAACTCTGGATTTTACCACTAAATTTCCTCTTATTTTTGTAGCATTTTGCGGAAAATATCTATCCAATATTTAATCACAATGAAAACAACAAATTGACAATATTTAATATTGTCTATTAAATATTGGAAAACAACAAATTGTCTATTATTGTATATTAAATCGCAATGATAACGACAAATTGACAATATTAAATATTGTCTGTTAAATATTGGGCTAAATTTCGGGTCATTTATTCGATTTTTGGATTTTTCGTGCCTTAAAAGGTGAAATTTAGAGAGGCAAAATAAACTTTCTCATTTCTTTTAAGGCACGAAAAATCCAAAAATCGAATAAAATAAGCCGAAATTTAGCTCAATTTGTATTGAATTAAGAAAATGCGGTTTATTTGTGGATTTTTTCAATTGGTTGTGGCAAAATGTAGCCTCCAATTGGGAGGGGGGGGGGGTTGTGTGGAGGAGGTGAAGGAGGGGGAGGATGAGGAGACGCGCCGTCGCCAGCCGCAGAATCGATCTTTTCCCGCCTCCTCTCAGGTAACAACAACAGAAGAGATGAGTCATCTTTCACCTCCTGGAAACGTCATCCGGAATGAATCACCTGAGCGCGACTCCATCCAAAAACCCCTCCGGCGGAAGTCAATCGCCTCCGAGCAGCCCCCTCCGAGTAATCCGAATCAGCCTCCGGAGCGCGAGGGGTGATTACGCGCGGCCAATGAGTCGAAACAAGCCGTTAATGGGTGTTTTAACAGTTTACACTCCCTCATAACGGGCCAATTTGGAGCGATCGCCAATTTCGTCAAAACCCAACTTAGCCCCCACGTTTAAATGAAAGTTGTCATGAGTTAAATTCACAGAGCCAATATGTGTTGGACGTCTTTCATCATATTTTCTTCGATTTGTTGTCTTGTCTCGCTCCAATATTGGCCGAGCCCCATATAACGAGCTAAGCGAGCCTAAGACGTCCATGACCACACACCACACGAATCACTCGAACTCATCCAATATTGACAACATTTTTTCACGGATTGGGCTCTCGTTTTGCGCCAATAACTGCCACTTAGGACGTCCGTTAACCCGTTTCCTTTACAGTTCACGATCGCTAAATTCCCTCTTCGTGATTTCGTGGATCCCCGCATGTACCAGTCGTTGGCCGTCGCTGCTGCTCCAGTTATTGCCTCGAACCGTGAAAATAATGGTTCAAATATTTTTTTTAGAGTCCCAAAAACCGCTCTAAAAATGTCGATTTTGGATTTTTGAGTGATTCTAAGGTTGTTTTCGACTTATAAAACCAATTTCTATGTAAATATCGGTGCATAAATTCAAAAAATTCCTCAAAAATGTGCAAATTTTGGATTTGTTGATTGGGTTTGCCGTTAAAATCTCATATTAATGAGATTTTTGGTTCAAAAATTCGAAAAACGATCCCGAAAAACCCTCTTAGAGTCAATTTTTGACATTATTGCGTGATTTGGAGGTGGTTTTTAATATAAAAATTCCTTTTCAAAAATTCTGAAAGCTCAAAAATATCGATTTTGGGGTTTTTGGGACGATTTTGAGGTTGGTTTTGTCGAAGCCTTTAAAAATTCGGAAAAATGTCGATATTGGGTCAACCGGAGAAATGTACCAGTCGTCGGCCGTGGATCAACTGCTGCTCCAGTTTTTGGCTCGAGCCGTAAAATTCAAACGTGAAACGCTCGCGGGTTCAAAAATTCGACAAAATGTTTCAAAAAATCTCAATTTTGGATTTTTGAGTGATTTTAAGGTTGTTTTGGACGTTTATAAATTCAAAAAATTCCTTGAAAATGTGAAAATTTTGGATTTTTGCAAGATTTTAAGTTGGGTATGCCGTAAAAATCCTTTTCAGTGCAAAAATTCGAAAAACGACGCCGAAAAACCCTCTGTGACTTCAATTTTGGACATTTTTGCGTGATTTGGAGGCGGTTTTTGAAATAAAAAATTTATTTCAATAAGTATTGCGGTTCAAAAATTCTGAAAGCTCAAAAATCGATTTTGGGTTTTTTGGACGATTTTGAGGTGGGTTGTGTCGTACATCAGCCGTCAAAAATTCTCAATTTTGGATTTTTGCGTGATTTTGAAATGGTTTTTGACGTTTAATAAAAAAGCCATTTTTCCGATTCAAAATTCAAATGTTTTCTCGAAAACCGCTAAAAAATGTCTATTTAGGTTTTTTACATCATTTCGAGTTGTTTCTTTGACAGGAAGAAGGCATATGAATAAGCTTTATGATTCAAAAATTCAAAAAATTTTCTCAAAAAACGCTCGAATACGTCAATTTTGAAAGGACGTTTTTTTTCTCGACTTAAAAGTGAAAAGGGGTCACCCGAATTGGTCCAGTCGTCGTCCGAGGATGAGCAACAACCCTGTGACCCCACTTACCGGCACCCCCAGTCGACGACACCCCTTCGTAAACATTGAATTAAACCCCTCACGGACGACCTTCTGTGGTCCCCTGCCATCAACCAGGCGGGAAACGTCTCGTTTTTTGTCCTTTTCAATTGTCCACGTTCCCTCTTGTTCGGTCGAAATTAGATTTCACGTTATTTCGGCCCAATTATCGGATGTGGAAAATCAAAATTTGGCACCGAAAACTTGATCGCAAAAATGAGATGAAATCGCGATGAATATTTTATTTAATCCAAAATTTAATTTAAATTTTTTTTTTTTTGAAACTTATTCGATCATTTTTGATACACTTTTACAGATTTTGTTAAGTAATAAAAAAAAAAGTCGTAATTTTTATCACTTTTATCTCAATTTTATTAAATTTTGAGGAGTTTCAACGGATTTTATAACTTCTAAATGATTAATTTTAATACATTTTTATCGATTTTACCACATTTTTACGGTTTTTAACACATTTATATCATTTTTATAGCCTTTTTTGACGGGTTTGATCACATTTATCAGATTAATTGTTGATACGTTTTTTATGATTTTACCACATTTTTACGGATTTTATCACTTTATAAAAAAACAAATTTCATACATTTTCATAACTTTCATCTCAATTTTATTAAATTTTTAGGAGTTTTAATGGAGTTTATCACTTTCAACTGATTAAATTTTCATAAATTTTTAAAGATTTTACCACATTTTTACGGTTTTTAACACATTTATATCATTTTTATAAGCTTTTTTGGGGGGTTTGATTACATTTTTGATAAGTTTTATTGATTTTACCACATTTTTACGGATTTTATCACTTAATAAAAAACAAATTTCATACATTTTCATAACTTTCATCTCAATTTTATTAAATTTTTAGGAGTTTTAATGGAGTTTATCACTTTCAACTGATTAAATTTTCATAAATTTTTATAGATTTTATCACATTTTTACGGTTTTTAACACATTTATATCATTTTTATAAGCTTTTTTGGGGGGTTTGATTACATTTTTGATAAGTTTTATTGACTTTACCACATTTTTTTTCTACTGATCAATTTACATTAATTTCATAACACTTCCCTGATTAATATTTAACAAATGAATTTTTATTAATTTTATTACTTTTCTTGATTAGTTTTCTTGATTTTATTGATTTAATCACATTTTAAATCAATTCATCATATTTATCAAATTTTTAAGTGTTTTTAAAGATTTTATCGCAAGTTTTTGGTCAGTTTTGACGGATTTTTATCAAATTTTATCACAAAGTTTTGACATCGGTAGGTAAATTTGGAAGTGCTATTTTGACTTGACAAATATTGATTTTGGTCGAGATAAATTTATTGAAATGTTTTTTGATCAAAATATCGGTAAATTTTGTTTTAAATAATTGTTAGATTTAAAAAAAATTGATCCAAATTTAATTCTTTGGTTTTTGAATCAATTTTTTTAATAGGTCAAAATATATAATGTTTTAAATAGTTCTTAAATTTTTAAAAATAATTGAACAAAATTAATTCATTGGTTTTTGAAAAATTGATAAAAACTTGAAATAAACGCCGCAAGTTATTACACAGCGGTAGTATGAACTACTCAAGAATTATTGCTGATTGTTCGGGGAAATTTTTATGGGACCGTCAATTACGTCCTAAACAAAATACTACAAATTATTACGCAACGGTAGAATCGACTCTTCGAGTGTTGCTGATTGGTTGCTGATTGATTCACGGGGACCGTAAAATTCATAGGGGACCGTCAATTCCCGAAAAAGTCCATCGGATTGTAATCTCGTAGTTTCTCCTGTTATTTGCCGACACACAGACAGACAGACAGTTCAAGTAGCCTCGCGTTCAACGCGATTTCAGAGTATTTTTCCGCGGTAGAAGTTTTCCGAGCTCTTCGGGAGAAGTCGGGGGTTTTCGGTACTTTTCGTGGATCCCGTCCTAAGCAAAATACCGCAAATTATTACACGACGGTAGAATCGACTCTTCGAGTGTTGCTGATTGGTTTCGGGGACCGTGAAATTCATAGGGGACCGTCAATTCCCGAAAAAGTCCATCGGATTGTAATCTCGTAGTTTCTCCTGTTATTTGCCGACACACAGACAGACAGACAGTTCAAGTAGCCTCGCGTTCAACGCGATTTCAGAGTATTTTTCCGCGGTTGAAGTTTTCTGAGCTCTTCGGGAGAAGTCGGGGGTTTTCGGTACTTTTCGTGGATCCCGTCCTAAGCAAAATACCGCAAATTATTACACGACGGTAGAATCGACTCTTCGAGTGTTGCTGATTGGTTTCGGGGACCGTGAAATTCATAGGGGACCGTCAATTCCCGAAAAAGTCCATCGGATTGTAATCTCGTAGTTTCTCCTGTTATTTGCCGACACACAGACAGACAGACAGTTCAAGTAGCCTCGCGTTCAACGCGATTTCAGAGTATTTTTCCGCGGTTGAAGTTTTCTGAGCTCTTCGGGAGAAGTCGGGGGTTTTCGGTACTTTTCGTGGATCCCGTCCTGAGCAAAATACTGCAAATTATTACACGACGGTTAAATCGACTCTTCGAGTGTTGCTGGTTGGTTTAAAGGACCGTGAAATTCATAGGGGACCGTCAACTCCCGAAAAAGTCCATCGGATTGTAATCTCGTAGTTTCTCCTGTTATTTGCCGACACACAGACAGACAGACAGTTCAAGTAGCCTCGCGTTCAACGCGATTTCAGAGTATTTTCCCGCGGTTGAAGTTTTCCGAGCTCTTCGGGAGAAGTCGGGGGTTTTCGGTACTTTTCGTGAATCCCGTCTTGAGCAAAATACTGCATCTTATTACACGACGGTAGAGTCGACTCTTCGAGTGTTGCTGACTGGTTTCGGGGACCGTGAAATTCATAGGGGACCGTCAATTCCCGAAAAAGTCAATCGGATTGTAATCTCGTAGTTTCTCCTGTTATTTGCCGACACACAGACAGACAGACAGTTCAAGTAGCCTCGCGTTCAACGGGATTTCAGAGTATTTTTCCGCGGTTGAAGTTTTCCGAGCTCTTCGGGAGAAGTCGGGGGTTTTCGGTACTTTTCGTGGATCCCGTCTTGAGCAAAATACCGCAAATTATTACACGACGGTAGATTCGACTCTTCGAGTGTTGCTGATTGGTTTCGGGAACCGTGAAATTCATAGGGGACCGCCAACTCCTAGGAGGAACTCGGGAGTTTTTTCGATGCTTTTCGCAGGCAGACGCGATTATTGACCTCCAGTGTTGAGAAAAAAAATCTACGAATCAGAACGGAGGGAAGAAACGACTTCGGTTGCAATAAGATCCCTCGCCTTGTGGAAGGAAAAAACGTCCTGACGAAGGAAAATTCGACACCGGATTTGAACGTCGAAAACGACACCTCGAGATTCGCCGGTGTTTTTTAAGGGGTCGGTAACTCGAATATTCGATTATCTCGCGATTGGGAGAACAATCGAACCATCATTCGATACCACCGAAAACACTACTTTTTTGGAAATCAAAAGAAATTAAAAAAAACTCAAAATACGAGAAAAATGCCAAGTTATTTCAAAACATACATTTTCAACTACCTACCCTCAAATTTGAAGATTTTGTGACGATGAAATTAGTAGAGGACCATCCTCAACCACAAAACCCCTGGAAATCCCGTCGAAATCGAATAGAAACGACAAGTTGTGCCTTTTGAGTCTTATGAGTAAAGGCTACTATCAGACCGATGATTTTCGTAGGGGACCATCCTCGACCACAAAACCCCTGGAAATCCCATCGAAATCGAATAGAAAGGATTAGACGGTCCGTTGAAATCGTAACGGGCCGTGAAATCGAGCGATTTTCAACGGAAATTAACGCGGGACGAAATTCGATTTTGATTGAGCTCCGAAAAAACCGCTGTTTCCCCCCCGAAAAACTCGAATTTCTCCACTTTGTTACGAGATTTCGGTACTTCGAGCGACAGTTTCGGAATGTACGTTAAATTTCCTATAAAACTGGTCTACTTTGACCTCAAAAATCCGAATTACTCGACTGTATTTTCATAATTTGATAAGATTTTTCAAAATTTTCGTTGGAATAAACCACGCTTTTCTCCATAAAAACTCGAATTTCTCCACTTTGTGACAAGTTTTCGATACTTTAAGCGACGGTTTTGGAATATACGTTAAATTTCCTATAAAACAGGTTAACTTTGATCTCAAAAATCTGAATAACTCGACAGTATTTTCATAATTTGATATAATTTTTCAAAATTATCATTGAAAAAAAAAACCACGTTTTCTCCCATAAAAACCGAAATTTCTCCACTTTTTTACAAATTTTCGGTACTTCAAGCGACAGTTTCGGAATGCACGTTAAATTCTCTATAAAACTGGTCTACTTTGACCTCAAAAATCCGAATAACTCGACTGTATTTTCATAATTTGATATAATTTTTCAAAATTATCATTGAAAAAAAAAAAAAACACGTTTTCTCCCATAAAAACCCGATCTTCTCGACTTTGTTACAAATTTTCGGTACTTCAAGCGACAGTTTCGGAATGTACGTTAAATTTCCTGTGAAACAGGGCTGCTATCAGACCGATGATTTCCGTAGGGGACCACCCTCGACCACAAAACCGCTGGAAATCCCATCGAAATCGAATAGAAACGACAAGATGTGCCTTTTGAGTCTTATGAGCATTGTCTAATGTGATGAGTTTCATTAGGGACCATCTATTCCCTGAAATGTTCACTCAATTCCAAGAAAATGTAGGAGTTACGGCAGTTACAAGAAAATTCGCGTTTTCGCATGCGGCTAATTATCAGACCGATGATTTTCGTAGGGGACCATCCTCAATCACAAAACCTCTGGAAATTCCATTGAAATCGAATAGAAAAGACAAGTTATGCCTTTTGAGACTTATGAGTGAAGGCTACTATCAGACCGATGATTTTCGTAGGGGACCATCCGGCGACTTCATTCACAAGGCAATTTCAGTGCCAAATTGAAATCTCCGTCGATTGAACTAACATTTCAATCAGGACAAATTTAAATCAGACTTGGAATAATAAACCTTCCCAATTTTCAAAAATAGCTGAAAAAAAGTCTATTCATGCAGCATGAATTAATGAGCGAATTTTCAAAGAAATCTTTCAGTTGAAGATTTCCTTTTCAGTTAAGAAAAGGAACAATGGTGTTGCAATTTCTTTTAGAAAGTTTTTTTTTTACACGATTCTTGTTTTTTTTTCGATTTTCAGTAGGTATACCTACCATACCAACATACTGTATGAACCGGGTATGCTTTGAAGATGTTAGGAGTCCATATTCACGTTCTACTCGTCTCCACAAACTCTTAGAGTACCCACACGGCTATTGTTGGTTTTTCTCGATTTTCAGTATACCATACCAACATACTGTATGCACCGGGTATGCTTTGAAGATGTTAGGAGTCCATATTCACGTTCTACTCGTCTCCACAAACTCTTAGAGTACCCACACGGCTATTGTTGGTTTTTCTCGATTTTCAGTATACCATACCAACATACTGTATGCACCGGGTATGCTTTGAAGATGTTAGAAGTCCATATTCACGTTCTACTCGTCTCCACAAACTCTTAGAGTACCCACACGGCTATTGTTGGTTTTTCTCGATTTTCAGTATACCATACCAACATACTGTATGCACCGGGTATGCTTTGAAGGTCTTTGGAGTCCATATTCACTTTCTACTCGTCTCCACGAACTCATAGAGTACCCACACGGCGACTGCATTTCTGGGTACAACAAATATACGCACGTATTCATTATATACATAAATAGATACATACTTTTCTTAATTATGGACAATTTTCATTTTTGAATGGATTGATTTTGAACTTTTGTGCTGAATCCGATTATACCATATATTACCATGATTGTGAAGGTAATAACTACAAAAAACGAGAAACCCCGTTTGTTTTGGACTTTTTTTGAAATTTGAACCACTTTGGATTGTCCAAAATTTCTGGCTAACGAACTTGACCTTTTGTGTGTTGTTATGAATATTTTGGCGAAAACTAAAAAAAAAACGCTGCAAATTATTACACAACGGTTTATTATTTTTATATAGATCACTCGTCTACAAAATCACCAACCATCCAATATAAAGAGAAAAAGAAAAAAAATCAAAAAAAAAGATCAAAAAATTAAAAAAAAAATCAAAATCACAAACCATCGATCGCATTTCGGTCAGCTCTAATTTGAACGGAGATTAGGCCTCTTTTGCGATTCACACTCGTGTTTTGATTTATATATATATATATATTTCAATATAAACCCTTAAATTTTCGTAGGGAGCGAACGGTTTGTCCTACAGAGCTCCGCGTGGTCTCAAAAAATTCTAAAAATTCTATAGAATCATAAATTGAAGGAAAAACAATACCTTCATATCGAAATTTTTTGAGTTAGGGCGTTTTCAAAATTTCAAAATTGATTTTGGAACCCTTAGGAGTGACCTACATCAACCAAAAGCTTCGGGGCACAACTAGACCCCAAATGGAGCCTACATACCAAATTTCATCAAAATCGGTCAATGCTAAGTGGCAAAAGTGCCGCGTACGGCGTACGGCGGACGGACGGCCAAATTTTTATTCGATTTTTGGATTCTACGTACCTTGAAACGTAAACCATCAAATTTTGAGGGGGTGTTAGAATTTTTTTTTTCTTGGTCGATTCCAAAGGTTCATTATTGAAAATAATAAACCAAAATTCTAAATAATTACTCAATTTATCGTGCGGAATGACACACACACACATATACATACATACACACACATATATACATGTATTATGGAAAAACTTCAGTGACCGTTCCAGAATGTTCCAAAGCGGATTTCAATGAAAAACATTTTTCGAAAAAGTCCATTCTAAAAATTTTGAGGCCATTGCAATAGCTTCATTTTCCTTGAAAATTCGCTAAAACGAAGTGAAGTAGAAAATTTCTCTAACCAGGTGGTGTAGGTTCACGTTTTTCCATTCGTACATTACAATTTTCGAAGTTGAGAAAAGAGGCTGGAAAAACCTTCAGAAGTACTTCGAGTCATCCCTTCTGCGTGGTTCAGGTAGATCCGTAGGTACTGAAGGGTACCTTCGTAGAGAAGATTTCCCGCGCCGACAATCTCGGAATCTTGAAATAGATCGTCTCCCATCAGGCCCTTCTTAAGCACCTTGGCAATTAAAGGGTCGAGGTAGAAGTCGAAAGGCCCTTTCACTCCCGAAGGGATTCCAATCGGTATTTATAACCCTCGTACGAAACGGCGAAAACACAGAGAAGTGATGCTCGGGAGGATCACTTAGTAGGTAATGCGGGCTAATTCCTATTCCTTATCTGTGGCTCATCTGGCGTCAGCGAAGTCTACTCGAACTTACACTGATGAGAAAGTCTAGATCGCAATCGCGAAAAGTCCATCGACGATTGGTTACTAAGTTTGGACTCGTGCAGCACGACAAGTTGAGCAAATTTTCAATTTTCCTATTTTTGGGGCTTCAAAAACCTCGTAAGAGTACTCTATTTGTCTCCTCAAACTCATAGAGTACCCACACGGAAAATTTTGATTTTTTTTTTCGATTTTGTTAGTATTTTGAAATTTTTTTGAAGTCCACACCCTCAATTTTGGGCAATTTTGAACTAGTTTTTGATTCGTGTTTTATACTACCGCGCAGTTCTCAACTTTGAGAACCTTTTATTTTGCGGTTTTTGGTCAATTTTGGAGCAATTTTGAGGATATTTCTGAATTTTTGAGCGTTCATTATGGCATTTTAGAGAATTCACCGCCATCTTCAGTTCTTCCTGTAAAGTTACATTTATGATGACATTTTCGAGGATTTTCACTGGTTTTTGAGTCGTAGTTTGAACTACCTCACAATCCTCAAGTTTGATAACTTTTTTTGGTGCGGTTTTTCAGCCATTTTTGAAACAATTTTGAGGATTTAATTCGATTTTTGTGCGATTTTGTGACCGCCATTTTCAGTTCTACTTATAGAGGTACATTTAGGACGTTTTTTTTCCGAATTTGTTAACATTTTGAAAATTTTTAGAAGTCCACACTGGAACAGATTTTTCTCTACAAAATCAAAATTTCCGTTTTGAACTTTCCTGAACTACGGTTTTTTGTCTGTCAAGAAATCCTATACGGAGTTATTTTCAGGGATTCGGGTTGTAGATGGTCCCCTATGAAAATGACCGACTCCGGATTGATAATTTGCGGTAGCAGCCATAACTTCTACATTTGTCTCCCGATTTCGATGAAATTTTCAGAGACTGTTCAGATTGGCGTACGGATGGTCCCTCATGAAAATCATCGCAGCCGTTTAGGAATCAACCAAATTCCTTCACGTACACACAGTCGCAATTATTACAGAATTTTGTGGATTCCCCCCTCAATTTTGCGCAATTTTGAACTAGTTTTTGAGTCGTGCTTTGTACTACCTCGCCATTCTCAACTTTGAGAACCTTTTTTTTGCGGTTTTTAGCCAATTTTGGAGATTTTAATACATTTTTGTGTAACCGCCAACTTCAGTTCTACTTATGGAGGTCACTTTTAGGTCACTTTTTGAGCAATTTTGTGGATTTCTCCCCTCAACTTCGCGCAATTTTGCCAACCAACGAAAATTTATTATGGCAACTTTTTGGGAAATTTTGAGGATTTTATTCGACTTGCGTGTGATTTTTTGAGCGCAATCTTCAGTTCTACTTATGGAGGTACATTTAGGGCAGTTTTTGGCCAAATTTGGTGCGATTTTGAGATCGCAATCACCGCTATCTTCAATTCTTCAAATAAAATTTCATTTAAAATGACATTTTCGACGACTTTTGAGAAAATTGCGATCTTATTTCGGCTTGTATGATAAACAAAATTAGTTGATATTGAGGTTTTTCGATCGTAATTTCAACGTGTTTTTGACTTCCGGACTCGAAACTCGTTCTTTCCCTCCGCGAAGGGAGGGTTTCTTGAGGCTAATAAATTTCGACCTTCGACCCTTCGGACTTCCGCGTTCCCCTTTCTCTCCCCCTCCTATGCAACTGACCTTTTGCCTACAAAAAAATTGTTAAAAATGTTTACACAAAGCCCTCTCCCTACTTGCGGTAGTGAGGAGACGACACCGGAACCCTTTACTTCCTCGTAGACATTGTCGCCCTTACGATTCATCTTACAAATCGTAAAAATGATTTTTTTTTTTGGTTCTATTATTTTTTAACGGGCGTAACCGGCGGATTAGACGGTCCGTTGAAATCGTAACGGGCCGTGAAATCGAGCGATTTTCAACGGAAGTTAACGCGGGACGAAATTCGATTTTGATTGAGCTCCGAAAAAACTGCGGTTTTCCCCCCCGAAAAACTCGAATTTCTCCACTTTGTTACGAGATTTCGGTACTTCGAGCGACAGTTTCGGAATGTACGTTAAATTTCCTATAAAACAGGTCTACTTTGACCTCAAAAATCTGAAAACTCGACTGTATTTTCATAATTTGATAGATTTTTCAAAATTTTCGTTGGAATAAACCACGCTTTTATCCATAAAAACTCGAATTTCTCCACTTTGTGACAAGTTTTCGGTACTTCAAGCGACAGTTTTGGAATATACGTTAAATTTCCTATAAAACAGGTCTACTTTGACCTCAAAAATCTGAATAACTCGACAGTATTTTCATAATTTGATATAATTTTTCAAAATTATCAATGAAAAAAAAACCACGTTTTCTCCCATAAAAACCCTAAATTTCTCCACTTTGTTACGAGATTTCGGTACTTCGAGCGACAGTTTCGGAATGTACGTTAAATTTCCTATAAAACAGGTCTACTTTGACCTCAAAAATCTGAAAACTCGACTGTATTTTCATAATTTGATAGATTTTTCAAAATTATCATAAAAAAAACCACGTTTTCTCCCATAAAAACCCAAATTTCTCCACTTTGTTACGAGATTTCGGTACTTCAAGCGACAGTATCGGAATGTACATTAAATTCCCTATAAAACAAGTCTACTTTGACCTCAAAAATCTGAATAACTCGACAGTATTTTCATAATTTGATAGATTTTTCAAAATTATCATAAAAAAAACCACGTTTTCTCCCATAAAAACCCAAATTTCTCCACTTTGTTACGAGATTTCGGTACTTCGAGCGACAGTTTCGGAATGTACGTTAAATTTCCTATAAAACTGGTCTACTTTGACCTCAAAAATCTGAATAACTCGACTGTATTTTCATAATTTGATAGATTTTCCAAAATTATCATAAAAAAACCACGTTTTCTCCCATAAAAATCCAAATTTTCCCACTTTGTTACAAGTTTTTGGTACTTCGAGCGACTATATTCTCATGATTACCGATAGAAACAAATATATTTCGAAACTAGTTGGAATCGTCGGAAATTTCGCATAAATTTAAACATCTATAGGCAAAACTGCACAAAAATTGAGAAAAAATCCAAAATGGTCCCAAAATTGCTGAACTAGTTGAAATCGTGGAAAATTTCACCATAAATTGTATTTACATGCAAAATTGTGCAAAAATCGTTAACTACCCTCAAAATTGCTCCAAAATCCTCCCAAAAATTAAGAAATTTGAGCATTTTTTCGTTAATTCAAATCAAGAGTGAAAAACTGTACAAATACTTTTCAAAATTAGTTGAAATCGTCGAGAATTTCACCATAAATTGACATTTGTAGGCAAAATTTTGCAAAAATTAAAAAAAACAATCGTCAAAATTGTCCAAAAATTTCCGAAAAAGTCCAGAAATTTGTGAGAAATTTTTACTTCAAATTCAAATATAAACTGAAAAACTGCACAAATACGTTTCAAAACAAGTTGAAATCGTCGGAAATGTCGCCATAAATTGACAATAGTAGGCAAAATTGCCCAAAAATTGAAAAAAAAACTATCTTCAAAATTGTTGAAAGTCCTGAAATTTCTGAGAAAATTCTACTTGAAATTCTAATATTCATTGAAAAACTGTACAAATACGGTTCAAAACTTGTAGAAATCGTCGAAAATGTCGCCATAAACTGACTTTTGTAGGCAAAATTGCTCAAAAATTGAAAAAATAGCTTCAAAATTGTTGGAAAAGTCCTGAAATTTTTGAGAAATTTCTACTTCAAATTCAAATATTTATTGAAAAACTGCACAAATACGTTTCAAAACAAGTTAAAATCGTCAAAAATGTCGCTATAAATTGACTTTAGTAGGCAAAATTGCTCAAAAATTGAAAAAAATAGCTATAAATTGTTGAAAGTCCTAAAATTTGTGAGGAAATTCTACTTAAAATTCAAATATTTATTGAAAAACTGCACAAATACGTTTCAAAACAAGTTGAAATCGTCGAAAATGTCGCCATAAATTGACTTTGGTAGGCAAAATTGCTCAAAAATTAAAAAAAAAACTATCATCAAAATTGTTGAAAGTCCTAAAATTTGTGAGGAAATTCTACTTAAAATTCAAATATTTATTGAAAAACTGCACAAATACGTTTCAAAACAAGTTGAAATCGTTGTAAAATTCATCATCAATTTACATTTAAAGGCAAAATTGCGCCAAAATCGAAAACAAATCTTCAAAATTGCTGTAAAACGTGCTGAAATTTGTAAAATTTTGGTGATTCTCATAACTTTGAATTACTAAAAAATTTGAAAAGTTCTTTTCAAAACCAGGTAAATCGTTAAATTCGACCAAAAATTTACGTTTTCGGTAAAATTGCGCAAAAAATTTAAATATTGTTTACAGTAATAAACGTGTATTTCAGGGTAATAAAAAGTCGTATAATTCCACCTCAGACGGGACTGCGATTGCGAAACCGCGTTTATTACATGCAATAAATAAATAAATAATAATTATATAATCGAAATTTGTGGGATTTTGAAATTGATTTGAGTAAAAAATGTTTAATAGGAAAAATTAAAAAAAAAAATAGGGTACTTGTGTATCGACTGGAATATTGACGAATTTTGTAAAATTTTCCAAAATTTGACAAAAAATTAATAATACGTGTGAAATAAAGAAAAATTGAGGCTGGATTTGTGATGAATTGCGTTAATAACAAGGAAAATTGTGTTTAAAAAAATAAATAATAATGTTTTTGATTAAAATATAATAAAATGTTAATAAATAGGAGGTACTTACGGATGGGAGATGAGATTTTGAGGTTGATGGGCTCCAGGGATGCTGATGAGATCCCGAAGATTCGGGATGAAATTTGCGATGACGGAAAAAAATTCGCACGATTTGGATGAAGGGGGGGGGGGATTTGGATGATCCGGGAGGACAACAAAAAAAACGCCGGGATGACAAAAACGAAGAACAAAGATGAAACTGCGGGGAAGTTTCGGCGGGTACTGAGGAAGAAACTACCGGCGGTAGGGAGGGAAGGAGTAGGAGGAGGGATCTCGGAGATGAAGGAGAAAGGGCGGATGGTGAGGCGAGGAGGAGGGGATGGGAGGAGCTCCACGGCGCAGGTTTTCCGAGGGGTTTCGCTGGGGTCCGACGGTGGGGCGGAGGGGGGGAGGTGGAAGCGCCTCCGGGAGGGGCGGTGAGGTCGCTGGACCGAGTCGGGGGATGCTGGCGCCACAGGGGTGCCAGGCGCTGTGGTACACAGCCACAGCGCCTGCGGCGTTTTCACGCCTCCACGGGAGTGTTCTTGGTGATAGAATATTCACTATGTTCAATTTTTGGGCGTTACGAAACAAATTGGTGTCGACTGCCTGGTTTTGGTCGAGAACTAAATCATTGAAAATAAAATTAGAGTTATATTCACTGGTAACAGGCAAGGTTACCCGCTTACGACACTAGTAACAGTCATGCTTAAGAAACCTGCGACAGACATGCTTAAGTCACCAGTGACAGACATGCATTTCACACCAGTAACAAATATGCTTGAGATACCAGTAATAAATATGCTGAAGAATAGACATGTTTAAGACACCAGTAACCAACATGCTTAAGACACCAGTAATAGACATGCATTTCACACCAGTAACAAAAATGCTCAATACCAGTAAGACACCAGTAACAGACATGCTTAAGACACTAGTAACCGACATGCATAACACATCAGTAATAGACATGCTTAAGAAACCTGGGACAGACATGCTTAAGACACCAGTAACAGACATGGTTAACAAACCTGGGACAGACATGCTCAAGACACCTCCAGTAGACATGCTTAAGATACCAGTAATAATTTCACACCAGTAACAAAAATGCTCAATACCAGTAAGACACCAGTAACAGACATGCTTAAGACACTAGTAACCGACATGCATAACACATCAGTAATAGACATGCTTAAGAAACCTGGGACAGACATGCTTAAGACACCAGTAACAGACATGGTTAACAAACCTGGGACAGACATGCTCAAGACACCTCCAGTAGACATGCTTAAGATACCAGTAATAAACATGCTCAAGACACCTCCAGTAGACATGCTTAAGATACCAGTAATAAACATGCTCAAGGAACCTGTAACAGACATGCTTAAGACACCCGTAACAAACATGCTTAAGATACCAGTAATAAACATGCTCAAAACACCTCCAGTAGACATGCTCAAGATACGAGTTATGAAGACGCTCAAGGTACCAATAACAGACATGCATTTCACACTAGTAACAAACATGCTTAAGATACCAGTAACGAACTAGCTCAAGGTACCAGTAACAGACATGTTTAACACACCACTAACTGATATGCTTAAGATACCAGTAACAAATGAGCTAAAGACACCAGTAACAGACATGGTTAACGCCTCCTCAGGAGTGTTCTTGATGGAACAAACGATTCAAAATTCACTTTGTCCAATTTTTGGACGTTAAAAACAAATGATGTTTTGGTCGAAAACTAAAATGTTGAAAATTGGAATTTAATTCTCCTTTAACAGGCAAGCTTAAGGAAACAGACACGCTTAGGACACTTGTAACAGACATGGTTAAGTCACCAGTAAAAAACATGCTCAAGATACAAGTTGCGAACTAGCTCAAGACACCAGTAACAGACATGTTTAACTCACCAGTAACAGACATAGTTAAGTCACCAGTAACAAACATGCCTAAGAAACCTGGAACAGATATGCTCAAGGAACCTGTAACGGACATGCTTGAGATACCAGTAACAAACATTCTCAAGATACCAGTAATGAACATGCTGAAGGCACCAATAACAGACATGCATTTCACACTAGTAACAAACATGCTCAAGATACCAGTAATGAACATGCTTAAGACACCTGGGACAGACATGCTTAAGACACCAGTAACAAACATGCTCAAGATACCAGTAATGAACATGCTCAAGGCACCAATAACAGACATGCATTTCACACACCACTAACAGACATGCTTAAGATACCAGTAACAAATGAGCTAAAGACACCAGTAACAGACATGGTTAACGCCTCCACAGGAGTGTTCTTGATGAAACAAACGTCCCAAAATTCACTTTGTCCAATTTTCGGAAGTTAAAAAACAAATTATGATTTGGCCGACAACTAAATCGTTGAAAAATGGAGTTTAATTCACCGGTACCTGGCAAGCTTGAGGTAACAGACACGCTTAGGGTACTTGTAACAGACATGGTTAAGTCACCAGTAAAAAACATGCTTAAGAAACCTGGGACCGACGTGCTCAAGTCATCAGTAACACACATGCTTAAGATACCAGTTACAGACATAGTTAAGGCACCTATAACAAATACGCTTAAGGCACCAATAACAGACATGCATTTCAGACTAGTAACAAACATGCTGGATACCAGTAACAAACGTACTTGAGACACCTGTAACAGACATGCTTAAGGCACCTATAACAGACATGCACTCCACAGTAGTAACAAACATGCTTAAGATACCAGTAATAGACATGTTTAACACACCCGTAACAGACATGCTTAAGAGACCAGTAACAAACATGCTCAAGACACCAGTAACAGACATGCTTACGATACCTGTAACAGACATGCTTAAGACACCAGTAACAAACATGCTTAAGACACATCCAGTAGACATGGTTAAGATATCAGTAATAAACTTGCTCAAGGAACCTGTAACAGACATGCTTAAGATACCTGTAACAGACATGTTTAAGTCACCAGAAACAGACATGCTTGAGACACCAATATCAGACACAATCTTCAAATCAGAAGCTGCCGCCATATTCAAAACGCGTTATCTCAGGTTAATCCACGGATGACAATCTCGGGTCAGAGTCCTGATTCGCGGATTAAACCTTAATCCTGGCTCGAGGGTTAACTTTAAGTCAGCGTCGCAAGTTCTCTTCCCATACAGTCCTGGAGCCGAGGCCGAATATCGCACTTCATTTAGGGATACGATTTGACGACAAATTATGAAAATCTTCTACATCATGAGAGAGAAAATTCAAGTCCGCCGTTCCAAAACGGTTGCTTTCAAAAATGGCGGCCACGTCAAATGTTCAAAAATCCCGAAAAATCATATTTTCCCGGAATGGATGAAAACTCTGCGAATGATAGATTAGGTCCAATCATGGATGTTTTCATCAGTCTCCCACTCTTCAACGGCTGTTAACCCTCGGCAGACTCAGTTTTAAAAACGCTGCAAATTATTACATAATGGTTTATTATATATTCCAGCCGTGGATTAACCAGTGGTAATAAATATGGCGACAGCTTTCTATTCGAAGATAGTGTCTGTTACTGGTGTCTCGAGCATGTCTGTTTCTGGTGACTTAACCATGTCTGATACAGGTGCCTTGAACATGTTTGTTACTGGTATCTTAAGCATGTCTATTGCTGGTGTGTTAAGCATGTCGGTTACTAGTGTCTTAAGCATGTCTGTTACTGGTGTCTTACTTATGCATGCACGTACTCGAGCATGTTTAGTACTGGTATCTTTAGCATGTTTGTAACTAGTGTAAAATCCATGTCTGTTACTGGTGACTTCAGCTTGTCTATTGGAGGTGTCTTGAGCATGTCTATTACTGGTGTGTTAAGCATGTCGGTTACTAGTGTCTTAAGCATGTCTGTTACAGGTTTCTTAAGCATCTCTGTTACTGGTGACGTAAGCATGTCTGATACAGGTTTCTTAAGCATGTCTGTTTATGGTGACTTAACCATGTCTGGTACAGGTTGTCTGATACAGGTGATACTAATGCATTTAATGAGCATGTTTATTACTGGTATCTTGAGCATGTTTATTACTGGTATCTTTAGCATGTTTGTTACTAGTGTAAAATCCATGTCTGTTACTGGTCTGTTAAGCATGACTGTTACTGGTGTGTTAAACATGTCTATCCCAGGTTTCTTAAGCATGTCTGTTACAGGTGTCTTAAGCATGTCTATTGGAGGTTGTCTATGTCTATTCGGCTCCAGGAATACGAAAGGGGACTTTAAAAACGGATAAAACCGTTGAAATGACGAAGTGAGAGCAAAGAGAGAAGACGGGAGAGAGAGAAGACGGGAGAGAGAAGGCGCGAAAAGGGCAGATCGTCCGGACGTTGCTTGGGGGCAGGTGTTACTGTGTGGGGCCGCGTGTGCGCGAGGGGGGGCCTGTGATGACGAAGCGGATCGCGCGAGTGTGAGTGGACTCCGCGAAGGACGATCCGTCTTCCGGAAGTGGAAGACCGGAAGGTGTCCGGGTCGGGGGGGGGGGGGGGGGAGAAACCGTCTTCTCCTGATGGGGGTTCGTCTTCCCTTCGGAACTTCCGGTCGCCCGGAGCATTATCCAGTAAAGTTCATAATTTTCTTGAATTTTTTGTTCATCAATTTTATCATTGTGGTTTATTATCTCCCATAATGAAATTTTTTAAACAAAAATTTTTTTTAACCCCTCTTCGAAATTTGATGGTTTACGTTTCAAGGTACGTAGAATCCAAAAATTGAATAAAACGCTGCTAATCATTGCTCAAAGGTTTATTATTTTCTGTATAGATCACCCTTCTGTATAGATCCCTCCCTACCAACCATAGGTACCTACCCTATAGTTACCCACTGTTTATCCTGGAGTGGATGACCACCCGAGTCCTAACAGGAGGATCATTCATCTGGTCTAAATTCAGGGCTACGACCACACAACGGCGTGTCACGGGAGCAAATGGGCCCCGTGGGTCCTGGAGCTGAACTCGAACTCCATAGGGAGGAGAAGCGTCGGCTGATGGCATAGCCAGGAGAGGCACAATCCTCCCTCCATCATTTGTGGGATAAGGTGATTCAACCTTGTCCCTCACCACAATGTCCGAGGTCGGATCTCGGACCCTGATACCAAGCAGCCAGATGGACATGACTGCTGAGTGCTGATACAATTCTGTGATGTAAATATTTATGTACAATACCATCAATTGTAGCGGTGAAGATGTTTTCCAAATATAAATTGTTAATGGTATGTAGGCTCCATTTGGGGTCTAGTTGTGCCCGAAGATTTTGGTTAATGTAGGTCACTTCTAAGGGTCAAAAAATGAATTTTGAAATTTTGAAAACGCCCTAACTCAAAAAGTTTTGATATAAAGGTATTGTTTTTCCATAAATTCAAGATATTATAGAATTTTTTGAGACCACGAGGAGCCCTGCAGGACAGATCGTTCACTCCCTACGAGAATTTAAGGATTGGACGTACGATAAATCAGAAACACGAGTGTGAATCGCAAAAGAGGCCTAATCTCCGTTCAAATTTTAGTAGATCGAAATGCGATCAATATTTTTCGTCATGATGGATGGTTGGTGGCTTTGCAGACGAGTGATCAATATAGAAAAATAATAAACCATTGTGTAATAATTTGCAGCGTTTTTTGGGAGACAATCAAAATTTATGATTTCAAAAAATAACTGGGAAAACGGACCTCTTCAACGTGAAGGGGAAACGCTCGCTGATTGGCTGTTCGGATCACCGTCTCCTCCCCTTCTTGCCCGATGGAACACAAAATCGTGTTATCTAAGAGGAAACTTATCAAACAAAAACAGGGGAAACCTAATTTTCCCCATCTTGCTTTTTCTATTTTTTTCTTCAGTTTTTCGATTTCGAACTTTACTGGTTTTGTGAATCGTTGCATCTGGGGACTATACTGCCGTGTGAAGGAAGAACGACTCAACTCGAAAATGGTGTTTTTACGTCTCCCCTCTAATCCCCCCCCCCCCCCACCTTTCCGATGAACGATTCAAAATTTCGAAATTCACCCCAGAAGGGGTTGAAATCGTTAGGGGTGTAATTTGAAAATTGCTTAATTTTAAGCAAAAACGTCTCAACTCCATGCTTTTTAGGGAAATAAAAACTCTCTAGATTTGCCTAACTAGATAGATTTGATATTTATTTGTGGAGAAAAAAAGACTCATCTCGCTGAAAACGCTGTTGAGTTGTTTTTCCTCCACATTATTGGCTTCAAGATCGGGTTGAGGCGTCTCGTATGGTTGTCGATATTTGACTCAAATGACACGAATCGATTGAAGGTACGTGTGTAAAGAGGAATAATTGTACCAGTCGATTGAGTTGAACAACATAATATAATATTATTATATATAACATATTATGTTGTTGACCTCATATCATGAGGTCTGAAAAAAAAAAAAACGCTGCAAATTATCACACAATGGTTTATTATTTTTCTATATAGATCATTCGTCTACAAAATCACCAACCATCCAATGTGAAGGAAAAATAAAATCAAAAAAAAAAAAAAAAAAAATCAAAATCAACAACCATCGATTGCATTTCGGTCAGCTCTAATTTGAACGGAGATTAGGCCTCTTTTGCGATTCACACTCGTGTTTTGATTTATATATATATATATATTTCAATGTAAACCCTTAAATTTTCGTAGGGAGCGAACGGTTTGTCCTACAGAGCTCCGCGTAGTCTCAAAAAATTTTAAAAATTCTATAGAATCTTAAATTGAAGGAAAAACAATACCTTTACATCGAAATTTTTTGAGTTAGGGCGTTTTCAAAATTTCAAAATTGATTTTGGAACCCTTGGAAGTGACCTACATCAACCAAAAGCTTCGGGGCACAACTAGACCCCAAATGGAGCCTACATACCAAATTTCATCAAAATCGGTCAATGCTAAGTGGCAAAAGTGCCGCGTACGGCGGACGGCGTACGGCGTATGGCGGATGGACGGCCAAATTTTGGTTTATTATTTTCAATAATAAACCTTTAGAATCGACCAAGAAAAAAAAATTTTAACACACCCTCAAAATTTGATGGTTTACGTTTCAAGGTACGTAGAATCCAAAAATCGAATAAAAATTTGGCCGTCCGTCCGCCGTACGCCGTACGCCGTACTTTTGCCACTTAGCATTGACCGATTTTGATGAAATTTGGTATGTGGGCTCCATTTGGGGTCTAGTTGTGCCCCGAAGCTTTTGGTTGATGTAGGTCACTCCTAAGGGATCCAAAATCAATTTTGAAATTTTGAAAACGCTCTAACTCAAAAAATTTCGATATAAAGGTATTGTTTTTCCTTCAAATTAAGATTCTATAGAATTTTTAGAATTTTTTGAGACCACGCGGAGCTCTGTAGGACAAACCGTTCGCTTCTTACGAAAATTTGAGTGTTTATTTCGAAATATATATATATATATATATGAATCAAAACACGAGTGTGAATCGCAAAAGAGGCCTAATCTCCGTTCAAATTAGAACTGATCAAAATGTAATCGATAGTTGGTGATTTTGATTTTTTTTAAATTTTTTTTTGATTTTTTTTAGTTTTATTATTATTATTATTTTTTTTTTTTGATTTTTCTCTTCATATTTGATGGTTGGTGATTTTGTAGACGAGTGATCTATATAGAAAAATAATAAACCATTGTGTAATAATTTGCAGCGTTTTTAATCGATTTTTGGATTCTACGTACCTTGAAACGTAAACCATCAAATTTTGAGGGGGTGTTAAAATTTGTTTTTTCTTGGTCGATTCCAAAGGTTCATTATTGAAAATAATAAACCAAAATGGGGTCGCGGGAGTGATCTGGAGTGAATTTACGGTGAGTTTTCCAGAAAAACTTCGAAGCTGATTCCTGGGATTTTGAAAATTTTGAGTTGAGTCGTTCTTCCTTCACACAGCAGTATAGATTTCTCGATCTCAGCGCTTCAAGCGGCCGTGAATGAACTATTCCAGGATGACGTCATCCTCCCGGTACGGGCTGAAAGTTTGCCTTAGGGGGTTTTTCGAGGTGCTGAATCCGATTTTGGGGTCAAAATTAGGAAATTTGGTGAAATTCCTCATTTTATCCACTGATAAGCTTGTTGAGTTGATAAACCTGTACCTATGCCCCTGTGAATTTTCCTGAATTAATAGCTTCATCCCAGGAATCGCTAGGCAGCGCTGACTCTGAAAAACGTTTGTGGCACATTTTTGAACGGGGTGGCGAAAGTTGTACCAGTTGACGGTATTTATTAATTAATTTTTTTTTATATTAATTTTTTAGTAGGTTTGTTATAAAACGCTCATCCTGCTGAATTACCGGACTTCGTACAGTCGATGACAAAGAGAGCACCCATTCGGTCGTCGATGGGTTCTCAAAATTGCGAAAACTGTCGATATTTGGGGCTCGAGGTGTTTAAGAGGAGTTTTCTAAGTCATTTCCAGTTGTGCAAACACCTTCCTCGGACGTGTGAGGACCCCCTCCGTCTCTGAAAGATAAGTCGAACTCTTTAGAATCCCCGATAAAACCGAATTATCAGGTCGGACTTGAACGGGAAACGGCGTAATCTCCCCTTGTTAGTCTTTTGAAGACCTCCGACGGTTAATTATGTTTCACCTCAAACACCCACGGACGCATTCGTGAGTCCGACGGTCGATTTTTCGCCGTGTGAGTGAAAAAACGGTTCATTATACTAACAAATGACAAGTTTTCAAAGGCGAAACGATAGTGTGATAAGTTGGAGTTGAACGGGAAAACCTTATAATTAGCCGATTACCGGGCGGTTGTGGGTTTGACGAGAAGTAAAGTAATCGTGGACGCAATTGATATCTTCGGTTCTCACGAGGGGCCAATATGAGAACCAGGCAAGAAGGTGTGGCACATAGCTTCCTCGTATCCGAGGAGATCACCCGATTGTGTTGATGTTTGCATAGAAACTAACCTCAAAACATCAATCTCGAAGTAGGTAGCTTCCACCACCCTCATAGGGGACCATCTACACGCTAATCTGGACAATCCCTAAAAATTTCATCGAAATCGGGTGGAAAATGTGAAAGTTATGGCGGTTCAAGGAATTCACATTAGCGCAGGCGCAGTAGCTACTATCAGTCGGAGGACGGAGATTTTCATAGGGGACCATCAACAAGCTACTCTGAACGATATTTGCAAATTTCATCTAAATCGTGTGAAAAACGGAAGTTATGGCTGTGGCACGGATTTCACGTTTGCGCATGCGCAGCGGCTACTACCAATCAGGGGGTGATGATTTCCATAGGGGACCATCTACACACCAACTCACACAATTCCTGAAAATTTCATCGAAATCGGATGGAAAATGTGGAAGTTATGGCTGTGGCAAGGATTTCACGTTTGCGCATGCGCAGCGGCTACTATCAGACCGGCGGTAATGATTTTCATAGGGGACCATCTACACACCAACCCCTGAAAATTTCAAAGAAATCGGACAATAACTTCGAATAGTTATGCCCGTTACAAGGATTTTGTGAAATAAGTACAATGTGAATGCGAAACGGTGAAAAGATTTATTCACCAGCAAAGAATTTCACATTGGAAAAATTAGAATGAATAAATTAGAAGCGTTCCGGCGTTTCTAACAGCGACCACCAAACACAACATGTGGAAACATAATATGTTTCCACATGTTGTGTTTGGTGGTCGCTGTTATCATCATATTATGATGATACCACATCCTCCCTCACAAGTCAAGACGTTGTGGAGGCCTGACGATTCTTTGAGGTCTCCTCTCCGACGATAACTGTAAGTTTCCAGGAGGTGCTGGTTGGGCAGTAACTGGCCATTTCTCAGTGACCTTTCCGAAGGAAAGAGGTGTTGTAATTTGCTTTTGGTCTTCAGTCTGGACAAAGTAGGACCTTGGGGCTGCATGCTTGGCAGCGATAACTCCTGATATGTCTTTATTCTTCACGTGGATCGTCTTCCCTACCACCTCGTCTTGTTGTTCTTTATTGGCCCCACCCCTGCGATCGAAATATTTCCTGTTCATGGAGCAGGTGTGACAATCGGTGACCTGGGAAGCAATGTATTTTGAAATTCCCAACCACCAGACAGATCCTTGAGCGAGTCGCCTACACTTAATGATGCCCAGATGACCTGCATGAAGTTTGTGCAATACAGAAGCGTGTAGAACCCGCGGAATGACTATCCTGCCTTTCATGAACAACAGACCGTCGACATAGGCCAGAGAATTTTTAAACTTATAGAATGGGGAACACTTGGGGTTGATATCCTTACTGGTAGTCCATCCATTAATGAGGAAATTGCGAATAAGTTGTAAGACTGGATCTGATGCTGTAGCTGATCGTACTTGTTCTAGCAGCTCATCTGAGAGGAGAACGTCTTGTTCCATTTTGTATGGGTGACCCTTCAACACGCCTGAACTTTCTGTAACGACCTTTTTGGATGTACCCTTAATAAAAAACGTGAGCCCAACGGAAGGCGACACGGAGATGATCTACAGGGCTTTTATAGCAGGCCGACCTAGCAAGGGTTGTTTTAGACCTTTGATGACATAGATCTGCTCCTTGCAGGTCAAATCATTGAGGGTTTCCATGATAGGAAACTAGATTCGGTTGTTTCAAATCGGATGCCCAAACATCAAAAGGCACACATGATATATCCGCTCCTGTATCTACCTTGAAGACAAGTTGGGTGTTGTTCACCCTCAAAGGAACCATAAAAGGAGGATTTTGCAGGACCGAGCCGCCTCCTATGGACAATGTTTGAAAGTGTATGCATTCGAGGAAAAGTTCCTCCATACTGGAATGTAATTGCAGCTCTCCTACCAGTTTTTCCTTCCTCTTCTTCTTGAAGCAACATGAGGCAAAATGGCCTTCCAGACCACAGAAATCACATTTGGCCTTGAATGCCTTACATGCATTTCGTGGGTGATAATCTGTGTCACCACAGTTAAAGCACTTGAAAGACTTTTCAAATTCTGGAGTTCGGCTATTTCGATATACATATTTACTCCGACTAGCCCTAAGGGAGTCCACCTCGTCGAATGGTAAAGGAACTTCTGTATTAGCTCCACGTACGAGATTTTGGTGGCCCTTGACTTCTTCGACAAGCTTGATTTTGGAAACTGCCTTCTCTAAAGTAAGTTCTGAGTCCATCTGTAACGTCCGGGAGAGGCTGGCATCTTTTATTCCAACTACCAAACGGTCCCGCAATAATTCGTTTTTCAAATTTCCATAGCTACACGTTTTGACAAGTTTCATGAGACATGTGATGAAATCTTCAGCAGATTCGTTAGGTAGCTGGACCCGATTATTGAATTTAGCCCTCTCGTAAATGACATTTACTTTCTTTTCATAAAATTTGTCAAAGTTCTCTATGACCTCCTTGTATGAAGGGTTAGACAGATTGAATGAATCCAACACGTCTTCCGCATCATCACCCATAGACAATAAAAGAGTACTCACTTGGACCTCTTGAGCCTGTTGGTATAGCATCGTAGTATATCTGTATCTCTCAAATTTCCTTCGCCAGGTAGCCCAGGGAACATCTTTTTGCGAACAAAAACTTGAGAACGGAGGAAGGAGGAGCATAAGTGTACGTAGACTGTGAAGTTACCTGTTCATCCAGTCTTGGCTTACTCGCGGGATTTGACATCGTCTTCTGAGCGAAATTTCCATCGGATTCGTCGGAATCTTCACGTCTTTACTAGTTTCGAACTTTTGGGCATGGTTCTTTGTAAATTCTGACACCATGTGAAATAAGTACAATGTGAATGCGAAACGGTGAAAAGATTTATTCACCAGCAAAGAATTTCACATTGGAAAAATTAGAATGAATAAATTAGAAGCGTTCCGGCGTTTCTAACAGCGACCACCAAACACAACACCTGGGAAACATATGATGATACCACAGATTTCATGACAGACACACTGACAGACAGACACTCAGACACACAGACACGGAACCAAAATTGTTCAGAAAGGTCTAAAACGCAAAACGCGAGTGAAAATTTTGATTTTGGAGAACTTTTTTTTCCATCCTTGAAAAGTGAAAACAAAGCTTCCGCTACCTTGGTAGAATCGGAAACAAAATTTCTAAATAATTACTCAAGTTATCGTGCGGAATGACACACACACACACACATATGTATATATACATATGATTTTTGGAAAAACTTCAGGGACCATTTCAGAATGTTCCAAAACGGATTTCAGTGTAAAATTTTTTCGAAACAGTCCATTTTAAAAATTTTGAGGCCATTGCACTTCATTTTCCTTGAAAATTCGCTAAAAAAATGAATTTTGAGTGGGTTAAAAGAAAATTGCTAAGAGACATTTTTTGTTGGAAATACCTTGTAGAATCGAACCCTGAAGAAATTGGCGTAATTTTGATTGGTAAATGATAAATTGGCAATAAACCATATATTCTTCAAGGAAATTTAATGCTCTACAACTTTTTCTTAGAGACATTTTTTCTCAGATCAACCGTTTGGACGAAATTCAACGAAGTTATCCAGAAAACGTGACCTAAAAACCGAATTTTCAAAATTCCTCCATTTTTGGATGCATAAAACTCGGTAACGGTTCGGAGTTTCGATAAAACGTATAGAATCAAAGTTGTGGAGAATTTTATAAGCTTTAATTTACTATAGGACATGCTTTATCGAGAAATGCACCGTTTTCGAGGTATTTACGAAAAACCCCAAAATGGGACCTTTAGTGACCCCCCTCCCCTCGAGCTCGTGCCCCATCTTCCAGGACTTTTAGTATGTTAAGATACCCACCCCTACATCTGTGCCAATTTTGGTTTGGGTTCTATTTTTTTCTACCTAAGGCCCTTTTTTAGTCTTCGTTGCCCGGACTATTAAGTGTAGATACCCTGTAGATACAAGCCTCATTGATTATAGGATAATATATCTGTTTATTTTTCCTTATTCAATTTGTATCGTTCATTCATCATCCTATTGATCTCCACCAAGGAATAGGTATTCAAACGAAACGTATAGTTCTCTAGGGGTAGAATGCAGCAACGTTCAAATTATTCTCATTAATTATTTAAGATTCTCCAGATCCCCTGGAACAACACTGTTTCATCTCAGAGCATTGAAATTCGGTTTATTCCGGACCGTCGAGGAGATCGATGTGACTTCGCCTCCCACTAACGAGATTTGCCTCTTCGAAACCGACAGATGATTAGAGATGTGATGCACGAAGCCATCTTCTCCCCTACAGGGACAGACTCTGAATCCTATTGAGGGAATTACTAAGGTATCGCTTCCTAACACCGACACTCTTCCACGGACGAGTTTCAACGCATACGCAGACGAGTGAAACATTATAACCCAGTTAAAAGCCTCCTTTTCCCCTTCTGAGGCCTCACAATCACAGGAAGGGCGGTCGAATCGTAGGTAGCGAGATGAGGGGATACTGGATACCGCAGCTGCCGTCTGATTACATTCCTTACCAAGACACTGAGAGGAAAGTACGTAACGCGACGCAAAACCTCCCTTCGGACAGGTCAGGAAAGGCGGCATGGTACGTATACTGAAAATCTTTTAAAAAAAAATTACGTGTGGGTACTCGATCAGTTTGGGGTGACATGAGTACCTATTTTTTTGAGATTTTCGAAGTCAAAAAATTGAAAATTCGCTCTTCACGAATGGTAGACATTGCTTCCGAGTCTACCAAGGTAGCGGAAGCTTTGTTTTCACTTTTCAAGGTAAAAAAAATGTTCTCCAAAATCAAAATTTCCACTCGAGTTTTACGTTTCAGACCTTAACTTTCGTTTGACCTTGTTTTCCGTGTCTATCTGTCTGTGTGTCTGTCATGAAATCCGGGAATAATGAAATATAATGATGAAATATAATAATGAAATGTAACGGGAATAACTATACTAAGTTATTGTCAGAATTTTGATGAAATTTTGAGGGATCGTGCGGCGTGTAGGCGGTAGACTTATAGTAGCCGCTGCGCATGCGCAAACGTGAATTCTTTGTAACAGCCATAAAATCCACATTTTCTATCCGATTTCGATGAAATTTTCATGGATTATGCGGATTAGGTTTCAGATGGTCCCCAATGAAAATCAAGGTCTTAAAATTGACAGTAGCCTCTGCGCATGCGCAAACGTAAAATCCTTGTAACAGCCATAACACTTACATTTTTCATCTGAATTCGATGAAATTTTCAGGGATTATGAGAAGTGGGTGTGTAGATGGTCCCCTATGAAAATCATGGCCCTCTAATTGAAAATATTTTCTGCGTAACTTCTACAGGGTGTCCTATGTTAAGGACCGAAAAACTTCGGGAGTCGATTCTACAACTAATTTTAGTAAGAAAGTGTCTCTTAGCAATTTTTCATTAGACGCTTAATTTCCGAGTTATTTTAATTTTAGGATTTTTTTCGTGATTTCGACCTTAAGCCATAAAAATGACCATAACTCGCTTAATTTACAAGCAATTCAAAATCTAATTACACCGTTGGATAGGGCGTTAAATTTACCATCTTTCTAGTGGTTATAAAAAAAATTTTGTAAGGTCGTGATGGGTGAAAAATTGACTCGTAAAGTCATTTTTGTAAAATTGTCAAAATTTCCTACTTTTTCTTTTGATTGTTAAGGTTTTACTTCCAAATGATTTTTCACGTACCTCTACATCAAAAACTGCGCAAAGAGCTCAGCTTTCTAATGGTATAATTTGTTTTAATTTTACTCGGCTAATTAGGGGTGAAAAATACGTTTGAATGCTAAAAAACGTGGTTGCGCTGATGGTAATCTAGGTTTCTGGTTCGTTGGGCCTCGGGCAGGTTCGACGAATTAGAGGTGGAATTCTACGTCATTTTCAAGGCTATTAGACTGATTCCATCACCGTTGGTATGTGAAAGCTCAGTATTGAATTTAGGTAGGTCCGAATCTCTTTTTTTTTTAATTTACTTGGTATTTATGCACGAATTGAATGTTCAATTCTCGCAACTTTCTCGATTGTATGAAAAAAGAGATATCTCAGAAAGAATAGCGTGTAGAAGTGGAATAAAAAATAAAGATAAATAATGATATTTTAGAGAAAGTAAAAATGATATTTATGAACAGAAATTATCTTTATCTTCATCGAAGTACGTTATTCACTAAACATAAATGAGATAATAAATTATCCTCTACTCCGTCTTTGACTTCGTTTGTCATTCGTCCGGATACCTGTAAACACAAAGCAAAGTTTTTTACAGCCAATATGAAAATAATTGAGGAATGTCAAAATTTGAAGCAGTGGTCATCATATTACCGATTTAGAGTAAGTGCTCAATGTGACCTCCTCCTTCTTCAGTACATAAGGTGCATCGTCTCTTGACAGCTCATTCCTCAACTATTTTCTACTTGGCTGTAGAAAACTTTGCTTTGTGTTTACAGGCATCCGGACGAATGACAAACGAAGTCAAAGACGGAGTAGAGAATAATTTATTATCTCATTTATGTTTAGTCAATAACGTACTTCGATGAAGATAAAGATTATTTTTGTTCATAAATATCATTTTTACTTTCTCTAAAATATCATTATTTATCTTTATTTTTCATTCCACATCTACACGCTATTCTTTATGAAATGTCTCTTTTTTCATACAATCGAGAAAGTTGCGAGAATTGAACATTCAATTCGTGCATAAATACCAAGTAAATTAAAAAAAAAGAGATTCGGACTTACCTAAATTCAATATTGAGCTTTCACATACTAACGGTGATGGAATCAGACTAATAGCGTTGAAAATGACGTAGAATTCCACCCCTAATTCATCGAACCTGCCCGAGGCCCAACGAACCAGAATTTCCTTGAGCGCAACCACGTTTTTTAGCATTCAAACGTATTTTTCACCCCTACTTAGCCGAGTAAAATTAAAACAAATTATACCATTAGAAAGCTAAGCTCTTTGCGCAGTTTTTGATGTAGAGGTACGTGAAAAATCATTTGGAAGTAAAACCTTAACAATCAAAAGAAAAAGTAGGAAATTTTGACAATTTTACAAAAATGACTTTACGAGTCAATTTTTCACCCATCACGACCTTACAACATTTTTTTTATAACCACTAGAAAAATGGTAAATTTTTCCGCCCTATCCAACGGTGTAATTAGATTTTGAATTGCTTGTAAATTAAGCGAGTTATGGTCATTTTTATGGCTTAAGGTCGAAATCACGGAAAAAATCTTAAAATTAAAATAACTCGGAAATTAAGCGTCTAACGAAAAATTGCTACGAGACACTTTCTTACTAAAATTAGTTGTAGAATCGACTCCCGAATTTTTCGGTCCTTAACATGGGACACCCTGTATATTATCCAACAATATTCAGAGATTGTGCGGATTGGGGTGTAGATGGTCCCCTATGAGGGTAGTGAAAGGTACTTAGAGATTGGTGTTTTGATGTTAACTACTATGCATCGGATCATCTATATAATCGGGTTGAGGATATGAGGAAGCTATGTGCCACACCCACTTGGCAGACTTTTTTGTCTATTACTAGAGGGTCGAATCTCTTGTCATATATTACTCAAGTGATTCGAGACAGAATTTCGACTAATTGACGTTGAATTGAATTGACTCAGAAGCCGCCAAAAGCATAGTTGAACAAGATGAAAATTTTTTGGGTAAGTAAACCAAAAAAATACAATCATCTCAAAGCTCAGTTATTAACACACTCTGAATTGTTTAGTCTCAAAGTATTTCGGGCTGGCTGCGTTTTCGACATCAATTAAAAGGTAATAAGTAAAGTTCGTTTTTTCGTTTTGTGTAAATCACACCTACAGCATTAGTTCATGTATCCTCCACTAGGGGTAGTGAAGCATTTTTTCCTTGAATCACCTGCATCGCATTATCTCAAGCTTTACCAAAATAGGTAACTAAGCTTCATATGATTCCAGGGAAAAACGCTTTACTATCCCTAGCGGAGGACACATGAACTAATGCTGCCGGTGTGGTTTAGAAGCTCGTTAAAAATTTGACGGGGGTTAAGAAATGAATCCAAAAGTGCAATCCCTTTAAAATCTGAGATTTTTATTAAAAATTTAATATCGTGTGCATTTTTTTTCTTTTTTAACGCAATCTTGGAGCGAATCGTCCTGTCTGACTGAAAAGAGCCTTCAAGTCATCATTCCTGGTTGATAAGACAACAAGTTAACATTAAACATAAAAACGCTGCAAATCATTGCTCAAAGGTTTATTATTTTGTGTATAGATCATCCTTCTGTATAGATCACTGGTTCTCCATCAATAGCACCTACCACCATCTGTATTCTCCCTTGACCTTCCCTCTCAAATTTCAGCTCCTGCGTTCAATAGGATTGAAAATGGTTTTGGAGCTCACTCAGCTGATCAGTGATCTGAAGAGTGAAGAAGATCTCCTCGAATGCTGGAGACGCCTGGAAGAGCACTTCCATTCAATAGGATTGAAAATGGCTTTGGAGCTCACTCAGCTGATCAGTGATGTGAGGATTGAAGAAGATCTCCTCGAATGCTGGAGACGCCTGGAAGAGCACCTCCATTCAATAGGATTGAAAATGGCTTCGGAGCTCACTCAGCTGATCAGTGATCTGATCAGTGAGCAGTGATTTGCAGCGTTTTTTACCTACAAACATTGTTCTACCTACCAACTTTTTTTTACCTACCACACTATAATGGCTTCACACCTTCACAATCAAGTTTATTAGAAAGAACTAAACGCTTCACACTCGATTCGAAAAATAGAAAGCTTGATATGGAAATTTGATTACTGGTTACGCAGAAGGCAAAACTGTATACAAATCGAAGAAATGAACAGCGATCGCATTTTAGTCCGATAAAATTTGAATGGAGATTAGACCTCTTTTGCGATTCACACTCATGATTCTGTTTTATCGAAGGAAAACCTTCAAATACTCGTAGGGACCGAACGGTTTGTCCTACAGAGCTCCGGGTGGTCTCAAAAATTTTTAAAAATTCTGTACTATTTAAAATTGGTGAAAAAACGATACCTTTATTTCGATAGTTTTCGAGCTAGGGCACTCTTGAAAATTTCAACCCTTAATTTTCACCCCTTAGAAGTGTCCTACATCAACCAAAAGCTTCGCGGCACAACTAGACCACAAATGGAGCCCATATACCAAATTTGAACCAAATCGGTCCAGTGTTGCTAAGAAAAGTGCCGCGTACGGCGGACGGACGGAAATTTTTTTATTCGATTTTCGTATTCTACGTACCTTGAAACGTAAAATATCAAATTTTGAGGGGGGGTTAAAAAATTTTTTTTCTTGCTCGATTCCAAAGGCTTTTTATTGAAAATAATAAACCAAAAAAACTACGAGCGTCTAAACCACATTCGCTCTAAGATTGCGTAAAAAAATTCAAATATTCAAAAATATATTTTTAAAAAATATTCAAAAATATTCCAATTCAAATATGATATTTAAATATTCAAATATTCAATTTATAATCAAATTTTCAGATTTTAAAGGGAATAAACTTGTGAATTCATTTCTTAACCCCCGTCAAATTTTTGTACGTTCAGATCCCTCCGAGTTGCCTTAAAAAAATATTCAAAAATATAATTTAAAAAAATATATTCAAAAATAATGAGATTCAAATATATTCAAATATTCAATTTATAATCAAATTCTCAGATTTTAAAGGGAATTAACTTGTGGATTCATTTCTTAACCCCCGTCAAACTTTTGTACGTTCAGATCCCTCCGAGTTGCCTTAGCAACCGTCATCCCTCTCGACTAGTTTTTTGACATTTGAGGATTTGACATTTTGGTCCTCAGGGGGAGGTGGCGAGATGAGAGGAAAAAAGCCGTTTTCATCTCATCCCGGGGATTCTATCGAGGGAGGCCTGTAAATGTCAGGTCCAAAGGTCAACGAGATGAACTTCCGAGGGGGGATCGAGGGCACTGTGTACTCTACAGAACGATCGAACATCCCAGCAAGAACTAACATAATAAAACTTTTTTTTTGATCTCTTTATTTCCAATATAACATTATAAAAAAAAAAACTTAGGTAATTTACAAAACATAAAAAATATTCAAATATTGTTTTAAACACATTTGTGTGAAATTCAAATAAAATGGAAATAATTAGCCCCATATGAGCGTAAAGCTCGTGGCGGGGTCTCCAGATTCTTCTCCAGAAATTAAATTTGTACATATTGGTTTATTATTTTCAATAATGAACCTTTGGAATCGACCAAGAAAAAAAAATTTTTAACACCCCCCTCAAAATTTGATGGTTTACGTTTCAAGGTACGTAGAATTCAAAAATCGAATAAAAATTTGGCCGTCCGTCCGCCGTACGCCGTCCGCCGTACGCAGTACGCCGTCCGCCGTACGCGGCACTTTTGCCACTTAGCATTGACAGATTTTGATGAAATTTGGTATGTAGGCTCCATTTGGGGTCTAGTTGTGCCCCGAAGCTTTTGGTTGATGTAGGTCACTTCTAAGGGTTCCAAAATCAATTTTGAAATTTTGAAAACGCCCTAACTCAAAAAATTTTGATATAAAGGTATTGTTTTTCCTTCAATTTAAGATTCTATAGAACTTTTAGAATTTTGTGAGACCACGCGGAGCTCTGTAGGACAAACCGTTCGCTCCCTACGAAAATTTAAGGGTTTATATTGAAATATATATATATATAAATCAAAACACGAGTGTGAATCGCAAAAGAGGCCTAATCTCCGTTCAAATTAGAGCTGACCAAAATGCGATCAATGGTTGGTGATTTTGATTTTGATTTTTTTTTTTTTTTTTTTGATTTTTTTTTCTTTTTCCTTCATTTTGGATGGTTGGTGATTTTGTAGGCGAGTGATCTATATAGAAAAATAGTAAACCATTGTGTAATAATTTGCAGCGTTTTTTCTTCTGAGTCTACCAAGGTAGCGGGAGCATTGTTTTTACTTTCATGGATGAAAAAAAAAGTTCTCCAGAATCAAAATTTTCACTCTCGTTTTGCATTTTAGACCTTTTTGAACAATTTTGGTTCCGTGTCTGTCTGTCTGTCATGAAATCCTTGTAACGCGCATAACAATAAGAAGTTATTGTCCGTTTTCTATGAAATTTTCAGGGATTGTGCGGGTTGGTGTGTAGACGGTCCCCTATGAAAATATAGACTGATAGTAGCCACTGCGCATGCGCCAACGTGAATTCCTTGTAACAGCCATAACATTTACATTTTTCATCCGAATTTGATGAAATTTCCTATGATTGTCCAGATTAGCGTGTAGATGGTCCCCTATGAGGGTAGTGGAAGGTACTTAGAGATTGGTGTTTTGAGATTAACTACTATGCATCGGATCATCTATACAGTCGGGTTATGGATACGAGGAAGCTATGTCCCACACCCACTTGGCAGACGTTTTTTATAATCGTCTGGTTTGTTTCTGGAGTCCTCTTTAGTAAATACCTTCTCAGTGTAGGAATCTCTTCATCGAGTAGATTTGGTTTACCTACCAACTTTATGGAGTTCTATGTAGAGGTATCTCTTCTCAATGTGAAAATTTGAAAATTTTTTTTTGAAAATTTTCACGAGAGTGAAAATTTTGATTTTGGAGAACTTTTTTTTTCATCCATGAAAGTGAAGGCTGGTGAAGTAGAATTACAATATTTTCATGAGACTTATTTTATGAGAAATTTATTCTTGAACATTTTTCTGATAATTTGCAGCTTCTGGACAGAAAGATCCTACCAGCAAAACTGGATTAAAAAGATCCGAAAACATAATTTTTTAAGTACCTCTCTTTTATAAATCGAAAAAAATATTGAAGTATCGATCAATAGTCACTGAAAATTAATTGCAATTTTGAAACATGCACTTTTAGTTGGAAAGCAAATCGACGTAGAGAAACCGTTAAAAAGGACGTTGAAAAAAAAAACCATCGAAGTGACCGTTGAAGACAACGAGCGAAGGATGTTGGAAAGAGGAAGACAGATGAAGAGAGGAAGGAGATAATGATTAAGTCTGCAGGAGGACTTAAGTCATGCTCCGGAGGACCCACCTGCCGCCTCGGAAGACGCCCTCAACCCCCTATGATATCCAGAGGTCGGTTTATCGACGAATTAACTCGGCGAAATGTCGTACAGAACTGGACATTTCATTAAAAACCATCGAGGGGAATCGACTATTTGGAATAATCGATCCTTTGCCCAATTATCGATGTCCGCAGAGTTAATTTAATCGAAAATTGATTATTGTGTAACGACCAGTTAACCCTTTTTTCACAGATCTATACATTAAATTCGAAAAAAAAACGCTGCAAATTATTACACAATGGTTTATTATTTTTCTATATAGATCACTCGTCTACAAAATCACCAACCATCCAATATGAAGGGAAAAAAAAATAAATAAAAAATAAAAAAAAAAAATCAAAAAAAAATTAAAAAAAAAACAAAATCACCAAATATCGATTACATTTCGATCAGCTCTAATTTGAACGGAGATTAGGCCTCTTTTGCGATTCACACTCGTGTTTTGATTTATATATATATATATTTCAAAATAAACACTTAAATTTTCGTAGGAAGCGAACGGTTTGTCCTACAGAGCTCCGCGTGGTCTCAAAAAATTCTAAAAATTCTATAGAATCTTAAATTGAAGGAAAAACAATACCTTTATATCGAAATTTTTTGAGTTAGGGCGTTTTCAAAATTTCAAAATTGATTTTGGAACCCTTAGAAGTGACCTACCTCAACCAAAAGCTTCGGGGCACAACTAGACCCCAAATGGAGCCTACATACCAAATTTCATCAAAATCGGTCAATGCTAAGTGGCAAAAGTGCCGCGTACGGCGTACGGCGGACGGACGGCCAAATTTTTATTCGATTTTTGGATTCTACGTACCTTGAAACGTAAACCATCAAATTTTGAGGGGGTGTTAAAATTTTTTTTTTTCTTGGTCGATTCCAAAGGTTCATTATTGAAAATAATAAACCAAAACATAAATTAACGAATTATCGAAAAAATTAAGCTATCGCTAAGGACTCAAAATTTTCTTCTCTAGAATTCTAAAAGCCGTTTTGGAATATTCTTCAATATGTTTTACAGGATGGTTTCAACCTAGTGAGGTAGAAAAAAGCTGCAAATTATTACCCATCGGTTTATTGCTTTCGAGTCTACCAGGGTCTATTTTTTTTTAAATTTTCTGGCCTTCCAGAACAATTTGGTTCCGTGTCTGTCTGTATGTGAGTCTGTCATGAAATCCTTGTAACCGGCATAACTATACGGAGTTATTGCCCGATTTCGATGAAATTTTCAGGGGTTGTGCGGGTTGGCGTGTAGTTGGTCTCCAGTGAAAATCATTACCGCCGGACTGATAGTAGCCGCTGCGCATGCGCAAACGTGAATTCCTTGCCACAGCCATAACATCCACATTTTCTATCCGATTTCGATGACATTTTCAGGGATTGTGCGGGTTGACATGTAGATGGTCCCCTATGAAGGTATTGGAAGGTACTTAGAGAATGATGGTTTGAGATTAACTAACATGCATCGGATCATCTGTACAATCGGGTTATGTATACGAGGAAGCTATGTGCCACACCCACTTGGCAGACTTTTTTATTACTTTTCATAAAAATTTATTCAAAATCAAATTTTACGCTCGTGTTTACTTTTCAGGCCTTCCAGAACAATTTTGGTTCTGTGTCTGTCTGTATGCGTGTCTGTCATGAAATCCTTGTAACGGGCGGAACCATACGGATTTGTCAAATTTCAGTGAAATTTTCAAGGATGGTCCCCTATGAAAATCATCGCTCCCGGTTCTGACGGCTTCATCACCTACCCAAAACGAGGAAGTCCCAACGCATCATTGTCCAATTATCGTATAGTAACAGATTTTATTTATTAAAGCTTACAATCAGACCTTTAATTTGTTTGTAGACAAATGATCCGTTATTTTTCAACTATTTTCACTCATTTTCGACACTTTCAATAAATCAAAATGAAATCCGTTTGATACGAGATACTGGTAGAGCACATTTCAAAAAGAATCAGGCAGATTGGCACCAGAATGAAGAAACCCTAAGGTGCGCAACATGAAATTATTTTAAAATCGTCCCATGGCCCACCGAATGAGGAATTTCACCATGTCGGAATTTCCTATTTTTGACCCCAAAATCGGATTCAGCACCTCTAAAAACCCCCTAAGGCAAACTTTCAGCCAGAACTTCCTAATTTACGAATAAACAAAACAATGTAGAAAATACGAATGTTTAAAAAAACCGGGAAAATGACGTCATGCTGGAATAGTTCATTTATGGCCGCTTGAAACGCTGAGATCGAGAAACCCATAGCCCCCAGAAGCAAAATTTCATGAAACAGTAAAGTTCGAAATCGAAAAACTGAAGAAAAAAATAGAAATAGCGAGATGGGGAAAATTAGGTTTCCTCTGTTTTTGTTTGCTAACTTTTCTCTTAGAAAACACGATTTCGTCGTCCCAATGGGCAACACTGGGAGGAGACGGCGATCTGAACAGCCCAATCAGCGAGCGTTCCCGCTGCACGTCTGTTTTCCCGGTTAGTTTTGAAATTAAAAATTTTGATTGTCTCCCAAAAGTAACAGGAGACTTATTTTCCGAAATCAACCCGATTTTCATCTATCCCACACCATTAACTATTCAGGAAAAATGCAAACAGAAATCGGTGAAATTCCTCATTGAGAATCTTCCTCCTTCGGGTTTACGGCCGTTTTGAAGTCGTTCGAAAAAGGAAAACTTTTGACAAAAAATATTCTTGGGTTAACCCGTCAATTCCTAAAGGCACCTACAGGTGCCACTATTTCTATCGCTCCTGGTCAAAAATGGTATTTCGAGGGTATGGCGGCATCTAGCGTCATCTACTGGACCTAAAGATTCAGCATGTTGGTATTGGGCGCCTCCAATCGAGTTTACGTGAGAATAACATCAGTTCGAAGTTGACCTCTTGCGAGAAAATCGTCCTTCCGCGACCCCGCTCCGATTTTTGAGTGAAAATGGATAGACAAAGGCAAGTCATTCTTCCATTCCATTTCCAATAACTAATACTTGTACTAAGTGTGTAATGTGGTTTTCAATGCATGTTATTCTATCATAGTGCCGAAATACCACCTGAATGAACTGGTGGCACCTGTAGGTGCCTAAAGGTGGGATTTCGCATGCAGCGGCTGCGGCCAGCGTACGCGTCTCCGAGACGCGGCGGCCAGCCGCCCACTACTCCTGTGTATTTCAATGGAACCGATTTGACATGACCGCCAGCGGCCGCGGTCAGAAATTCGGGCCGCCGCGTCTCGGCGGCTCGAGGGACCAGTTGAGACGCGCCCCTTCCGGCGGCTGTATATGCAAACCCGTTTCATTTCAAGTGAAATTCTTCTTCAAGTGAAGTGATCTTCTTCCACGAGGGAAGTGATGAAACCAAATTGGTTGAAGTTGAGCCGGAAAAACAGTCGGAACTTCTCTTCATCGTTCTCGAGGTGCAACTGCACTAGTTTCGAGAAAAAGCCCTCCTCTTTTCTCTTTTTAAACATTGGACCTATTGGTCTTCTGATAGTACAATTAAAATCTTCCTCCTCTTCTTCATCCATTAATAAACACACCGCGAGTTTCCTTCTTGCCATCACGTTTCCGCTCCCGTTGAACCAAAAAAAAAAAAAAAACGTCTGCCAAGTGGGTGTGGCACATAGCTTCCTCGTATCCATAACCCGATTATATACGAGATGATCATCAGATGCATAGTAGTTAATCTCAAAATACCAATCTCCAAGTACCTTCCACTACCCTCATAGGGGACCATCTACACGCTAATCTGGGTAATCCTAGAAAATTTTATCAGATTCGGATGAAAAATTAAGTGAGTAGATGTATGTGATTGGATCAAAAAAATACTTAGTCTCGGCTGGGATTTGAACCCGCGACCCCTGGGGGGACAGTTGAAGTTACGGCTGTTACAAGTAATTCACGTTTGCGCATGCGCATTCGCTTCTATCAGTCCGGGGATGATGATTTTCATAGGGGACTATCTACAACCTAATCCACATAATCCCTAAAAATTTCATCGAAATCGGGTGGAAAATGTGGAAGTTATGGCCGTTACAAGGAAATTCACGTTTGCGCATGCGCAGTGGCTACTATCAGTCCGAAGGTGATGATTTTCATAGGGAACCGTCTAAACACCAACCCGCACAATCCCTGAACATTTCATTGAAATCGGATGGAAAATGTAGAAGTTATGGCCGTTACAAGGAATTCACGTTTGCGCATGCGCAGTCGCTTCTATCGGTCCTGGGATGATGATTTTCATAGGGGACCGTCTACACACCAACCCGCACAATCCCTGAAAATTTCAAAGAAATCGGACAATAACTTCGTATAGTTATGCGCGTTACAAGGAATTCATGACAGACACACAGACACACAGACAGACAGACACACAGACACACAGACAGACAGACACGGAAGCAAAATTGTTCAGAAAGGTCTAAAACGCAAAACGCGAGTGGAAATTTTGATTTTGGAGAACTTTTTTTTTTCGTCCTTGAAAAGTGAAAACAAAGCTTCCGCTACCTTGGTAGACTCGGAAGCAATAGACTGATGATCGACGGGACGCGTTCCATCGCCACATGCGAAACTACCTTCTCCCGCGGCCGGCCGCGGCCGCGAGCGGTCGGGCAGTTGGCCGCCGGCGGTCGGGCGGTCGCGTCTCCATGCGAAATCCCACCTTAACGGCGGCAGTCCTGTGTCAAAAGTGTCAAGTACGTAGGTCTTCACATCCAATTCCCCTAAAAAAAAAAAAAAATTAGTTGTAATCTATTGTTTTAGTTTAGAAGTTTTTTCTTAAAAAATAAAAAAAGTGAATTTTAATAGAAAACTGTCAGATTTGATTTTGCCCCTGTATCACCCTGCACCTGGGGGTGCCACCTATTTTTAGGACGTCCCACAGTAAGACTTGGGCGTCCTTATGCGATCGATCTGGGGTGAAGGAGGACAACACTCAACAGAAAAAAAAAACGTCTGCCAAGTGGGTGTGGCACATAGCTTCCTCGTATCCATAACCCGATTGTATAGATGATCCGATGCATAGTAGTTGATCTCAAAACATCAAAACAAGGTAATCTGTAACATCACTGAAAATTTCATTGAAATCGGATGGAAAATGTAGAAGTTATGGCCGTTACAAGGAATTCACGTTTGCGCATGCGCAGTGGCTACTATCAGTCCGAAGGTGGTGATTTTCATAGGGGACCATTTAAATACTAATCTGTAACATCCCTGAAAATTTCATTGAAATCGGATAGAAAATGTAGAAATTATGGACGTTACAAGGAAATTCACGTTTGCGCATGCGCAGTATCTACAATCAGTCCGAAGGTGGTGATTTTCATAGGGGACCATCTAAAAAATTCCTCGTACCCATAACCCGATTATATAGATTATCAGATGCATAGTAGTTAATCTGAAAACACCAATCTCTAAGTACCTTTCACTACCCTCATAGGGGACCATCTACACGCTAATCTGGACAATCCTAGAAATGTTATGGCTGTTCCAAGGATTTTACGTATGCGCATGCGCAGTGGCTACTATCAGTCCGAAGGTGATGATTTTCATAGGGGACCATCTAAATACTAATCTGTAACATCCCTGAAAATTTCATTGAAATCGGATGGAAAATGTAGAAGTTATGGCCGTTACAAGGAATTCACGTTTGCGCATGCGCAGCAGCTACTATCAGTCCGAAGGTGATGATTTTCATAGGGGACCATCTAAATACTAATCTGTAACATCCCTGAAAATTTCATTGAAATCGGATGGAAAATGTAGAAGTTATGGCCGTTACAAGGAATTCACGTTTGCGCATGCGCAGCAGCTACTATCAGTCCGGGAGTGATGATCTTCATTGGAGACCATCTACAACCTAATCCGCATAATCCCTGAAAATTTCATCAAAATCGCGTAGAAAATGTGGAAGTTATGGCCGTTACAAGAAAATTCACGTTTGCGCATGCGCAGTGGCTACTATCAATCCGAAGGTGATGATTTTCATAGGGGACCATCTAAATACTAATCTGCAACATTCCTGAGAATTTCATAGAAATCGGATGGAGAATGTAGAAGTTATGGCCGTTACAAGGAATTCACGTTTGCGCATGCGCAGTCGCTTCTATCAGTTCGAGGATGATGATTTTCTTAGGGGACCGTCTTCACACCAACCCGCACAATCTCTGAAAATTTCATCGAAATCGGACAATAACTTCGTATAGTTATGCGCGTTACAAGGAATTCATGACAGACGGACAGACACACAGACAGACAGACACACAGACACACGGACACACAGACACACAGACACGGAACCAAAATTGTTCAGAAAGGTCTAAAACGCAAAACGCGAGTGAAAATTTTGATTTTGGAGAACTTTTTTTTTTCGTCCTTGAAAAGTGAAAACAAAGCTTCCGCTACCTTGGTAGACTCGGAAGCAATAACCACACAGTAATCCGTTTTAGACCATTCTGAATCCAAATCCGCGAAAAAAACCATAGGTGTATGTCTGTGTGTGTGTGTGTGTGTGTGTGTATGTGTGTGTGTATGTGTGTGTGTATGTGTGTGTGTGTGTAACAAAATCTTGTGTACTCTGCACAGGCCTTAGTTCTCAACCGATTTTCCTGGTTCTTTTTTTGTTCGTCGCGGAAAACTATCTAGTTGTGCACTACGTCGCCGGAATTTCGAATTTTGCCTTTTAAGGGGAGGAAAGGGGGGGTTAATGCTCGAAAAACGTGCGTTTTTGAGCATAATCTTGTGTACTCTGCCCAGGCCTTAGTTCTCAAACGATTTTCGTGGTTCTTTTTTCGTTTGACGCGGAATACTATCTAGTTATGCACTACGGCGCCGGAATTTCGGATTTTGCTTTTTAAGAGGGGGAAAGGGGGGGTTAATGCTTAAAAAACGTGCGTTTGCGTGCATAATCTTGTGAACTCTGCCCAGGCCTCAATTTCCAACCGATTTGCGTGTTTCTTTTTTTTTGTTTGACTCAAATAACTTCCGATTTGTACATAATTTCACCCGAGTACCAAAATTCGCAAGGGGAGGGGATGGGTGGGGGGATAATATTCACAAAATATCCGATTTTTCAATATTTTGGTTCCTTTACTGCTTACTTATTGTACCCAAGCTTTGAAATTGAGGAAAAATTCTCATCATACCTCCGATTTTTCATGAATTATTCTCTGTACCACCATGGTGCCAGGATATGGTGCCATGATGCCATAAACTGCTTATTTCGTGTTTTTTTTTTGTGTTTCACCTTGAATACGGATGTGAACTTCGACGGACTGCCTACCAAAACTAACAGATGAAAGTTCAATGTTACGACGTATTTCCGCTTTGGTGCCAGACTGGCACCATTGTTGGCGTTGGGGTGGTGGTGGTGGTGGTGGGGGGGGGGGGGGGGGGTGAACTCGAATTCGCATGTTGGGTATCGTAGATCTTGGATTTTAAAATGCTCTTCAGATTCGAGGCTCCCATGCCGCTAGAAATGTTAAGGTGGATAATGGTGGGGGGGGGGGGGGGGGTGTCAGTATTTCTTGCCTAAAGTAATAAATAAATTACATCGAGTGAAACAGTTTTATCACTTAACAACTGGTTAAACTGATCTAATGCTTACCCAATGGGACGTCCCCTGGAATGCATGCATTACTAAACAATATGTTTGAACTGTAATTCCTTACTTTTTCCACAAAATTGTTATCATAGAATTCTATTAGATAAATAAACTTGAAAATAGGAAAAAATTTGGATAAAATCGTCCAGAGCGTTCTTAGGAATTGACGGGTTAAGATCATAATACATACCTGGAGTTTCTATATACTATGTACACAACGCAAAAACTTCCTCAAAATCTCATCTTTTCAACGGTCTGTTTTTAAAAAAATTGCAGAATTGAATATACAGGAAAAATTTGTTTTTTAAAGCGAAAAAACGTGAATTTTGTTAAATGACATACCTTGGTTTAGCTAATCCAAGATTAATCGTCCGATTTTCAATTTCGTTTCCTCGAAAATAGGTCGCAGGCAATACCTACTGCGTGACTGGATATTTTTAAAAATAGACATTCCGTTCTCCTCGGGACAGATCGGAAATTTCGACCCGTTTCGCTTTTCAAAAACCGGAAGTGATCTTTTGATCCCAGACTTCCTTTGTTTCGCTCGCCCCGACCTCGTTTGGTTATACGTCGAGAAGAGATGGTTAATGAGACAATGATCATTGGGAAGGAATACGACGGAGATTAGCATGAATAAGAGATCGAAGGCAGAGGTGAGGAAAAAGGTGGCTTTTGTGCGTCATTCGAGCCGTTCGTGAGGAATAGGGACGGCACGATACTCCAAAGTATCGATACTCCTTTTGATACGATATTTCTCAGGAAGTATCGATCTTATACCCTTATACCCGACATCTTTTTGATACCGCTATTATAAAATATCGATACTTCGATAATATCGGCTCAAAGTATCGATACCACCGATATTTCAAACTAACCAACTGATGATTTTTCACTCCAAATAAAAACCCTATTAATTAAAAAACGCTGCAAATTATTACACAATGGTTTATTATTTTTCTATATAGATCACCCTTCTATATAGATCACTCGTCTACAAAATCACCAACCATCCAATATGAAGGGGAAAAAAAAAAATAAAAAACTCGGCGCTTTGCGCCTCGGCGGGGGGCTCCGCCCCCCTGCACCCCCCGGTTTATTTTTTTTTCCATACTCTGTATGAAATCATAGGAACACAGAATGTGTTTTTGCGATACTAGTCATCCGTTAAATAAAAAACAACAATAATAAATGTGGAGTTGACATTAACATGACAACCAATAAACATATCACCAGATGTTTTTTCTGTCGCTTTTTCGTGACGATTTTTTTTCGGTAGGTCATCGCAAAAACACATTCTGTGTTAAAACGCTGCAAATCATTGCTCAAAGGTTTATTATTTTCTGTATAGATCACCCTTCTGTATAGATCACTGGTTCTCCATCAATAGCACCTACCACCATCTGTATTCTCCCTTGACCTTCCCTCTCAAATTTCAGCTTCCTGCGTTCAATAGGATTGAAAATGGCTTCGGAGCTCACTCAGCTGATCAGTGATCTGAAGAGTGAAGAAGATCTCTTCGAATGCTGGAGACGCCTGGAAGAGCACTTCCATTCAATAGGATTGAAAATGGCTTCGGAGCTCACTCAGCTGATCAGTGATCTGAGGAGTGAAGAAGATCTCCTCGAATGCTGGAGACGCCTGGAAGAGCACTTCCATTCAATAGGAGTAAAAATGGTTTTGGAGCTCACTCAGCTGATCAGTGATCTGAAGAGTGAAGAAGATCTCCTCGAATGCTGGAGACGCCTGGAAGAGCACTTCCATTCAATAGGAGTAAAAATGGTTTTGGAGCTCACTCAGCTGATCAGTGATCTGAAGAGTGAAGAAGATCTCCTCGCATGCTGGAGACGCCTGGAAGAGCATTTCCATTCAATAGGAGTAAAAATGGCTTTGGAGCTCACTCAGCTGATCAGTGATCTGAAGAGTGAAGAAGATCTCCTCGAATGCTGGAGACGCCTGGAAGAGCACTTCGATTCAATAGGATTGAAAATGGCTTCGGAGCTCACTCAGCTGATCAGTGATCTGAAGAGTGAAGAAGCCATTGAGCAATGATTTGCAGCGTTTTTTACCCACCAACATTTTTTTTAACTACCAACTTTTTTTTACCTACCAGCTAGGTACTACCTACCACACCATACTGGCTTCACACCTTCACAATCAAGTTTATTAGAAAGAACTAAACGCTTCACACTCGATTGGAAAAATAGAAAGCTTCATATGGAAATTTGATTACTGGTTACGCAGAAGGCAAAACTGTATACAAATCGAAGAAATGAACAGCGATCGCATTTTAGTCCGATAAAATTTGAATGGAGATTAGACCTCTTTTGCGATTCACGCTCATGATTCTGTTTTATCGAAGGAAAACCTTCAAGTACTCGTAGGGACCGAACGGTTTGTCCTTCAGAGCTCCGGGTGGTCTCAAAAATTTCTAAAAATTCAATACTATTTAAAATTGGTGAAAAAACGATACCTTTATTTCGAGAGTTTTCGAGCTAGGGCACTCATGAAAATTTCAACCCTTAATTTTCAACCCTTAGTAGTGACCTACATCAACCAAAAGCTTCGCGGCACAACTAGACCCCAAATGGAGCCCATATACCAAATTTGAACCAAATCGGTCCAGTGTTGCTAAGAAAAGTGCCGCGTACGGCGGACGGACGGAAATTTTTTTATTCGATTTTCGTATTCTACGTACCTTGAAACGTAAAACATCAAATTTTGAGGGGGGTTAAAATTTTTTAGCATGGAACTATGCTTTAGCCTTGGACTCACTTGCCGAAAAATGTCACACGAATATGTCACGCGGAATGGGTAACGCGGATGGGTGACGAAATTTTCTTATGATTTTCATGACAACCGAGCCGTTGGTAGGGAAATGGAACTTCCGCAATTGTAATCACACAGTAAACGTTCACCATTCGTTGGAAAGCTCCTGATTTATGTCGCATTTGTATATTGAGTGTTATATTAATGTGTTAGGTGTTTATCCAATAATGCGATATTATAAATAGTTAGTAAACAATCTTATGTGTCGCTAGCCTGGTTCATTACCAGGGAAGTTAGAAAATACCACAGTTCGTATCCATCGTAAAGCATAGTTCCATGTTTCTCGAATTTTAGCCGTAGGCTCTAAGTGAAAAGCAGCGAGGCGCACAGCGCCGAGTTTTTTCTTGCTCGATTCCAAAGGCTTATTATTGAAAATAATAAACCAAAAATCAAAAAAAAAAAATTAAAAAAAAAAAAATCACCAACTATCGATTACATTTCGATCAGCTCTAATTTGAACGGAGATTAGGCCTCTTTTGCGATTCACACTCGTGTTTTGATTTATATATATATATTTCAAAATAAACACTTAAATTTTCGTAGGGAGCGAACGGTTTGTCCTACAGAGCTCCGCGTGGTCTCAAAAAATTCTAAAAATTCTATAGAATCTTAAATTGAAGGAAAAACAATACCTTTATATCGAAATTTTTTGAGTTAGGGCGTTTTCAAAATTTCAAAATTGATTTTGGAACCCTTAGAAGTGACCTACCTCAACCAAAAGCTTCGGGGCACAACTAGACCCCAAATGGAGCCTACATACCAAATTTCATCAAAATCGGTCAATGCTAAGTGGCAAAAGTGCCGCGTACGGCGTACGGCGGACGGACGGCCAAATTTTTATTCGATTTTTGGATTCTACGTACCTTGAAACGTAAACCATCAAATTTTGAAGGGGGTGTTAAAATTTTTTTTTTCTTGGTCGATTCCAAAGGTTCATTATTGAAAATAATAAACCAAAAGGCAATATATTTGATAAAAAACAATAATTTAAAATGTGATAAAAGTCAATGGCAGTTAAAAATGTAATAAAAGCCAATAATTTAAAATGTAATTAAAATGAATGAATAATCATTCCATTTTATTTCAATTCTAATTCTTATTTGCAAGAAATCTCTGTTGAATGAAATGATGTTTTTCTTCCACTGGAAATCGAAAGGATCAAGTAACAAATCAGTTACAATTAAAATAACACTATTTATTATTCGAAAAAAGCCGTTCGCACGTGACTGATGTCACCATCGCGATTAATATTTTGCATGCCACCCTCTTCTTGTAAGTTTGGGAAAACGGGTTTAAATTCCTTCCAAACTCACATTTGCATTTTGGGGGGGTTAAAATTTTTTTTTTCTTGCTCGATTCCAAAGGCTTATTATTGAAAATAATAAACCAAAACGGGTTTTGACCGTTTTTTGTGGTTGTTACCTTCACAATCACGGTAATATATGGTATTTTCGGATTCAGCTGAAAGATTTCTTTGAACATTCGCTCATTAATTCATGCTGCATGAATGGACTTTTTCCTACCCAGGCGCACACCCTATCTCACCAAGTTGTACTTGGTTTTGCTGCCTTAGACCTTAGTAATCAAATTTTTTAATGAAGGAATTCTTTATTTCTTCGAATGGAGTGTAAAGCGTTTATTTTCCATCTAAATAAATTCGATTATGGAGTGAAAACATGGTTGGTAGGTAGTGACAATGACAAAGCTGTGTTCTTTGCTGGTGCATGATCTGTACAGAAAAAATAAACCATTGTGTAAAAACTTGCAGCGTCTTTCATTACTGTTTATTCCTCTATGACTGGCCAAGCCTGACGAATATTCTCACCTGACGCCCCCGGCTACAGCCATAGCTTCTACATTTTCCACCCAAATTCGATGAAATTCTCAGTGATTGTTCGGTTTAGCTTGTAAATGGTCCCATATGAGGTATTGCAAGGTACCTAGAGATTAATGTTTTTACCTTTGCTTGATCTGACACCACAATAATTCTCCGTTTTTAGTCCTCTACGTCGGTCGCACAGGGCTTTCAGTGTTGCAAATTTGGGGACAAACTACTCTTATTAGTCCCAACATATAAAACAACGATTTATAAATTGACTACAACGACAAGATACAACTTGACCATCAGGGCCAGTTTCCGACGACCCACCTGCTTCATCCACTTCCTACGTGACCTTCCCAGGTCACTCTACCGCCCATCCCCCTTGTACGGTCCGAAACCGAGACAATGTCCCCCTCTTTAGAAATTGTCGAATTTCCGTCTAAAAAAAAGTAGATTTCTAGATCCTCCTTTGACCTTCTAAGAGGGGACGACCCCTCGTCTTCAATTCAAAAGCGTCCACCGTATTTTGGGGTGCGGATCAACCCTTGAAAGAGGTCAAGTTGTATTTAAAAAAATTAAATCCTTAATAACCAGGTCACTTCTTACTGAGTTCGGGTGGTCGCGGCCGTTGGAAATTGTTAGACCTAACGTTTTCCTCGTTTGCTAGATCTAAAGGGCTGGAAGTGACTGGAAGAGCCAAAGCTCGTGTAAACTACAGAGTTGAGGTGGACCTTCAAAGATCGATTTTACAGCTAATTTCCATCAAAAATGTCTTCTCTTTTAACCCCTTATTTCGAAGAGTTTTTAATTATCATAATTTCCTCGTGTTTTCGACCTAACATCTCGAAAATTACAACAACTGTCCCTCAATTTATGGTGTATATGTAAAAAATGTCTGCCAAGTGGGTGTGGCACATAGCTTCCTCTTATCCATAACCCGATTATACAGGGTGTCTACAAAACAGTTGTAAGGAATTCAAGGGGTCGATTCTACAACTAATTTCCAACAAAAAGTGTCTCGTAGAAATTTTTTTTAAAACGCCTCTTTAACTGACTTTTTTCACTTTCAAGTTTTTTTTCGTGTTTTCGACCTTACACCATTAAAACGGTCATAACTCTCTTAAATTACACTCAAAAATTAAAAATAAGGATACCGTTGGAAAGAGCGTCAAATTTCCTATCTCCCTGATACCAAATAACAAATTTTCAGTTGAATTACACTGGGAATAAAGCAACCTAAAAAGTGAACTTAGTAAATTTTCGAAAAATTCCCGTTTTTCAACGCCTAAAATCTCCAAATATTACCAGGTAAAGTTCTGTTGCCGGAAAGCCTAAAAACTGCGCCAGAATCTCAGCTTTCCAACGGTATAATCAAAACATATTTTACAACCGAATTTAGGGGAGAATTTTGTGTTTGAACGCGGAAAAACGTGCATTTTTTCAACGAAATCGGCGCTCCGCCTAGTCGATCTTAGGGGTCGGACGATGAGAGTGAGTGGGTCGGCGCCGCAGTAGACCGCGAGGCCTCCGGAAACAGGAGGCCATGGCTCTGCAGAGCGCCGATTTCGTTGAAAAAAATGCACGTTTTTCCGCGTTCAAACACAAAATTCTCCCCTAAATTCGGTTGTAAAATATGTTTTGATTATACCGTTGGAAAGCTGAGATTCTGGCGCAGTTTTTAGGCTTTCCGGCAACAGAACTTTACCTGGTAATATTTGGAGATTTTAGGCGTTGAAAAACGGGAATTTTTCGAAAATTTACTAAGTTCACTTTTTAGGTTGCTTTATTCCCAGTGTAATTCAACTGAAAATTTGTTATTTGGTATCAGGGAGATAGGAAATTTGACGCTCTTTCCAACGGTATCCTTATTTTTATTTTTTAAGTGTAATTTAAGAGAGTTATGACCGTTTTAATGGTGTGAAGTCGAAAACACGAAAAAAAACTTGAAAGTGAAAAAAGTCGGTTAAAGAGGCGTTTTAAAAAAAATTTCCACGAGACACTTTTTGTTGGAAATTAGTTGTAGAATCGACCCCTTGAATTCCTTACAACTGTTTTGTAGACACCCTGTATAGATGATCCGATGCATAGTAGTTAAACTCAACACACCAATCTCTAAGTACCTTTCACTACCCTCATAGGGGACCATCTACACGCTAGTCTGGACAATCCTAGAAAATTTCATCAAATTCGGATGAAAAATGTAAATGGTATGGCTGTTACAAGGATTTTACGTATGCGCATGCTAAGAGGCTTCTATAAATTTTAAGGCCTTGATTTTCATTGGAAACCATCTACAACCTAATCAGCGTAATCCCTGAAAATTTCATCGAAATCGGGTAGAAAATGTGGAAGTTATGGCCGTTTCAAGGAATTCACGTTTACGCATGCGCAGTCGCTTCTATCAGTCCGGGGATGATGATTTTCTCAGGGGACCGTCTACACACCAACCCGCACAATCCCTGAAAATTTCATTGATATCGGACGGAAAATGTAGAAGTTATGGCCGTTACAAGGAAATCACGTTTGCGCATGCGCAGTCGCTTCTATCCGTCCGGAGGTGGTGATTTTCATAGGGGACCGTCTACACACCAACCCGCACAATCCCTGAAAATTTCATTGAAATCGGACAATAACTTCGTATAGTTATGCGCGTTACAAGGAATTCATGACAGACACACAGACAGACAGACAGACAGACACTGAACCAAAATTGTTCAGAAAGGTCTAAAACGCAAAACGCGAGTGAAAATTTTTATTTTGGAGAACTTTTTTTTTCGTCCTTGAAAAGTGAAAACAAAGCTTCCGCTACCTTGGTAGACTCGGAAGCAAAATAAGTGTACCTACAATTGGAGAAAAACGTAAAATTCCCCATCTCTCGAATCACAAACACGAGTGTGAATCGCAAAAGATTGTTCAGTAACGGAAACAGGCCTATCAGTTAACATGTTAATACTAGTTGGTAGTATTGATGGAAAAGCCGAGATTTTCGCAGATGGGTGATCTATGCAGTAAACTGAATAAACCATAGTGTAATAATTAGCAGCCTTTTGGTGAATTATTTTCAATAATTAACCTTTGGAATCGACAATGAAAAAAAGATGCAAATTATTACACAAAGGTTTATTATTTCTCTATATAGATCACTCGCCTGCCAACCAACCAACTTGAAGAAAAATATCGATCGCATTTCGGTCAGCTAAAATTTGAACGGGGATTAGGACTCTTTTGCGAAATTCCTCATTGTGACCGCCACACCTGGGTCTTGCCACGGCTGAGCAAATAAATTGAGCCCAAAAAATGCAAAAATTTGCCCAAATGGAGCCCACATACCAAATTTCATCAAAATCGGTCAACGCTAACTAAGGAAAGAGCCGCCAATAGCGGACGGATAACCAAATTTGCATTCGATTTTCGGATTCCAAAATTTTTTTAGTAGATTCCAAAGGTTCATTATTGAAAATAAACAAAAATGCTTTAACCCCTCCCCACCCCCCTCACCCTCACAATTTGTGGATTTACGTTGCAAGGTACGTAGAAACCGAAAATCGAACTAACATTTTGCACTTTCCCTAGTTCCCAAGGACCGATTTTGATGAAATTTGGGAAATTGGCTTCATTTAGGGTCTAGTTGTGCCGCGAAGCTTTTGGTTGATGTCAGTCATAATATTGGCTGTAATTTTTAAAACGCCCTAGCTCGAAAAATTTCGATGTCTTTGAAAAATGGATACTGATACATCCATGAACATAAGTAAATACTAGAGAACCTCCAGTGACAGGTTACATCAGTATTCGATTAACTTTTCAATGGTATTCTGTATTTTTTCCGTAATAAAAACGTTATAATTATATTGAAGAGTAGTTCAATACATATTAATGACGCAGTCGGTAGGACATTAAAAAAATAAATTAATTTAAAAAAATTATTATTTTTTATCAATTTGAAATAGTAGTGAATATTTAGAATCGAATGAGACCACCCAGAGCTCTGTAGGATCAACCGCTCGCTCCCTACGAGAACTTCGAGTTGAACTTATGATAAATCAGAAACAATAGGCAAATGACCCTTGAAGGTTATGTGGGATTCAAACCCACCAAAAAAAAACACCTCATTGTCTCCCAAATTGGAAGCTCAGCCTGGAACCGTTCAAGACGTTACTTCAGGATGAGTCCTGGGGCGCTTCGTCTTTCCTTTGGAATACAGCTGATAACGTCTGCGACGCCAGAAATTGGAGACTTTTCAATTCACTTTTCGAATATTCAGCAATTTTTTCTCACATCTCAAAAAATATTTAATTACAACGATGAATCGTCGAACCAAGGTTGGAAATCAAATTGAAGAGGGATACGTCCACCTCAGGAGGGAGAAGGCCACCTAGGATTCCAGTTCTGCCCGAAAATAGATCGAAACGGTTTTTTGAAACCCTTACTGCACGAATAGCCTCCATTTTGTCAACTCATGACCGTTTTTTGACCGTTTCAAACTGGTCGAAAATGCAAGGCGGTTCATTATAATTAATTCTGTAGCGGTTTCTTGTGATGTGCGCAATACAACGTTCGTCAAGATAAAAAGAAATAAAAACGACAAATTTTTGGCCAATAGGAAGGCTTCCTCAAGGGCTGAGCTCTGATTGGTCAAGAAGTGGAGGGTTCTACGAGGTTTTTGAAAAAAGAAAAAACGTTGGTTGGAGTAGGGATGTACGTATGTGTGTATGTGCGAGTCAACTTGGAGATATCCAGGGACGAAATACGTGCCCTTTTTCGGTGACGTATTCAGGCCGGGCGTTGCCGTCAGGTGGGCCGCCAGTACGGAAGAATCCGAAGGTCAGTAAAACCGGTCCCCTACGAAAAGGGTCAGAGCTGTTAAAAAGGGGTCAAGACCTGGGAAGTAACCCTAAAGGCACAAAAGGGTTCAAAGTTCGCCTCACAATTGGAGCACATCAAAGATGCACCCCAAGTTGTCCCTTCGTACGGAGGAAAAAGGGATGTCTGGGCATTTTTTCGGTTTATTAATTTTTTTTTTGGAAGCTCCTGGGAAAAGTTGAACTAGTTTATTTGTGAGCTCCGAGTAGAATGAAAGTAGTCCGACGTTTCAACGGAAATCAGTCAACAAAATCGCACTCGTGCAGCATGATTAGATGAGAGAATTCTTGAAGTTACAATTTTTGGTTTTGAACTTTCAATACCCCAGACCCATAGAGTACCCACTCCTAATGGGGAATTCGCTTCAATTTTAGATTCTGGAATTTCAAGTCAAATTCTATAATAGGGCCCCAGAATAACTTTTAACACCAAGAGTACCCAAGGGAAAAAAATCGAAAAAGTCGATTTTTTTGGATTATTACTATATATCAACTGTAAGTACCGGGCATGTTTTGACAAGTTTAGTTGTCCATATTCATGTTATCGTCTCCACTAACTCTTAGAGCACCCATTCGGCCATTTATTGTACTTATATAGCAAATCCAAGTCAAATTCAACCTTTTCCAAGTCAAATCCAACATATTCCTACTCAACTTCCACCTTTTCCAAGTGTGGTGGATTTGGCTTCGAAAAGGTTGAATTTATTCTGAAAAAGGTTGAATTTGATTTGGAAAAGGTTGAATTTGACTTGGAAAAGGTTGGATTTGACTTGGAAAAGGTTGAGTTTGAGTTAGAAAAGGTTGAACTTGAGTTAGAAAAGGCTGAACATGACTTGGAAGAAGTTGAGTTTGAGTTAAAAAAGGTTGAATTTGACTGGGAAAAGGTTGAGTTTGAGTTAGAAAAGGTTGAACTTGAGTTAGAAAAGGTTGAACTTGAATTGGAAGAAGTTGAGTTTGAGTTAAAAAAGGTTGAATTTGTTTTGGAAAAGGTTAAATTTGACTTGGAAAAGGTTGAATTTGACTTGGAAAAGATTGAATTTGACGTGGAATAGGTTGAATTTGTTTTGGAAAAGGTTGAATTTGACTTGGAAAAGGTTGAATTTGACTTGGAAAAGGTTGAATTTGACTTGGAAAAGGTTGAATTTGTTTTGGAAAAAGTAGAATTTGAGTTGGAAAAGTTTGAATTTGACTTGGAAAAGGTTGAATTTGACTTGGAAAAGGTTGAATTTGAGTTGGAAAAGGTAGAATTTGTCTTGGAAAAGGTTGGATTTGACTTGGAAAAGTTTGAATTTGACTTGGAAAAGGTTGAATTTGACTTGGAAAAGGTTGAATTTGAGTTGGAAAAGGTAGAATTTGTCTTGGAAAAGGTTGGATTTGACTTGGAAAAGTTTGAATTTGACTTGGAAAAGGTTGAATTTGAGTTGGAAAAGGTTGAATTTGTTTTGGAAAAGGTAGAATTTGATTTGGAAAAGGTTGAATTTGACTTGGAAAAGGTTGGATTTGACTTGGAAAAGTTGAATTTGACTTGGAAAAGGTTTTTTTGAGTTGAAAAAGGTTGAATTTATTTGGAAAAGGTAGAATTTGACTTGGAAAAGGTAGAATTTGACTTGGAAAAGGTTGAATTTGACTTGGAAAAGGTTGAATTTGACTTGGAAAAGGTTGAATTTGACTTGGAAAAGGTAGAATTTGACTTGGAAAAGGTTGAATTTGACTTGGAAAAGGTTGAATTTGACTTGGAAAAGGTTGAATTTGACTTGGAAAAGGTTTTTTTTTTTCAACGTGATTTATTATTGCAATGGGGGGTGCGCCTTGATTTTTTTTAGATTTTTAATCGAAAGTAGACTACATCCTGAGAATTTTGGCACCAACCGTGACCTTCTAGCGTGAGTAGATCTTTTCCTATGATTTTTCAAAGTTTCGACCGATTATGACGTCACGCGCCCCTCTCGCCTGGGCGGGACCCCCCAGCCCACTGTGACGTCATAATCGGTCGAAACTTTGAAAAATCATAGGAAAAGATCTACTCACGCAAGAAGGTCGCGGTTGGTGCCAAAATTCTCAGAATGAGGTCTAGTTTGGATTAAAAATAACAATAAACAGTTTTTCCTACCAAGGCGCACACCCCATTGAATATTAAATACAATCCATCTAGCAATATTACATAGCATTATTACACTCCTTGAGAGCCCGTTTACAGTAAAACGCAGTCCCTTCTCGTAACAGAATCTTCAACACTGAGCTATAACTGCACTTTAACAGCACTAACCAGTGGTTTTTTTCGCTTGAGTCGCCGGAGTTCATCTTCGTTGTCCAAAACGTAGAGCATTTCCAGGTTCTCATGATTGTGGAGGCGTTGTTCGTGCCTCCTTGAGTACCTTGCGATAATTTCGTGGACTGTTTCCATCCTCAAGTCTCGATGAATATCATCGTTCCTCATGTACCAAGGTCCACGCACTATACTTCTAAGTATTTTATTTTGGGAGGTTGGAAAAGGTTGAATTTGACTTGGAAAAGGTTGAATTTGACTTGGAAAAGGTTGAATTTGAGTTGAAGTCGGTTGAATTTGACTTGGAAAAGGTGCCCCGAAGCTTCTGGTTGATGTAGGTCACTTCTATGGGTTGAAATTTTGAAAACGTCCTAACTCAAAAAATTTGGATATAAAGGTATTGTTTTTCCATATATTTAAGATAGTATTGAATTTTTAGACTTTTTAGAGACCACGCGGAGCTCTGTAGGACAAACCGTTCGCTCCCTACGAGAATTTAAGGCTTGGACGCACGATAAATTAGAAACACGAGTGTGAATCGCAAAAGAGGCCTAATCTCCGTTCAAATTCTAGCTGACCGAAATGCGATCGATGTTTTTCTTCATATTGGATGGTTGGTGGCTTTGCAGAGTGATCTATATAGAAAAATAATAAACCATTGTGTAATAATTTGCAGCGTTTTCTGTATAGATCACTCTTTCGCAAAAATCACCGCTTTGTCGTTGTCACTTTTTTGCTTCCTCACTACCGAAGGTAGGGAAGCTTTGTATTCGTGAAAGAAGTGAAAAAAAAAAAAAAATGTCCTTCAAAATCAAAATTTCCACTTGCTTTTTGCGTTTTAGAGCTTCCCGAACAATTTTGGTTCCGTGTCTGTCTGTCTGTCGGTCTGTCTGTGGTCAATCCTTGTCCCGGGCAAAACTATACTAACCTGTGGACCGATTTTGATGAAATTTTCAGGGATTGTGCGGGTGAGGTCCTAGACGGTCCCCTATCAATTTCAGCACCTTCGGACCAATAGGAGAGAGTGTGCGAGAATGCGCAAACGTGAATTTCCTGGAACCTCGGTTTCTCGGTTTCTAATGAACCGATTTTGCTCAAATTTGGAGGTTAGTTAGGGACTAACTTCTAAGAGACACCCTATAAGTTTCAATCAAATTGGTCAAGCAATAGCCGCTGCGCATGCGCGAACTGTAAATTTATTGTTACAACCAAAACTCCGCAACTATTCAACCAATTTCGATGAAATTTTCAGGGATTGTGTGGGTTAGGTCCTAGACGGTGGACCGCTAAATAAAATAATAAAATTCTACGTTTAATTTTAAACAAAATTCAAATTACGAGTATATAACAAATTAATACCCATAATCCTAATACGTACACCTATTATAGTTTTAGTATTGAATAATAATAATCATTATCGTCATAACTTCGTAGTTTTATTTTATACCTACACTCTTTCGTTCTTTTACTTCAGTGGTTTATATACCACAACTATTTACAACACTATTATAAACATTAATACCTGCAACCCTATCCCGCATATTATCGCCAATATTTTGGTATTCAATAACTCTTTGAATCATAATTTTTTCGCCAACTGATTCTATACGTCCATGTTACAATGAGTGTGGAAGCTATACTGCCCACCCAACTTGGCAGACGTTTTTTACCTAACAACCGATTGTATTGATTTCTATTAGTATCCTTCCTTGTGGAGACGGTCAAATAGTAGCTCCACCTAGATGAAGAGGTCTTGAGACATCAGCACAGATTTCACCGACTTCACCAGAAGGGGACAGACGTGTCGAATGCCATCACGGTTGGCTAACTGTTTTAGAAATCCGATTGATATGCCGAGGGCTTGGCGTCTCTCCCGACGAGATGCCCGGTTGGAACGAAAAAATCTCGGGCTGAATATTAAAATTCTTCGCCATCTTCTTGGACGCCCCCATCCCGAGGACTCTACCCTCTTTTCTCCTGGACATCGTCCTTAGCTGGACATCGGCCCGACCTCGGGATGTTGCAACCTCTCCAGTAACGGGCTGTTTGGCTCTGCTGGCGAGATTGCAGAGCCTAGACTTGCAATACTGATAGAAATTGTTGATGCCAAAACATGTGTGTGTGTGTGGGGGGGGGGGGGTGTCACTGGAGGGCCTGAAAGCCAGACTGTGCAAAGTCCGGTAATTCAGGATGTGCATTTTACAATATAAGGCAAATGGGGGTATAGTGGACACTGTTCCAATAGTGGACACTTGCTTGCATAAATGTGAAAAATAAGAGTAATAGGCGCCAAACTACTTTGAAATCCATAGAATTTGTAGGTTGTGCCATCTATAAAGCTACTGTAGAACTACCGATACTCCACAGCATCATGGGAAAGAATGACTTTTGAATTGGCAAATGGCGTAGTTGAGGTCTGTCGCTAGCACGTGGTGTTTGCTGCTGAACCTCGTTAGGAGACAGGTATGTTGCTCGAGCGACTTCTGGTTTTTTGTGACGTTCAAGTAGATAGCATAGATTAGTTTCCATGAAGGATTTCTTGCACATTGTCCTCAGTGAGTATTTAGGCCCTATGTCCACTTAACAAACACTAAACAACCAATGTTCATTAAGTGGACACTGGGTGTCCACTTTTGAAACATGAATGATTTTTTATTCTGAGTTCTTTTTGTGTTCAGACTATTCTCAATATACTGCTGTATATGCTACGTTAATTTGGGATCATTCTGTTCATAGGGACCAATAGTGGACAGGGGGTGCCTTCTTTTGAATCACAAATGTCCACTATTGAAACAACAAGTCTAATTGTGATCATACAGGAGGGTCGTGCATTTTCTAGTTCGTATACTACCTTCATTGTATGTCTCTTTCAGGAAAATGGCTCCAGGTAGTAGTTTCTGGCAGTATGATGAGGAGGAGATGTATAGAGCTGCTCGGGAGGTCAAAAATGGCACCCCATTGGCTACAGCTGCAAAACGCTGCAAATTATTACACAAAGGTTAATTTTTTTCTACATAGATCACTCGTCTGCAAAGAACACAGTTTTGCCATTGTTACCACCAACCAACTTGAAGAAAAACATAGTAGGCTTTTTGTAATTATTTTTTTATAAATATTTGAAGTGAAATATTTAGATATTTTGGGTGTGGAATCAAAAGAAGAAGAGTCGGAGAATATAAAAAATGAAGGTTTATCGTTCTCAAACAAAATCCATCATATCTATTGAGAGTTCAATGCAAAAATTTCCTTAGTGTCCACTATAGGTGCTTTTACCTTATTGAAGAATTACTACGAAAAAAAGTCTGTCAAGTGGGTGTGGTACTTAACTTCCTCGTATCCATAACCCGATTGATGATCCGATGCATAGTAGTTAATCTCAAAACATCAATCTTCAAGGTTCCTTGCATAGGTGACTTTACACGTCAATTCGCACAATCTCTGAAAATTGTTGGAAAATGTACACATTTTGGCTGTTACAAGGATTTCACGTTTGCGCATGCGCACAAAATATTTTCATTTTGGGTGCCATTATTTTCATAGGGGACCATCTCCACCCCAACTCGCATAATTCCTGAAAATATCATCGAAATCAGATGGGAAATGTAGAAGTTTTGGCTGTGGAAAGGATTTCACGTTTGCGCATGCGCACAAAATATCTTCATTTTGGGTGCCATTATTTTCATAGGGGACCATCTCCACCCCTAACTCGCATAATTCCTGAAAATGTCATCGAAATCAGATGGGAAATGTGGAAGTTATGGCTGTGGAAAGGATTTCACGTTTGCGCATGCGCACAAAATATTATCATTTTGGGTGCCATTATTTTCACAGGGGACCATCTCCACCCCTAACTCGCATAATTCCTGAAAATGTCATCGAAATCAGATGGGAAATGTGGAAGTTATGGTCACAAAATGTTTTCATTTTGGGTGCCATTATTTTCATAGGGGACCATCTCCACCCCAACTCGCATAATTCCTGAAAATATCATCGAAATCAGATGGGAAATGTAGAAGTTTTGGCTGTGGAAAGGATTTCACGTTTGCGCATGCGCACAAAATATCTTCATTTTGGGTGCCATTATTTTCATAGGGGACCATCTCCACCCCTAACTCGCATAATTCCTGAAAATGTCATCGAAATCAGATGGGAAATGTGGAAGTTATGGTCACAAAATATTTTCATTTTGGGTGCCATTATTTTTATAGGGGACCATTTCCACCCCAACTCGCATAATTCCTGAAAATATCATCGAAATCAGATGGGAAATGTAGAAGTTTTGGCTGTGGAAAGGATTTCACGTTTGCGCATGCGCACAAAATATCTTCATTTTGGGTGCCATTATTTTCATAGGGGACCATCTCCACCCCTAACTCGCATAATTCCTGAAAATGTCATCGAAATCAGATGGGAAATGTGGAAGTTATGGTCACAAAATGTTTTCATTTTGGGTGCCATTATTTTCATAGGGGACCATCACCACCCCAACTCGCATAATTCCTGAAAATGTCATCGAAATCAGATGGGAAATGTAAAAGTTATGGCTGTGGAAAGGATTTCACGTTTGCGCATGCGCACAAAATATTTTCATTTTGGGTGCCATTGTTTTCATAGGGGACCATCAAGTTATGGCTGTGGCAAGGATTTTCTGACAGAAACACAGAGAGACAGACACGGAACCAAAATTGTTCAGAAAGGTCTGAAACTTAAAACGCAAGTAGATGGTGGCCCGTATTCATAAAAATCGCCAAAGTCACACTTGAAGTCGCACTTCCGAAAGTTATACTTTAGGCTAAAGTGAAACTTGAGAAGAAATCGCTGTTCACAATCGTTTTTAGTGTAGCTGCTCTTAGTTCAACTGGAAGTTGAACTTCCGAAAGGCTAACCCTTAGGGCGACTCCTATTGACCAATGGGAATATTCAGTGATAATATTGATAATTGGTTGGTGGTCAACAAACGATTGTCCATCTCTTCGCTTCATCACATAATGGAAATTGAGTTAAAATATAGGTAGTGACATATTTTTGAATTGGATAAGAAGGTTCTTGATTTCTTGTACCTTTTCGAGTTCTTTGTCTTCCTCCTGAAAAACCGAAACTGTGATGAGGTGAGTCTTAAGTATCTGAAACAGTAATGTTCCAATCTATTCCTTTCTTATAATGAAGTTAGAAAATGAAACATTTCAAGATTCCTAGGCACAAAACGATCTTTCTGCCACTCGACTTCATAATCCAGTGACAAAACGACCGCCTCAGTTAGATAACTAGATAGATATCTACAAGAATGTGTAGGGATAGTAATTAGATAAGTTGCTGATATTCACGAAGAAAATATTTAGGATAGGAATAGTCCTTTTTTCGATCGTTGATGGAAAACTGAGGAAAGGACGACATGAAAGGTTAATTTGGGCTTACCTACTAGTTCTTTGAAATAGAATTCATGTAAATCTTAATACATTTTGGAAACTTGAACAATAATGTCCTCAAATTGAAATGAACTGTATAATTGTGCTCAAAGGTAGCTCTAAAATGGAAAAGTAGGAAATTGTTTACCTCTGACATGCTCGGAAAGTCTTCTGACCAACACTGGACTCCATTTTCGCTTTCTCTTCACCTTCTTGACACAATTTGTACTCGTCTCCTCTCCGTAGATACTGCAAATATTCCATGTAGTCGTTCTCTATTGAAATCCGAACGGTAAAACTTCGTAAAACGGCAGTCGAAGCAAGCAAAATTGACGTACTTCTCTTCAAAAGTTGCTCTTAGGGCCAGTAAAGTGTGATAGGAGCCAAACTTACCCGCAGAGTGTAACTTGACGAAAGTTCGGCTTCGGTAAAGTGCGGCTAAAGTGACACTTTTTCTAAAGTTTGTTTCGTGATAAGGGTTTTCTCTAAAGTACAGCTCTAAGTGGAGCTTTCGAGCTTTACTTAGTAAAAAGCCCCACTTAGTGCAGTTTGTGAATACGGCTGTTGATGTTGGAGAACATTTTATTTTCAACCTTGAAAACAAAGCTTCCGCTACCTTGATAGACTCGGAGGCAAAACCATGTGACTAGTTCATTGTACGATAATGATACGAATAATCCTGCTGTTTTGACTACTGATAAGAAGCCTGGAACTGTGGATGACCAGCTCAACTCCTGCGATGCACTGCTCACAGACTATTGAGACTAGATTTATAAGAAGATAAATAAGAAACTTTTGTAACTTGTGAGCAAACTTTACGAACTAGAACAATAATTGAAATCTCTCAATCATTTCAAATGTTACTCAACTCGTGCAGTTCAATAAGACAACCCTCTTATTTAAATCATCACATCCAAACCACACCTCTCTCATAACAACTAATTAATAATCAATAATAAACTACTTGATACAACGACAGAAGACATATGAGAGACACACGATTCAACTTCTACTGACCTGAAACGCCTGAGGGATCCAATGTGGAGACATCCAGTGCTTTTATTTCAATTCGCAACAAATCTCAAACAAGCATCTGTACAGAGGACATATCTGTGTCCAAGATTTAGGTTGAAATACCTGGTTGAGATCCTATTTTATTGCGCAGGAATCTTCAACTTTCTGGTTGTTACATGAGCTCATTTCGTTCCTACCTCCATAACGGAGGTTTTCCCTTCCCTACGTCCACAGAGAAGACATTCGGACACGATCGACGACTCTGAGAGACCATTTTCTCCCCGTTTCTCTTCCTCCATGCTACACGCCAGGGGCAAGATGATGATGAGACATCCCTCCTAAATGAGGGGGTTCAGAACTCCGGCACCGTGGACAATACTATAGGAGCATAACTTCTCAATGTGTCATTACCTCGGACTCCCGGGTCACGGCTCGGCGGACCTGTTTGCCCGTTTTCACTGGCGCAGCTTCTAATTGCTGTCATCCAGAAAAAGCTCCTTTTTGGTGCGTCCGGTCGGTTTCTGGAGTCCTCCCCTGTATCTCTTCTTAGTGTAGTTAGGTGGGTATATCTCTCCGTAGTGTAGGTAGGTGACGTAAATGAGAATAATTTCATGGAAATTTGGGATCGAATCACAGGCGCAACTTCCGCTTCATGCTGAAAAGCTCTCTTTAATGAAGTTGTCTGGAGTCCTCCCCTGTATCTCTTCTTAGTGTAGATAGGTAGGTATATCTCTCTATAATGTAGGTAGGTGACGTAGAATGAGAATAATTTCATGGAAATTTGGGATAGAATCACAGGCGCAACTTCCGCGTCATGCTGAAAAGCTCTCTTTAATGAAGTTGTCTGGAGTACTCCCCTGTATCTCTTCTTAGTGTAGATAGGTAGGTATATCTCTCTATAATGTAGGTAGGTGACGTAGAATGAGAATAATTTCATGGAAATTTGGGATAGAATCACAGGCGCAACTTCCGCTTCATGCTGAAAAGCTCCCTTTAATGATGTTGTCTGGAGTCCTCCCCTGTATCTCTTCTTAGTGTAGATAGGTAGGTATATCTCTCCATAGTGTAAGTAGGTGGCGTAGAATGAGAATAATTGGGTTGCTATCGAAGTACCCCGCGCCGATGTACCCCCCGGGCATAGTGCCCCCCGTCATGAATGAAAACCTCCGCGGTCATGAATGACGGGGGACAATACGGGGGACACTATGCCCGGGGGGTACATCGGCGCGGGGTACATCGACGCACACCCGAATAATTTCATGGACATTTGGGATAGAATCACAGGCGCGACTTCCGCTTCATGCTGAAAAGCTCCCATTAATGAAGTTGTCTGGAGACCTCCCCTGTATCTCTTCTTAGTGTAGATAGGTAGGTATATCTCTCTATAATGTAGGTAGGTGACGTAGAATGAGAATAATTTCATGGAAATTTGGGATAGAATCACAGGCGCAACTTCCGCTTCATGCTGAAAAGCTCCCTTTTATGATGTTGTCTGGAGTCCTCCCCTGTATCTCTTCTTAGTGTAGATAGGTAGGTATATCTCTCCGTAGTGTAGGTAGGTGACGTAAATGAGAATAATTTCATGGAAATTTGGGATAGAATCACAGGCAAAACTTCCGCTTCATGCTGAAAAGCTCCCTTTAATGATGTTGTCTGGAGTCCTCCCCTGTATCTCTTCTTAGTGTAGTTAGGTAGGTATATCTCTCCATAGTGTAGGTAGGTGACGTAGAATGAGAATAATTTCATGGAAATTTGGGATAGAATCACAGGCAAAACTTCCGCTTCATGCTGAAAAGCTCCCTTTAATGATGTTGTCTGGAGTCCTCCCCTGTATCTCTTCTTAGTGTAGATAGGTAGGTATATCTCTCCATAGTGTAAGTAGGTGGCGTAGAATGAGAATACTTGGGTTGCTATCGAAGTACCCCGCGCCGATGTACCCCCCGGGCATAGTGCCCCCCGTCATGAATGAAAACCTCCGCGGTCATGAATGACGGGGGACAATACGGGGGACACTATGCCCGGGGGGGTACATCGGCGCGGGGTACATCGACGCACACCCGAATAATTTCATGGACATTTGGGATAGAATCACAGGCGCGACTTCCGCTTCATGCTGAAAAGCTCCCATTAATGAAGTTGTCTGGAGACCTCCCCTGTATCTCTTCTTAGTGTAGATAGGTAGGTATATCTCTCTATAATGTAGGTAGGTGACGTAGAATGAGAATAATTTCATGGAAATTTGGGATAGAATCACAGGCGCAACTTCCGCTTCATGCTGAAAAGCTCCCTTTTATGATGTTGTCTGGAGTCCTCCCCTGTATCTCTTCTTAGTGTAGATAGGTAGGTATATCTCTCCGTAGTGTAGGTAGGTGACGTAAATGAGAATAATTTCATGGAAATTTGGGATAGAATCACAGGCAAAACTTCCGCTTCATGCTGAAAAGCTCCCTTTAATGAAGTTGTCTGGAGTACTCCCCTGTATCTCTTCTTAGTGTAGATAGGTAGGTATATCTCTCCATAGTGTAGGTAGGTGGCGTAGAAAGAGAATAATTTCATGGAAATTTGGGATAATATCACTGGTCCAACTTCCGATTCATGCTGAAAAGCTCCCTTTAATGATGTTGGTTTCTGGAGTCCTCCCTGTATCTCTTCTTAGAGTAGTTAGGTGGGTATATCTCTCCATAGTGTAGGTAGGTGACGTAGAATGAGAATAATTTCATGGAAATTTGGGGTTGCTATCGAAGTACCCCGCGCCGATGTACCCCCCCGGGCATTGTGTCTCCCGTCATTGTACCCCGCTGAATGAAAACATCCCGCGGGGTACAATGACGGGGGGCACTATGCCCGGGGGGTAGATACCAGGGATAAAATCACTGGTGCAACTTCCGATTCATGCTGAAAAGCTCCCTTTAATGATGTTGGTTTCTGGAGTCCTCCCCTGTATCTCTTCTTAGTGTAGTTAGGTAGGTATATCTCTCCATAGTGTAGGTAGGTGACGTAGAATGAGAATAATTTCATGGAAATTTGGGATAGAATCACTGGCGCAACTTCCGCTTCATGCTGAAAAGCTCCCTTTAATGATGTTGTCTGGAGTCCTCCCCTGTATCTCTTCTTAATGTAGATAGGTAGGTATATCTTTCCGTAGTGTAGGAAGGTGACGTAGAATTAGAATAATTTCATGGAGATTTGAGATAGAATCACAGGCGCAACTTCCGCTTCATGCTGAAAAGCTCCCTTTAATGATGTTGGTTTCTGGAGTCCTCCCCTGTATCTCTTCTTAGTATAGATAGGTAGGTAGGTATATCTCTCCATAGTGTAGGTTGGTGACGCAGAATGAGAATAATTTCATGGAAATTTGGGATAGAATCACTGGCGCAACTTCCGCTTCATGCTGAAAAGCTCCCTTTAATGATGTTGTCTGGAGTCCTCCCCTGTATCTCTTCTTAGTGTAGTTAGGTAGGTATATCTCTCCATAGTGTAGGTAGGTGACGTAGAATGAGAATAATTTCATGGAAATTTGGGATAGAATCACTGGCGCAACTTCCGCTTCATGCTGAAAAGCTCCCTTTAATGATGTTGTCTGGAGTCCTCTTTAAAAAGTACCTACCATCTTAGAGTGGGAATATTTTCGTACTGCAGATAGGTAGGTACATACCTCTTCATAGTGTATGTAGGTGACCTAGGATGAGAGTGTTTTGAGGTCTAGTTGTGCCCGAAGCTTTGGTGGATGTCAGTCACTTTTAAGGGTTGAAAAATAAGGGCTGAAATTTTCAAAACGCCCTAGCTGAAAAACTTTGGATGTGAAGGTATTGTTTTTCCATCAATCGAATGGGACCACCCAGAGCTCTGCAAAACCAACCGTTCGCTCCTCCTACGATAAATCAGAAATAAAAGTGTGAACTAGAGATGGGTCGCTCATTAAAGATCCGGCTCTTCGAGCCGGGTCTTTCAGAAGAGCGAGTGAACCACGGGTCAGTAAAAAACGTCTGCCAAGTGGGTGTGGCACATAGCTTCCTCGTATATGTAACCCGATTATACAGATAATCCGATGCATAGTTGTTAATCTCAAAACACCAATCTCTTCCACTACCCTCATAGGGGACCATCTACACGCTAATCTGGACAATCCTAGAAAATTTCATCAAATTCGGATCAAGAATTAAGTGAGTAGGTGTATGTGATTGGATAAAATAAATACTTAGCCTCGGCTGGGATTCGAACCCGCGACCCCTGGGCGACAGTTGAAGTTACGGCTGTTACAAGCAATTCACGTTTGCGCATGCGTAGTCGCTTCTATCTGTCCGGGGATGATGGTTTTCATAGGGGACTATCTACAATCTAATCCACATAATCCCTGAAAATTTCATCGAAATCGGGTGGAAAATGTGGAAGTTATGGCCGTTACAAGGAAATTCACATTTGCGCATGCGCAGTGGCTACTATCGGTCCGAAGGTGGTGATTTTCATAGGGGACCATCTAAATACTAGTCTGTAACATCCCTGAAAATTTCATTGAAATCGGATGGTAAATGTAGATGTTATGGCCGTTACAAGGAATTCACGTTTGCGCATGCGCAGTCGCTTCTATCAGTCCGGGGATGATGATTTTCATAGGGGACCGTCTACACACCATCCCGCACAATCCCTGAAAATTTCATCGAAATCGGACAATAACTTCGTATAGTTATGCGCGTTACAAGGAATTCATGACAGACGGACAGACACACAGACAGACAGACAGACAGACACACAGACACGGAACCAAAATTGTTCAGAAAAGTCTAAAACGCAAAACGCGAGTGGAAATTTTGATTTTGGAGAACTTTTTTTTTTCGTCCTTGAAAAGTGAAAACAAAGCTTCCGCTACCTTGGTAGACTCGGAAGCAAAAGAACCGCGGCTCTTCGGATCTTTTGAGCTCAGTGCTGGTAGTGTTCGGTGAAGATCGGTTCTTCGAAAGAGCGAGTGAACTGCGGATCAGTAAAAATGACAAATGAATCGCGGTTCTTCGATCTTTGGATCTCTTGAGATCCAGTAAAATAAATGAACGGCGGCTCTTCGTTCTTCGGTTGTTTTGAGATCGGCAGTGTTCGGGAAAATTAGGACCTCCTTTTCGTCAGCTGTTGTCAACCCGTACGATAATTCCGAGAGAAAATACGATATAAGTCGATCAAACAATACAATTTTGCGGAATTGTATCGTACCACCACATGCATTATTGTATTTTCGGTCGTAAACTTTACCGTATTTTTCCAGTGTTTTCTGTGACCCACTTTCTGATTCTTTCCGTTGTTTTTACTCCCTGTTTGATTTTACATCATGATTTTTTGTGAGGAGCTTTCTGATTCAAGTTCAAAAGGCAAGCAAAAGCACAGCCTTATCTTACCAATATTATCGATATTGAAGCTTACGTACTTATTGGTTCGTTTATTCTCTTTCACCTTGGTTACCTTAATTTTCTTTGTTGAATAAAACGATATAACATCAAATTGTTATATTATAAAAATGTTATACCTACTAAGAATTTTTTTTTTTAAATTGTGGTTTGTCATTAGAGGCATAAAAAAAATGCAGATTTCTTATAAATAAATATGTTACCAAAAAACTGTATTTTCAAGTCTTACTTATTCATTGCTTTAATCGTGTTCATTTATTAATTTTCCTTGATTTTTGAAGGATTTGTTGAGCATCTTTATTGAACAACAGCGCTTTTTGGGTTATTATTTTCAATAATGAACCAGCAGAGAAACAGAGCAACAGAGAAATTATTCCCTCTCGACCTCAAAATTTCATGGCTTAGGATTCAAGGTAGTGTAGAATCCAATAATCGAATAAACATTTCCGGGCAGAACTAAAATAAACCGTTGTGTAACAATTTGTAGCGTTTTTCATCGTATTTTCATCTCTACAATAAATACGAGCTCAAAAGAGCCAAAAAGAGCCACTGATCCGTCGAAAAGATCCGGATCTTTTGAATGAGCGGAGCGCTCAGAGCCGTTCTTCTAGGTGAACCGTTTTGCCCATCTCTAGTGTGAACCACAGAAGATGCCTAATCTCCGTCGAATTCCAGCTGACCAAAATGATCGTTGTTCGTTTCTTCGCGTTTTACTCAGTTCAAATTTCCTATTGAAGGCACCCACAACTCAACCTCTTCAAATTGATCTTGATTGTGAAGCGAAATATGGGTAGGTACTGGCAATGGTAAAGCTGTGTTCTTTTCAGGCGAGTGATCTATATAGAAAAATAATAAATAATAAACCTTTGTGTAATAATTTGCTGCGTTTTATATCAGCTCCTTTCTATAATCGTTTGGTTGTTTTCTGGAGTCTTCTTTAGTAAATACCTTCTCAGTGTAGGAATCTCTTCATCGAGTAGATTTGGTTTACCTACCAACTTAATGGAGTTCTATGTAGAGGTATCTCTTCTCAATGTGAGAATCTCTTCATAGTGAAGGTTGGTGAAGTAGAATTACAATATTTTCATGAGAATCTTTTACCTAATCCACTGAAAAATTATTCCTGAAGTTCAACTTTTTCATGTGGAATGAGTAGGTACTTACTGATTGTCTCGACTTTTTTCTCCTCTCAAGGTTAAAACTCTGCGGAGGTACAGTTAGACTCGGGGCAGAGCGTTTGATTTCGCGTCTTTAGTATTCACGACAGTTCCTCCACGAACAGAAATCTCAGTCGAGTCTTGGAAGTGAAGACTTCGTAGTCGACCGATAGGAGGTACGTGACCCGATGATTCTCTTGCGAGGGTTTTGAAAATGTAAAACGGGGTCTCCTGGCGAGCTTCCAAAGATGCTGCAACAGCGTGATGATGGTGGTGGGGGGGGGGGGTACCCATCCTGGCGATGACAGACGTCCTCAGAATGAGAGATAAGGTAGTTCCAGTCATCCTTCGTGACTCGTAAAGCGGAATTTGAGGGTAGTTGGGAGCTGGCCTCTATATGATGATGCACTAAGAAGATTTTGAAGTTTAAAGATAATTTGATGTTAAATAGGAGAGTAATATATTTAAACCCTAATTCATTTAATATCAAAAATCCTTGAGAATTAGGAATTTTGACCGCTTTTTGTATAAATTCTAGTACTTCAAGACTGAATAATTAGAAGCTTAAACAATTAGATCTTAAATCAGAAAGTGGAATGTATAGAATTGGTTGTGGGGGTGGGGATAACGAACAATGTCAGAGAGATCTCGATGAATTTTGGAATCTATTGAGGTATGCAGTCGCCGTCAGTTGTCCCAGAATTCCAAAAAACTGATAATTTATTTGACGAAAAGCTGTTCAATTGATTCGCAAATAGTGTAACTATGACCTGTAAGGTCATAGTTATAAAACTGGACTTGGGAAAACCTGAAAATCCATCTATTCAAGAAGATTTCCGGTTTACGAGAGAATGGGAAAAGAATTTGGAAGTTTGGAAAATAGTTTAAATTCTCCCCACTACCTGTTACCTACATTGAAAAACTAATTTGAGTTTCCGTTTGCATAACTGAGAGGCACTTGTGAAAAGGAAGAAGATTGATGTGGTTTGTTCTCCATTTTTGATCGACTTCAAAACTGCCGTAAGGGCGAAGGAGGAGTTACACTTTTATGTATGTTTGGACACCTTGCATTTCTTTATTTTGGTAGCGATCTGCCTGATTCTTTTTGAAATTTATTCTACCAGTATCCGTGGTGGTCTCGCTTCAAACGGATTTCATTTTGGTTTGCTGAAAGCGTCGAAAATTTGTGAAAATTGTTTTAAAACGTTGTTTTTGATTCCGGGAAGATTGGTTTGTATTCTCGTAACCAACTGAGTTGTTAAAGTTGACTTTTTTCAAATTGGTCTTATTGAAAGCTTTAAAATGAGATGCTACATGAGAGGGGTTCCGATAACTAAAAGGCGCTGGGGGGGGGGGGATTAAAGTGGGTTATTCTCGCAGAACCTGCTCGAGCCTCATTGAACGTATTTATGTATGTTGGAGTGTTCCTGTCAGTTCCGGGCGATGATTTTCATAGGGGACTATCTCCACCCCAGTCCGCTTAATCCCCGAAAATTTCATTGAAATCGAATGGAAAATGTAGAAGTTACGGCTGTTACAAGGAAATTCACGTTTTCGCATGATCAGTAGCTACTAGCAGGGATTTTCATAGGGGACCATCTACACCCCATTTGGAGTTTCTGGTGACGGAGAAGTTCAGGGATCGTTTTACACGAGGTGTTATCTTCAGACTACTTGGTGTAACTTCCGTTTCAGAGTCGCGCCACGACTCGTATCTCAAAACGGTCTCACCTGCGTACGTTATTGATATTTTTCGAACGTCACTTGCACATCGAGGATCCGTGAGAACCGCCTTATCAGCCTGAATTCCTTTTGGAGAGTAAAAACGTCTGCCAAGAGGGTGTGACACATAGCTTCCTCATATCCATGACCCGATATTATGGATGATCCGATGCTTAGTAGCTAATCTCGAAACATTAATTAAAGTACCTCACACAACCTTCTTATAGGACCATCTACTCCCCAATCCGCATAATCCCTGAAAATTTCATCGAAATTGAACAATAACTTCGTATAGTTTGCCCATTACAAGGATTTCATGAAACACACTTACAGAATCGGAACCAAAATTGTTCGAGAAGGCCCAAAACGTAAAACTCGCGCGAAAATTTTGATTTTGGAAAACTTTTTTTTCAACTTTGAAAAGTTAAAACAATGCTTTAAAACTAGATTTAAACGGTAGGCTATAAGAGATATCGATGGACGTTTCTCGCTCATCAGCGCTTATCACTACATCGAGAAGGTTTGAATCCTGCAGGAGATGCACTCTCTTTAATCCCTTCTCAATGTAAACGGATGAAACTCATGGGGAAAAAATATCAATAGGTGTCAATTTTTTTGCCATCCCTAGTTTGGTTCCTGCAGGAGGTGCTCTTTCAATCTCTTCTCAATGTAAACCGGAGAAACTCAAAGGGAAAAATAATCTACTCATAAAAATATCTATAGTATTTTCTTTAAAAGAATCGTTTTTTAAAGACTCGATTATTTTTTTGCCATCCGTTTGGCTCCTGCAGGAGATGCACTCTCTTTGAATCTCTTCTCAATGTAAACCGAAGTACCCAACGGTTTTTATTCTTACCACTCATTCCTTCGCGCGTTGCTCCAATAACTTACGTTGTAATTAGTGTTGAGTATTTAGATCCCTGTAGAGTTTACTTTACTGGATTCAAGTACCAGTTTTCTGTGATTGTTTACACCCCAGTTCAGTGTTTTGCTTTCATCTTGAGTGTTTCGTCGATAGATTTCAACGTAGTTACATTCTGAATGAAGTGCCGTACTTTCCACCCCTATTTCGGGCCAAAAACGATCTGGCAGTTCGGTCATGGTCATTTCGCTTTCGATTCGTGAGTTTAGTGTTTGTGAATGAAACAGTGCGTCGGAATCCTACCGTCATGTCAGCTTCTTTACGAACATTCATCAATATGAGGGTGAGTAAGTTCATAGCAAGTTAGAAATTATTAAGTATATTCTATTGAGGAATATGTATATTTAGAAAATATGTATTTAGAGAAATATGTATATGTAGAAATATGTATATTTCATTGTATACAATATAAATTGATGTTTTGAGAGGGTGAATTCATGTGCCAAGTGGGTGTGGCACATAGCTTCCTCGTATCCATAACCCGATGCATTGTTGCTAATCTCAAAATATCAATCTCCTGCACTACCCTCATAGGGGACCATTCACACGCCAACCCACACAATCCCTAAAAATTTCATCGAAAACGGACATTATCTTCGTATAGTTTTCTTTATTACAAGGAAGGAAGGAACTAAAATTATTCAGGAGAGCCCAAAACGAGAGTGGAAATTTTGATTTTGGAGACAAATTTTTTTTTGTCAACCTTGAAAAGTGAAAACAATGCTTCCGTTACCTTGATAGACTTGGAAGCAAAATGTACCTAATTGTACAGCAAACGAAATTTCAACAGAAATAACCACAGACGCTAACTGAATATCTATCTTGTGTACAACAAACTATTAATAATTAGCAACTTTTATCTCACCACAACCAAACAGCAAGTAATAAGAGGAGAATATGAAAACATGTAGGGGATTCAGTGTAAATATCTACCAGCCAAACACACAGAGGATCACTAAGTTTGAAGATATTGTATGAATATGTTGGTGCTGATATGTTTTCAATTAACCCAGATAACCCTGAATTTTTTTTAAACTAATTTTTTGAATTTTTCGTATGTTTAGTGTCATAGGTGTTGTCTGAAGACAAATTTGGCACTCTTGCAATTTTTTCCCATTTTAATGAGGTCATAAATGGGCATCCTTCCAGAAGGACGTCAGTAGAATAAGGAAGCAACCTCTCTCGCACATTCCTTATTCTTATGAGATAACAAATGAGACTCAGGATTGAAAATACACTTTTTATTCAATCAAAACTGGATATAAAACTATGTATAATTTAAAATTGACAAAATTTATTTTGTGTGGAACGATAGAAAACGAAAAAGTGTAGAAACATGTCACATTTCAAGCATCCGGTTGTCGATTTCGTCTTGGAAAATCTTCAGTGCAGCTGCTTCCCTTCTTCCTATCTTTTCGTCTACCCCCGTATCTTCAACGTAGTGTTCTTTCTTATCGAATGTAAAAAAAGATAAATAAATTCAATAATAAATTATCATTGAAAATGATTGAAAGGCTGCGAAATGTACAATGCATGTGTCCAAGTTTTTGATTTTCATTCACCGACAGTCAATCTTGGCTGTTTTTATCAACAAAAAAACAAATCGAAATACTCAAGGGATGACAACTTTTGTTTGGGACCATGCATTGGTGACTACTCTCTAAGTGCAGTTGAAAGAGACTGGTTTTTTGTCCACTTGTACAATTTTTTGGGCGGTTTTGGTTTACGGACTCGATGTTGGAAATATTTTCATTAGAAGTTGATGGTTGGGGATCATCATCGCTTTCATCATCTTTATCATGGGAAGGAATTCTATTCAAAATTGCAGGAGAAAATTATCAATAACAGGGCTCTCGTCCGTTGAGGTCATGAAGGGCATTTGTTGGGGTAATAAAGATATATAGACTTCCCCTTGACTTATTGCATCATCATTCCCCTCCGAAAAATCCAATAATATTGGATATATAACATATTATGTTATTTGATGTAGAGGAAGCAACTTCTTGCAGAAAAATCGAGAAATCCAAAAAAATCAGCAAATGAAAAAAAACGTCTGCCAAGTGGGTGTGGCACATAGCTTCCTCGTATCCATAACCCGATTATATAGATGATCCGATGCATAGTAGTTAATCTGAAAACACCAATCTCTAAGTACCTTTCACTACCCTAAAGGGGATCATCTACACGCTAATCTGGACAATCCTAGAAAATTTCATCAAATTTGGATGAAAAATTTAAATGTTATGGCTATTTCAAGGATTTTACGTATGCGCATGCGCAGCGGCTACTATCAGTCCGGGGGTCCGGGGGTATCTTCATTAGGGACCATCTACAACCTAATCCGCACAATCCCTGGAAATTTCATCGAAATCGGGTAGAAAGTGTGGAAGTTATGGCCGTTACAATGAAATTCTTGTTTGCGCATGCGCAGTGGCCACTATTTATCCGAAGGTAATGATTTTCATAGGGGACCATCTAAATACTAATCTGTAAGATCCCTGAAAATTTCATTGAAATTGGATGGAAAATGTAGAAGTTATGGCCGTTACAAGGAATTCACGTTTGCGCATGCGCAGTCGCTTATATCAGTCCGAGGATGATGATTTTCATAGGGGACCGTCTACAACCTAATCTGCATAATACCTGAAGATTTCATCGAAATCGGGTAGAAAATGTGGAAGTTATGGCTGTTACAAGGAAATTACCGTTTGCGCATGCGCAGTGGCTACTATCAGTCCGAAGGTAGTGATTTTCATAGGGGACCATCAAAATACTAATCTGTAACATCCCTGAAAATTTCATTGAAATCGGATGAAAAATGTGGAAGTTATGGCTGTTACAAGGAATTCACGTTTGCGCATGCGCAGTCGCTTCTATCAGTCCGAGGATGATGATTTTCATAGGGGACCGTCTACACACCAACCCGCACAATCCCTGAAAATTTCATAGAAATCGGACAATAACTTCGTATAGTTATGCGCGTTACAAGGAATTCATGACAGACAGACAGACAGACAGACAGACAGACACACAGACACGGAACCAAAATTGTTCAGAAAGGTCTAAAACGCAAAACGCGAGTGAAAATTTTGATTTTGGAGAACTTTTTTTTTTCGTCCTTGAAAAGTGAAAACAAAGCTTCCGCTACCTTGGTAGACTCGGAAGCAATATAGGGACGGAACGATTTTGAATGTGTATTCTACTGACGTCCTTCCAGAAGGATCGACGTGAAAAGTGGTAATAATGGAGACGAAAATGGAAAAATTACATCAATAACATGTCATACCCTTAGTAGAGAGTAGGAACAATAGAATATCAACGTCGAAATAACAATAAAACGTCTGCCAAGTTGGGTGGGCAGTATAGCTTCCTCACTCAGATGAATGGACGAGTTCAGGAAAATAAATGTATTTACTTATATAAAATAAAATCAAATGAGTGTAAATTCGCATTGTAAAATCCTAGTTCGGCGCATTCAAAAAACGCGAAGTGCCAATTTTCATCTCAAAACTGACCTGTGGACCACTAACTCGATGACAGAAAGAAAGATGCAAAAGAGACTGTGATGAGGGGTCAATTTGGTTTCAACATTAATTGACCTGCAGACCACAACATTTGATCACACAATAAAAGAAGCAATTTACACGGGAACCTGGAAGTAAGTGTGGGCACGAGTAGTATGATATTTGTATTTTCAACGTAGAATTTTATTTAGCGGTCCACCGTCTAGGACCTAAACCACACAATCCCTGAAAATTTCATCGAAATTGGTTGAATAGTTGCGGAGTTTTGGTTGTAACAATAAATTTAAAGTTCGCGCATGCGCAGCGGCTATTGCTTGACCAATTTGATTGAAACTTATAGGGTATCTCTAAGAAGGTAGTCCCTAACTAACCTCCAAATTTGAGCAAAATCGGTTCATTAGAAACCGAGGTTCCAGGAAATGAGGAATTTCACCTTGTCGGAATTTCCTATTTTTGACCCCAAAATCGGATTCAGCACCTCTAAAAACCCCCTAAGGCAAACTTTCAGCCCAAACTTCCTAATTTACGAATAAGCAAAACAGTGTAGAAAATACGAATGTTTAAAAAAAACCGGGGAAATGACGTCATGCTGGAATAGTTCATTTATGGCCGCTTGAAGCGCTGAGATCGAGAAATCTATAGTCCCCAGAAGCAAAATTTCATGAAACAGTAAAGTTCGAAATCGAAAAACTGAAGAAAAAAATAGAAAAAGCGAGATGGGGAAAATTAGGTTTCCCCTGTTTTTGATTGATAATTTTTCGCTTAGAAAACACGATTTCGTCGTCCCAATGGGCAACACTGGGAGGAGACGGCGATCCGAACAGCCCAATCAGCGAGCGTTCCCGCTGGACGTCTGTTTTCCCGGTTAGTTTTGAAATTAAAAATTTTGACTGTCTCCCAAAAATAACAGGACACTTATTTTCCGAAATCAGCCAGATTTTCATCTATCCCACACCATTAACTATTCAGGAAAAATGCAAACAGAAATCGGTGAAATTCCTCATTCACGTTTGCGCATGCGCACTCGCTCCTATTGGTCCGAAGGTGCTGAAATTGATAGGGGACCGTCTAGGACCTAACCCGCACAATCCCTGAAAATTTCATCAAAATCAGACCACAGGTTAGTATAGTTTTGCCCGGGACAAGGATTGACCACAGACAGACTGACAGACAGACAGACACGGAACCAAAATTGTTCGGGAAGCTCTAAAACGCAAAAAGCAAGTGGAAATTTTGATTTTGGAGGACATTTTTTTTCACTTCTTTCACGAATACAAAGCTTCCCTACCTTCGGTAGTGAGGAAGCAAAAATGAATAGGTACTTACCCATCAACTATGAATTCTGGGTGACCGCTCATGATTGAAGCTGCTCGGGAAAAACTGCACTGAGTACCTGTTGGTCGCATACTGAAGACAAAATTGGTCCCCACCCCTCCGTTAGATGTAAATAACAGTTCAAAGCTATACTAGACCACAGCGGTATCATAATACAGGAGAGAAAATTCAGAAAGTCGACCTAAGTCCCTCATCCTTCCAGAAGGACGTTAGGGCTATCTGGGTTAATAAATGCACTTAATCAATCAATCACGGTTTTAAACACAATTTAAAACAACCTGTTCGTCAAAATTTGTTTAAAACAGTACCAACACTGAGCTCCAAGGAGTAGGTATTTTCTTCGACGAAATTTGGATTCAGAATGGTTCAAAACGAATTTGCAGGTTTTTCTCCGATTAATGTTGTCCCGTTTCACCTCAGATCAATCCCATAAGTTTTACTATCGTCCTGAAACGAGTTTTTCAAAAATGGCTATGAATTGGTTAATTTTGAAAAACCCGTTCGCACAGGAATTGGATATTCCGTCCCCCTCAATTAGAGGGCACCTGCAACCAAATGCACCCCGAATTTGACCCTAAGTAGCCACTACTTCCCTTACCCATCCTATTTCTCACGACCCCGAAGTTCAAGGTCACTCTCGACAACTTCCTGCTCCATTTAGTTCCTTGTTCCGCCTTCCCTTCCTCACTACCACCGGTAGTGAGGCTTTTGTATTTCATTCACCTTCAAACTTTCACGTTTCTTCTCGCTATTTTCTCACTACATGCAACCCTTTCGTCTCGCATTGTACTTTTGTACCAATCACGCGTAGATCGTAACAGTTGTTCCCTAATATCGTATTCAAACAGTTCAAGGAGCACTAACGGCACATATTAAACATCTCGGTCATTCAATTTTCGTTTTTGTATTGTATTTCTCGACCAATCCAGACGCTACTGGTAGTTTTCAACGTATTTCTAGTTCGAAAATCCGAAACACTTTTTCTCCTGGACGATGTGGGGGGGGGGGGGGGACTTTCGGACGTTACTGACACTGTGACACTGAGCGTTACATCGAGGGCATTTATTCAGGAGGGCCGAAAAACCATCTGCTAATCCCAATTCCACGCACCATATGCACTTGAAAGCTCTCCTGATTCAGATTACCTATATCTAGATAGTATTTATTTACGAAAAAATATCAAAAAATAACATTTTTTTTCCTTAAAAAAAACGCGACGTTATGGGGTATTAACCAGAGATGTGCGAATTCTTATTCATAAATACGATTATGAATACAAATCATATCTGCGATTTTATGATTATGAATACAAATACAGGTATGAATATGAATATCTATACGAATACAATCGTTACTTTGAATACGATTTTCCCCCATATTCGTATTTTAAATACGATTTTATGATTTTTTTCTATGATTTTCCCAAAAATCGATTTTTTAAACGATCATCGTGAAAATCATATTACTGTTTTTTGTGATTTTCTCCCTCTGGACATATTTATGACCTAACACTGTCAAAATAATCAATCGAAATTCGAAACGCTCACAAATTCTCATGTGATTTTTCACGCAGAATCGAATGAGACCAACACCAGGTCGCTGAGACCAACTGAATAGAAAGCACGACGAAATGTCCGGTAAAAATCATAATTATTTAATGATTTCCAGCGCTAATCGTTTAAAAAAATACGATTTTCTGCGGAAATTTCGTCGTACTTTCTATTCGGATGGTCGTGGCGACCTGGTGTTGGTCTCATTTGATTCTTCGTGAAAAATCCTATAAGAATTTGTGAGCGTTTCCAATTCCGATTGATTTTTTTTGACAATGTTAGGTTATAAAATTTATAACCTAACATATATTTAATATATCCAGAGTTTGGGAGAAAATCATAAAAAAAATATGATTTTCAGGGAAAATTGTTTTAAAAAATCGATTTTTGGGGAAATTATAGAAAAAATCATAAAATCGTATTCAAAATACGAATAAGGGGGAAAATCGTATTCAAAGTGTGAATACGATTGCATTCGTATTGATATTCACATTCATACCTGTATTCGTATTCATAATCATAAGGTCGCAGATATTATTTGTATTCATAATCGTATTTATGAATAAGAATTCGCCCATCTCTGGTATTAACCGTCAGAGCAGTGACGGCAGGGGGTGTCGCTCTCCGGTTCTCTGTGGTGTTGCCCCACTGAAATTTTGCAGAATTTAATTTTTATTTTTACTAAAATTGGCCGGTTAACCCTTACTTTCCCAGTTGTTGATAAAATTGTTTTTCCGGATATTTTTCTAGATTTTGGTCTATAGAGTTACTAGTTTTGAATATTCTTGGACACCTAAGGAGGGTCGGGAGGGGAATGGCTATTGTTATTGACATTTTATGTCTTTACTTTGGCACATAAACGAAAAATCGTCACGAAAATTTGTGCTTGATTAAACCTATCCCCACACATTTCATAGAAACCCCACAAAATTGATGGGGACAACTTGTACTACCTACCACATCATACACAACTTGTCTCAGTTCATGGTAGGGATGGGAATGATCTCAACACAATATTATCTCAGGGGTCGATGATTTTTCCGGTTATTTACATACCGGTATAATTACAAAATATCGATTTTCGCTTAAAAGTAGTTGAACAGTGTTGCAGAATGTTTACAAATCCGACTTCCGAAAAGATACATCAGGACATAAAGGGTTAACGGTTAACGATCGACGATCCTATTCCATTACTGCATTTTGAACCGTCGCAGTACAGTATTTGGCACGGTAGGAAATTGCACATATGCTCGCTGAAAGCTGTACGAAATTGATAAGGTGCTGCCGTTATTTTGGAATATTTGGTTAGATCCAAACGAAGATTTGATTCCGGCAGACTCCAAGGTGCCACAGTGATGGTTACATCATTAAGGAAAGTTGGAATGGATTATCATAGATGATCCCCAAAGGAGACTATCAGGTTTTCCCCCCTGAAAATTGGAGTTGTCCAAAATTCCTGGGCAACGAATTCGTTTATTATGAACATTTTGACGCAAACTTGGAATTTCATTGCACCAAATTCATAACTCACAATCGACGAAGGCAATAAACCCACGTTTTCTCGAGGTTTGAGCTCGTTGACCCCCATCGCAAACCGTGGGACCCCGTTAAAAAAAACTCCGATCTTATTCATCTGGGATTTTCTATTTTCGGTGGACTAAGCTGAAAACAGGTTTTTTTTTCTTCGTACAAAGGAAAACCCAGCTCTCGTCGGAGGAAGCCAAATAGAAGGCCGTTCATAAGCAGAAAGGATCTGTCGAAGGACCCCGTCGTCAGCAGGCTGATCTTCGCTGAGGTCAGCAGCTGTAAACGGAACCTCCTCAGGACCAACGAACTCCGAGGACGCGCCTGCGCCCCAATTTTTTTTTTCGTCCCGTTGGAGATTCCGTCTTGAAGGATCGGAACAATGCAGCGAATATCTCAATTGTACGTCTTAACGAGCGAATTTTCAAAGAACTGTTTTAGATGTGTCACATCGACACATCACAGAGGTTATTCACTTGCTCTGTGTGAGCCGAATGAGCGTTTTTGAGACAAAATAGAGAAAAGTTGGCTTAAATATCTTTAAAGAGCTGATTTGACTTCCTCCCGATCGCATTCAGACACTTTGTGAACCTGTTGAGCCGATCTCATATCGAAGTGAACTTTACCTAGCTGATGAACTTTACCTGTCTCCAACCCGATCACGTTTTCAGAAGTATTTAAACCCAGGCGTGACAAACGTGTAAGCACTATTTCTCAAAGCTGTCGCGTATTGACAGGATCTTTCTTAGGTTATGTGGAATTCAAACCCACTAAAAAAACCCTTTTTTCTCCCTTCTTGGAGCTCAGCCTGGATCCGTTTACACATTACTTCAGACTGAGTCGTGGGGTGCTTCGTAAATTTTTTGGTTTATTATTTTCTATAATGAACCTTTGGAATCCAGCAGCAGACAGACAGACACTTTTTACTTTACTTTTGCCATAAGGAAGAGCCATTTTTACTTGAGCCATAAGGAAGATGAGGGCTTCGTCATCCCAATAGTGTAAAGTTGATACTTTTTTTAAAACGCTGCAAATCATTGCCCAAAGGTTTATTATTTTCTGTATAGATCCCTCCCTACCAACCATAGGTACTTACTACCTACTAGGGCATTTTTGAACATTTCAACCCCAACCACCAACCAAATGGAAATGAAGTGTTGAAATTTTCAAAAATGTTCTAGTAAGTTCGTAGTAGGCACCTACGGTTGGTAGGGAGGGATCTATATAGAAGGGTGATCTATACAGAAAATAATAAACCTTTGGGCAATGATTTGCAGCGTTATTTATTTATTTTTTTACCTACCAACATTTTTTTTACCTACAAACTGTTTTTTAACCTACCAACTATTGGTAGGTACTACCTACCACACCATACGCCTTCATACCTTCACAATCAAGTTTATTAGAAAGAACTAAACGCTTCACACTCGATTCGAATAATATAAAGCTTCATATGGAAATTTGATTACTGGTTGCTCAGAAAGCAAAACTGAATACAAATCGAAGAAATGATCGTTGTTAGTACAATACCTGCTGAAAACCAACGACTACAGTTGTCGTTCTTTGGAGCGACAACTAGGGATGGCAACGATATATCAATATATGTAATATATCGATATATTAGGTTTGATATATCGATTTATATCGATATAGAGAACCGATATTATCGGTCAATATCGATATATTTACCGATATATCGCGACTTGTTTTCAACAAGTTATAATTAAATATTAAAATGGATAGATGAGAAGGGACGCCTGTACCTATAAAAACATAGTGTAATGTTATTCCAAATTTTGAAGGTACCTTCGTGATGGGTTGATTTCAGATTACTGACTTCAGCTTAAACATGATGGTTTACACCTACAGTGGCGCTCAAGTCACAATTATTTGACTTGAGTCAAAAGTAATGGAGGCGAGTCCAGATTAAAACTACCTAATACTTATGCGAGTTGAAGCAATTTATAAATTAATGAAACATTGCTATGGCGAGGGTAGGTATCTGTGATTTTTTATATTATGTTGTTAGGACCCCTGAAAGTAGTTTATCCGCAAATTTGCAACCCCAAAAGCCTTTTGCTAGTGACCTAGTACTCTGACAACCATGACATTTTCGCACTTTTACAACTACGTATGATAATTTCGATGATTCATACCAGTAACTTTTTGAACCAGGTTAAATACTTATTTGAGCCGTTTTTCCAAGTAGATCTTCTGATATATTTCACTCTATTTGCCATCCCTACATACCTTGTAACGTAAACCATGATACTTTTGAGAGGGTTAAATACTAACTTCAAAGAGTTTTTCCATGTAAATCTTCCGATAAGTCGTATATCGATGTATTTCTTCCAAAATGATATTAGTAACGTTTCAATTCGCCTACCTACTTACTTCAATAAGATTTTCCAAGTAGATCTTCCGATATATCGAAATATCGATATATTGTAGCCGATATATCGTAGGTATCGATATTTCAATGACGGTATATCGTTTGATCAGTATATCGATATATTTCATTCGATATGCCATCCCTAGCGACAACTGTACCTACTGTAATGTGACTTGTGATGGTGAATAGATTGATAATAAAATCAACACATTAAAGTAGTTTGACTTTGTATTAAATACAAAACTTGAGAATTTTAAAATGGAATTAACTGATCGTCTTCATAAAAAGCATTAGAAATTCTAATGCTTTAAGAGAATCATTGAATGATTCTCTTTCAATGTTGGTGACTAATTTTTTTAGATCCCATTTTTTTGTAGCCCACTAATTGCCTTCTCAAACGGCGTAGAATGAGGAATATGGTATGTACAGAACGATAATGGCAAGCTCTCAAATTTGGAATTCTCATTACCACACATCAAACCATCTCATTACCACTAACTTAATAAAGTTCGGTGGTAATGATAAAAGCGTGTGGTAACGAGAAAATGCTGTTAGATGAGTATTTTAAAGATGAAGTATAAATATTATTTTCTACGTTAGGTATCTATTGACAATTTTTAAAAATAAAACGATTTTAGGTTTTCGAATTCTGATATTATTATCTCCATATTGCCCTAAGCTCTTAGAATGAAAAAATTCTTATCCTTCTCTTAGGTAACCCTCACAGATGACTCGCCCTACACTTTACACAGCGGAACAATTGTGTGAACAAAAAAGGGAGGCTGATCGACGAGAAGAGAGTACGGTCGAAAGTTTCTCAAAAAATATTTGCCTACTTACTATCCAGTTGATGAAACAAATCTGTGATGTAATTAGGTTAATTATGTGACGAATATTAACAAAATTGTCAAGTTAATTAATATAAAAAGTTGAAGATTGATATATATTACGTTGTAGACTGATAAGAGTTTTTTGAATGTCATTTAACTGAGTGTTTTAGTTTTTTTACAGTTCTTTACCTACTTGGAATACATTGATACTACTTTGATTTTCATTGATTTCAGTTTATTTATTCCCTCCCTATCAATCCATAGAAAAGAGAAATGGAGATTTTTCAATATAATCATCTTATCCAAAAAACTGGACAAGCTCATTGCTTGAAAGGTAGAAACAGAATTGTGAAACTAATACGATATTCTCAATACCAACTGCGCTTCTCATTACCATCACTTTAAAAAATTAGTTCTCATTACCGCCGCACTATAAATTTTCAAAATTGAAATTTGAGACTAAAAACTGTGAATTCAGCTCTGTCTTGCATTACAAATTCTTCTTTATGTTCCCAGGAAACTTCATGAATTTTTTTGAATTTTGGTTTATTATTTTCAATAATAAGCCTTTGGAATCGAGCAAGGAAAAAAAAATTTTAACCCCCCCTCAAAATTTGATGTTTTACGTTTCAAGGTACGTAGAATACGAAAATCGAATAAAAAAATTTCCGTCTTCCGCCGTACGCCGTACGCGGCACTTTTCTTAGCAACACTGGACCGATTTGGTTCAAATTTGGTATATGGGCTCCATTTGGGGTCTAGTTGTGCCGCGAAGCTTTTGGTTGATGTAGGTCACTTCTAAGGGGTGAAAATTAAGGGTTGAAATTTTCAAGAGTGCCCTAGCTCGAAAACTCTCGAAATAAAGGTATCATTTTTTCACCAATTTTAAATAGTATTGAATTTTTAAAAATTTTTGAGACCACCCGGAGCTCTGTAGGACAAACCGTTTGGTCCCTACGAGTACTCGAAGGTTTTCCTTCGATAAAACAGAATCATGAGTGTGAATCGCAAAAGAGGTGTAATCTCCATTCAAATTTTATCGGACTAAAATGCGATCGCTGTTCATTTCTTCGATTTGTATACAGTTTTGCCTTCTGCGTAACCAGTAATCAAATTTCCGTATGAAGCTTTCTATTTTCCAATCGAGTGTGAAGCGTTTAGTTCGTTTTAATAAACTTGATTGTGAAGGTCTGAAGGCAGTATGGTGTGGTGGTAGGTAGTACCTAGCTGGTAGGTAAAAAAAATGTTGGTGGGTAAAAAACGCTGCAAATCATTGCTCAAAGGCTTCTTCACTCTTCAGATCACTGATCAGCTGAGTGAGCTCCAAAACCATTTTTACTCCTATTGAATGGAAATGCTCTTCCAGGCGTCTCCAGCATTCGAGGAGATCTTCTTCACTCTTCAGATCACTGATCAGCTGAGTGAGCTCCAAAGCCATTTTCAATCCTATTGAACGCAGGAAGCTGAAATTCGAGAGGGAAGGTCAAGGGAGAATACAGATGGTGGTAGGTGCTATTGATGGAGAACCAGTGATCTATACAGAAGGGTGATCTATACAGAAAATAATAAACCTTTGAGCAATGATTTGCAGCGTTTTTTGGTAAAGGTTCACTTACTCAAAGTTTGAGCATGGAAGATTGAGCTTTTTCTGAGAATTACCCAGTCAGTCAATTTTAAGTTAAATTTTAAGTTTGAGCGCCTGTAATTTAGGGAAATACTAACTCGGAACGAACGGCGACCGACGGGGCAGTTGCCGATGAGTTCATTGGTGCTGCTGGTCTCGTTTGAGGCAGAAGGTGCAGCGACGTCGTCCTGCAGGAAATGGGAGTTCGGAAGGAAGCTGCCCTTGAGTGGACTTCTGTGTTCTTCAGAACCCGCTCGCCCTCAACATCCTACAGATCAGCGAGCGAAACAAAGAGAGTTCCAATTAACCCCGGGGCGTCTCCAGGGAGTGAATGAGTGGAAATAATATAATATATTATTTTATTTTTCTTTATATTATATATAAAGTTTTTTTCTTTAATTTTTTAATATTATTAAAAAATTAAAGAAAAAAACTTTTTAAAACAAGTTTTGGTTTATTATTTTTAATAATGAACCTTTGGAATCGACCATGAAAAAAAAATTGTTTAACACCCCTCAAAATTTGATGGTTCACGTTTCAAGGTAGGGTAAAACCACCAAATGTTGACACTTATCCTAATGTTGACACTTCAATTTCAAAACGTAAAAATAAGGTATTGGGACACTGTAGGTACTCGGAATTGGCGTCATTCTGTTGATTAGGATGTGAGATTTGAGGTAGGCCGGCTCCACTAGTTATTATTACCCCTATCGAACGTCTGGCTAATATTGAAGCCGGTGACAGCTGGATCAGTCAACCCAGCGACGCCATCGCTATCCCGCAGGTTAGTGAGGTAAGTCAACAAAATTAGACTTTTCAAGTCAAATATTATGAGTAATCAGTTATATATCATATTGCCTGCCCTAATAATAGTGTAAGGAAGAATTTGTTAGCATTAAACCCCTGAATTTCGTTGAAATATATGGTCAAGTTGTGGTGTCATCATTAGGGTTTCATGAAATGGGCGTGTGTCCTAATGTTGACATCTGTGTATATGGAGATATATATATGGAGATATCACTGAAAGAAGATGAGGCAGCATCAGGAAGGGAGAAGGAATTTTCAACTGAAGAGGAGCCAGTGGAGGAATCACAGAAAGTACATGAGGCAGTATCAGGAAGGGAAAAGGAATTGCCAAATGAAGATGGAGCAATATCACTACCTGGAGGGACCGTAGGAGAAATAAGTTGTGCTGAAGAAGAAGTAGGACCAATAAATGAAGGGGACATGGTGGTGGCTGTGTTGCCCGCAAAAAAAAAGCAGACGGAATGTGTTTGTCTGGTTGTAAAAATTGAAAGTGGAGATGCTGCCGAAGTAACTCCGCTTCATCCCTGCAACAGACTGAAGACTGTTTTCAGGCCTTCGAGCGAGGGGAATCGCCTTCTGGCAGTCAGTAACGTCAAATACAAACTGCCCAAGCCTACATATTACGGGGGAAACTCAAGAGCAGAGAAAATTAAGTGAAATATAATGTTTGAAGATAGAAAAAACTACGAAATACGGACGACGGTTTATTCGCTAAAGGGTTAGAACGATGGACTGACAAACAACGCGGATACTAACCCGCAATACAATATTAGCTTAGATAGGCAGAGCAACCGACTGCAACCTAATGTTCACCTTCGCAGCTCAATACGCCCCCTCGAAAAGAACATTAAAATACACAAAAAAATATAAAACAACATCATAGTAGGTATGTTCCAAAAAATCCCAAACAAGTTTGTTGTAAAAGAGCCGTTAAAAAAAAAACAAGAGATCGCAGCAAGATCACATTTTCAACTAGTTAGAAATTAGATTTAAGAACCTCAAAAATTCGGCATGCTTCACTCTGCCCAGTGGCTTCGTAAAAATGTCTGCCAGCATTTTATCTGTTGGAATGTATTGTATCAAAACATTCCCATTTTTAACATGGTTTTTGACAAAATGATATCTTATATCAATATGTTTACTCTTCTGATTTACGACATCATTCTTTGCTACCTGAATTGCACCTATATTGTCACAAAATACTTTGGTAGGATTGTTCTTGGTAACTGGGATAAATTCTGAGATCAGTTGGCGAAGCCAAATTGTTTCCTGAACTCCAATTGACAGAGAAACATACTCTGCTTCACAAGAAGATAAGGCAATAGAACTTTGCTTCTTACTAGACCAGGACAACAAACAATTACCAATTCTAGCACAGCCACCAGATATTGAATGTCTACCAGTTAACTCATTTCCCCAATCAGCATCACAATATATATTTAAATCAAAATTTTCCGATTTAGAGTATTCCATGGAAACTTTACGAGTACCATTTAAATACCTGAAAACTCTTTTCAATGCCACCCAATGCACTCTCTTAAAATTATTATTAAAACGACTCAAGGTATTCACAGCAAACACTAAGTCTGGTCGCGACATCTGGGACACATACAGGAGGGAGCCAATAGCCTCTTGATACGGGATGTTTTCAGGCTTGAAATCAGGGTCCTCTTCATGGTCCACAACCAGCAACTTCGTGTTCAGCTCCATGGGTGTAGAAACAGGGCGGCTCTCGTCCATACGAAATTTTTTTAGGACTTCAACAATATATTTTTCCTGGTTGATCCACAGCTTTCCAGCTTTTCGATCTCGTTGTATGTCCATGCCGACACAGTGCTGAACTTCACCCAAATCCTGCATTTCGAACTCGCGTTCTAGATGATCTTTTATTATGCCTTTTTGATCATCGTTGCTTGTAATCAAGATTAGATCATCTACATATAATGCGATGATTGCAATGTCAGCACCATCAAGGCGATGAAAAATACACGGATCCGCCTCAGACTTCTTGAATTTCATTTTCTTCAAAACTGAGCAAATTTTGGCATTCCAGCATCTCCCAGCTTGTTTTAGGCCGTAGATAGCCTTTTTTAGCCTCCATACTTTCCCTTCTGTAGGATCCAGTAGCTCAGGGGGTGGTCTGACATAAATTTCCTCATCGAGGTCTCCATACAAGTACGCCGTCTTGACATCCAGATGATCAATATTCAGATCCTTCTGAACTGCCAGAGCCATCAAAAAACGAAGGGATGAGTATTTGACAACCGGTGAAAAAGTTTCATGAAAATCAGCACCTTCTACCTGTGAACATCCTCGAGCAACCAACCTGGCCTTAAACTTCTTTGGACCACCATCATTTTCTTTTATACGAAACACCCATCGAGTGGTAAGAGGTTTCTTACCCTCAGGAAGTGAAACTACTTCGAAGGTTTCGTTTTTGACAAAGGAGGAGAATTCATCTTCTGTGGCGGCAATCCATTCAGCAGCAAAATCGCCACTGATAGCTTGCTTGTAGGTAGTCGGAACCTGAAGCGAAGCACCACTCATGGCCAAATAGGTAATGTGGTCTACAAATTGCTTAGGTTTAGGTTGACGTTTACTGCGACGGACTCCAACTGCATCTTCTCCAGCGAGATCCTCCTCGGCAGGTAAGAATTCTTCTGAGTCGGTCTCAAAACCAGCAAAATCGCTAGAGTTCCCAGTGGTATTATGTTCCGACTGTGTCTTGGTGCTTTCTTCAAGGCTGACATCCGAATCTTCCGAGTCACTTTGAGAGCTAGACGAACCATGGTCACTAGCTTCGTTCTCTGGAGTCAAAACAACATCAACAGATGGGCTTGGCGAAATTTCGATTTCTTTATCAGAATTTTGGTTCTGATTTTTAATAAATTCCGTATCACAATTTAGTATTGTCTGGTGGGTTTTTGAAAAATCCTCTTCCTCCAAAAAAACCGCATCCCTGCTTATGATGATTTCATTTCGTCCATCAGTTGTATCCATGAATCGGTAGCCCTTAATATCGGAACAATAGCCCACGAAGGTCAATTTTTTTGACTTTGGGTCCCACTTTCGTCGGGTCTCTTTGGGCACATGGACCATTGCCTTGCAGCCAAATATCCTCAGGTTGCTTAAATCTGGCTTTTCTTTTGTCCAGAATTCAAAAGGCGTTTTACCTTTCAGTGCCCTCGATGGAGAACGATTTACTATGTAGGCAGCTGTGGCTACAGCTTCTGCCCAATACCTTTTTTCCAGCCCTGCATCAATCAACATCGTACGTGCCTTCTCAACCAGCGTACGGTTCATCCTTTCCGCGACTCCGTTTTGGGATGGTGAGTATCTCACAGTCATTTGGTGACGTATGCCCGACTCAGCGAAGTACCTTTTCATGGCTCCATTGACATATTCAGTACCTTGATCTGAACGAAATTTCTTTATTTTTCGCCCCAGCTGGCACTCAACTTCCGCCTTGAAATCCTTAAAACATTGGAAAACTTCGCTTTTGTGTGCTAAAAAATACACAGAAACATATCGGGAGTGATCATCGATCAACGTCAACAAATACAGGCTTTTTCCGACTGATTTGACTTCCATTGGACCACACAGGTCTGAATGGATGAGATCAAGGAGGTTGTTACTGCGATTTCCTCTATTCTTAAATGGGAGTCTGGATTGTTTTCCTGCTAAACACAGCTCACATGATCCATTTAGTTGAGTGTTATCGCCGATACCTATCGAATTTTGCTTCAAAATGTCCATTCCCTTCATGTTCAAGTGGCCCAAACGACGATGCCAGAGAGCATTCCTTTCCCTCGAGAACATACAGACAGCAGGTGGTTCTGATCGTGGGATATTCATGCGATATATTCCGTTTTCCAAGGTCGCAGTGGCGAACACTTCCCCACGCTGATCGTAAATACGACCACCCTCTTGATCAAACACAACTGTATGGCCTCGTTCAGCAATTTTGCTCACAGACAAAATATTAACTGCTGGTATGAGAAGTACGTCATGTACTTGCACTTCAGTACTCACATTCTCAGCAGTTACCTCCAGGTCGACATTTCCACACACCTTAGCCGTAAGTTCACTCTGGTCAACAGAACTAACTTTCACTTCCTTATCAAAAGTTTTGACAAAGGAAATATCTTCACAGGCTATATGTGAGGAGGCACATGAATCCAAATACCAACCACTCCTGTCTTGTGAGTTAGGGAAACAAGCAATGAAGGCTTTTTTAGCTCTATTAGAGCCATTTGAAGTCTTTTCAGCAGGAGCAGCTTTTTTTGCTTTATTCTTGGAAGGACACCTGTTAGCTATATGCCCGAATTTTTCACACGAGAAACATTTAATTTTACCTTTCTTTTTCAAGTAAAGTGCTGTTTCTTGGTTTGAAGTTTTTACATCGGGAGGACGGGAACTGATTTCTTGGAGAAGTTTTACCTTCACAGAATCGCCAGTGATCGCAGTACCCGAACTTTCCAGTCCCATAATCATTGGTCTATATTCTTCAGTCAAACCGGCCAACAATAATGCGCCCACCCACTCGTCGGGAACATTAAATTGAATTTCGTTCAATTTTTGAGCTGTAGACAGGATGCTGTTACAGTATTCCTCGACTGACTTACAGTTTTCAAGTCTGGTGGTGCAAATTGTTCTCAGTAAGCTGACTTTTCTAGTCAATCCGCTGTCCTCGAAGGCCCTTTGAAGCGAAAACCATGCCTCCTTTGCTGAATTTGCATTCTGTATGTGAGGATAAATTGATTTATCTACTGCCAGAATGATCTCAGACAAAGCTTTTCTATCCTTGGTCGCGTCAATCACAATAGGGGCTGAGGGCGACTGTCCTTCCTTTATAACAACCAAAGGCCCCTCTATGACCTCCCATAGATCCTTTATAACCAAAATGGCCTTCATGGCCATCTTCCAGGATGCAAAATTTTCGCGACCAACCAACTTTTCGATGCTTGTAGAGCTCGATTGGGTGCTCATCTTGATCGAGTTCGCTATAACCGAACTAACGAGGAGCGAACGCACGTTGGGAACTGAGTCGTTAATAAACACTTTTCACTCACGTAAAAAAGGAAAAACCGATCACTTTTTTCATTTTCAAGCGCAATAAGGGTCCCATAACCTCAAGAGCAGAGAAAATTAAGTGAAATATAATGTTTGATGATAGAAAAAACTACGAAATACGGACGACGGTTTATTCACTAAAGGGTTAGAACGATGGACAGACTAACAACGCGGATACTAACCCGCAATACAATATTAGCTTAGATAGGCAGAGCAACCGACTGCAACCTAATGTTCACCTTCGCAGCTCAATAGAAACCCTAGAAAATATGTGTTCCCTACTTCTGTTTCTGTTCCACTGTGATTGAGCACCTATGCTACAAATTTAATTACCCATTTTTCTGATTATGCTGTTCAACATCTATTTCCTAATGTCTAGTCTAACATTAAATATATTTTAACGCGTTCCTAATCTCGTTTGTTCATTTACTTTGAGAAATATCTAGAGGTAAAGCATATTTAAATACTTTCTCAAAAATTTAGACTGGTGTCAACATTAGGAACTGCAAATGTCAACAATAGGAATTTCCGAAGGCAGAAGTGTCAACATTAGGGGGAAAATTCCATTTTTGAAAAACTTGTTTTTTATGCTGAAAAAACATTATTTAATCAAGTCCAATAAGTGCAAATTGTTCCCAAGGAACTCACAATTCATGATAACTACCCAAAAGTTTAAATTTCTTGAATACTTGGGTAGAGCGCAGAATCGAACGATTTTACTCTCTAATAGTGTCAACAATTGGTGGTTTTACCCTACGTAGAATCCAAAAATCGAATTAAAATATGGTACTCTACGCGGCACTTTCCCCACTTTGCATTGACCGATTTTGATGAAATTTGGTATGTAGGCTCCATTTGGGGTCTAGTTGTGCCCCGAAGATTTTGGTTGATGTAGGTCACTTCTAAGGGTTCAAAAGTGAATTTTGAAGACGCCCTAACTCAAAAAATTTCGATATAAAGGTATTGTTTTTCCATCAATTTAAGATAGTATAGAATTTTTAGATTTTTTGAACCACGCGGAGCTCTGTAGGACAAACCGTTCGCTCCCTACGAGTAGGGATGGCAACAATATATCGATATATGACGTTTGTTATATCGATGTATTTGTATCGATATACAGATCCGATATTATCGGTCAATCGGTAAAAATTAAATATTGAAATGAATGGATGAGAATAAGTAGTTTCTAATAAGTAATGGATAAGTAATTTTATTCCAAATTTTGTAGGTACTTACCTACGTGATGGGAAGATTTCAGACTGTTGACGTCATTGTGTACATAGTTTACACCTACAGTTGCTATCAAGGCTCAATTACTTGACTTGAGCCAAAATTGTTGGAGGCTAGTCTAGATTAAAACAACCCACTATACGAAGAGAAGAAGGTTTTCACATAAATTATTTTCAATTTTGAAGGATCATGATTGTCTACAGTGTACCTACCCCTGTCAATTTAAAAATTAATTTGACTGATGACAAAAATTTAAAAAACAAAAACAAAACAAAAAAACAAAATTGACAAAAATCAACAAACAAACACAACAAAACAACAAATTGACAATTTTTTTTTGAATTGATTTGACTGATTTGTTTGATTTCTGTTTTTTTTTTTTTTTTTTTTTTTTGAAAATGTCATTACATTTTTGCACTTTTTTTCGTTTTTAAATTATGAATTTTGTTCATTCACATCCAGTAACTTTTGAAAGTAGGTTAATATTAAGTAGGTTAATAAGTCTTATTTCACCCGGTATTTCCAAATAGATCTTCCGATATGACGAATATATCGATATGTTTCTTCCAAAATGATCTTAGAAACGTTTCAATTCACCTACCAACTTACTTCTTCAATTTCTTCCAAAGTACATCTTCCGATATGTCGATAAATGTCTTCCTAATTTAATTTTTTCTATTTTTAAAACGTTTTATTTCACCTACCTACTTCAACACGTTTTTCGAAATTAATCTTCCGATATATCGAAATATCGATATATTTTCTCCGATATATCGTAGGTATCGATATCTCATTGACGATATATCATTTGACCTGTATATCGATATATTTCATTCGATATGCCATCCCTACCTACGAGAATTTAAGGGTTGGACGTACGATTTCCATGAAAATTCGCTCATTTACTCATGCTGCATGATTGGACTTTTTCCCGCTCTCTTGAAAATAATAAACCAAAATGACCAAAAGGGGTGCCTTGAGATCAACTAGCTCGAAAACTGCCGTTTCGCGAAATTTTCAGAACCCCGAAGAGTTCGGAGGCGTTGAAAAGGCAAAACCATGCCAAGTTGAGAGTTCAAAAACGTTTGGTTCTCAAAAGTATCGAATCATCCCTTCAAACATTTTTTGAAATCCCCTGAAATATCGGGAGTCAAAAACAAATAAAAACCACTGATAATCGATGAAATGAATTTATTAGACATATTTCATACAAGGTTCGTTTTTTGCTTAAAAAACGAAATTTTCAACAAAAAAATGGTCGGTAATACAGTTTTGCGATATTTTCCAAAAAAGCGATGTTTTGTTACAAGCGAGTTTCTATACAGGAATAAAATACCTCAAAAAGGAGTACAACGGTTCGGGGTAGGCTGTAATGGGAAGAACTTGAACTAAATGGCCAACAAATACAAAAAGTTCAAATTTCTTGTTAAAATTTACAGTGTTTTTAAACAATATTCATCTTCCTTAATTAATCTTAAAATTCAAAAAAAGGGGTTTAAACAAAACAAGTTTTCCAACCAAACGAATCGCATAAATTACTATCGAATTACAACAATCGAAACAAAAAAAACATGAAAAATAGGTACAACAAAATCCAAGGGTCAGTCTTCCAAAAAAATAACCACAGATCATTCAACATTCAATAACGCTAATTATATATATATATAGTATAGTATAATTTTGTATTTTTTTTACATTCACATAAAATGATTGTTTTTATACATAGTCTTAAATTGCATAATATTCGTAAAAGGTACCAAGAGATACGAGAGGTCTTTCAATGTGGCTGGAGGCAGAAAACAGGTGCCTCGCTCTACTTTCCTTACCTGGTGGAAAAATTGAATTTTCCCTTATATATCTGGTCTTCCCATTTTCGTCATAAAAAGGGTTATTTTTTAATATCATAATTATTTTTTCTCCGAACGGTACTTATTCCACATAATTTTTCACGAAGAATCCAAATATCACATTTTTGCGCGTAACGCGCATCAAAACGTTGTTTTTCCATTTTTTCATTCCAGATTTTGATTCTACGCGAAATTTTACGAAAATTTGACCCCTCGTACGATTGTTTTTAGCGCGCAAAGTTGCTAAAGTTCCAAAATTGCGCAAAACATGGAATCTAGTGAACCCCAAGTGTGGCACATGGATTTCCATTGTTTTTTAACGGTGATTCAAGTGACACAATTCATTTTTTTCATTTGGGCCGTTTTTAGCGGAAGCCTATTTTGTTTGAAAAAAAATCATCTTTTATGCCGATTTTCAACTCTCAGAATCGGGACGATTTTTCATTGAAGACGGTTTCAATAAACTATTTTGACATTTTTCAACCAAACCTTGAAAATAATCCGAGAAAACATTAAAAAAATAGGTGCTCAAAAGAACCAAAATGCCCGTCAAAACCAAATTGTTGTCATTATTTCGCTGAAAACGGCCCAAATAAAAAAAAATGGATGGCGTCACGTGAATCGCCGCTAAAAACGCTGCAAATTATTACACAATGGTTTATTATTTTTCTATATAGATCACTCGTCGGCAAAGAACACGGCTTTGCCATTGTTACCACCAACCAACATGAAGAAAAACATCGATCGCAAGTAGGTATAAAAAGTAGTAATAAACCAACAGTCGATTTGATGGGATCAAAAAATTCCAAAGGTTCATTATTGAAAATAATAAACCAAAATGGATGGAGTCACGTGAATCACCGTTAAAAATCGATAGAAATCCATGTGCCGTGGGGTTCACAAGAATCCATATTTTGCGCAGTTTTGGAACTTTGCGCGCTCGCCGAACGGGTTGCGTGCGCTAAAAACAATCGTACGAGGGCTCAAATTTTCATAAAATTTCACGTAGAATCCAAATTTGGTTTGAAAAAAAAAAGTTAGATGCACGTTTGTCCATTCATTAAAGACCACCCTGTTTATTAGTTCAAATCGTTCATAAAACACGTCTAAAAAAATTACATTATTTTTCATTTATTTTTTTGAAACTTTTTGAAACGTAAGAGGTTTTTTCAGTAGTCATAAAACCAATTATAATACTGAAACATAGATGAAATTAAATTTTTAAAAGAGCGATATTCGCTTTACAACAGGTAAGGAAAGTAACGCAAAATCCGGATTTTTGAGATCAAAAATATAAAAACAAAAGGTTACATGAAACATGTGATAAACAATGAAATTCGTCGACTAAAGTATCCACGGAGTAATAATAAATAAGTGGATACACATTTTTCTCAGTGAAATTCGTTATTTTTTTCAACCAATTTCGGTTTCAATTTCTCAATAAATCTAGAAACGAAATTACAACAAAATTACGAATGTGTTGAGAAAACGGTTGAAAAAATGGCGAATTTCAAAGGAAGAAGTCGCACGGATGACGATAGCGGGTGAAAAAGTTGTTTTTGGAAATGGGGGACCGGTGATAACAGCCGGAGAGGTTGTGAGAAGGTTATCCTGGCGCCGTGGAGATCAAGCTGAAGGTTCTAAAGGAAGGTTACTCGGGTGTTTATCTGTTGAACCAGATGTCACCTTCGGACTTCCTCAAGCCCTGGAAGAGGTTAATTTTTCGATTAATGGGTTTCATTGGAAATCAGTTTTATCAGAGGAAGAAGTAGAAGAGGAAGAAGAAAACATGTTTATTGACAAGAGATAATCGGTTATAGGGATGTCCAATACTGTAAAACCGTCAAACTTTACCCCACCAGGGGTAACTTTACCCCAAAAAGTGAGAAGCTTCAATGGGGGAGAAAATGTTTTTAAAAATCAGAGAAGCTAAGGAAAGTTGAAGATTTGAACGGGGTGACGTAGCTAGCCAATCGTGACGTAGCTAGCCAACTGTCTTTGAAAAAAGTATCCATGCACGGAAACCCTTGAAAGACCTCTTGGATACTACAAAATAGTACTCACACAGGCGCGCGGTGTAGTCCGCGGCGTAGTCCTTGCCTAGTGTGTGTGCATTTATAGCGGCCCGCCTTTTCAAACGTGTGATCTCTTTAATTAATTTTTCTACCACATGTTATAGTATCATTGGGCTTAAAGTTGTAGTGTATAGGTTTTCAAGGGTGCTGGTGTAATAGTCCGAAAAATCCATGCTTCTCTCAACAATAAATTCAAGCAACTTCCATAGAGCAACCATCCAATGATGTCCGCCATCCACCAGCAAGGACAAGCGAGCGCGCCACCGTCGCGGCCTTTCCAGCTCAAGCCGCAAGATGGCCGAGGGGTTAAAAGGGCCTGCCCCCTCCCTCGACCGTCAGTCTGAAGCCACGCGTCTCCATTGGAGTGGAACCCAACTTCACGTCTCATCCCCCATAACATTAGTGTCGGTGTACGAACTGAAAACCCTGAAGTGAGTGCTCCACGGAACATTTTCACAATAGTCGTCACTGAATCCGCCAGTCAGTGTTCTTGTCGATTTCCGAGTAGCCAAGGCGCGGAACTTCAAGACCTGCTATCTTTTCTCCATTTCGCCAACCAAACCGGTACGCAGTTCGACCCGGACCGAGGCACGCCCGCCCCGATCCCAGGCTCCCCCTACAGCACTACAAGAAGAGGCCCTGAAGCAAGAAACCGCCACGGAGATTCTCCCGAATCCAAGCTAGGCCAAGGGTGAGCATCATTCCCTCTAAATCTTGTAAGCGCTTACATAATTCAAAATCAGGCAAATACATAAAACGTCCTGTAAAAGTAAAGTAAAAGTAAAGTAAAAGTAAAGTAAAAGTAAAGTAAAGTAAGACAAAGCAGATTGTGAAATAAGTAAAGTCGTCAACAGAGAAAGTATTGTAAGAAGTATTATTGAAAGAAGCATTGTATTTTTCAGTCAGTCATTCATAACAAATAAGTTGTATAATAATATTCATAATTCAAGTTCCTATATCGTTGTATAGTAAATTCGTAATACACATATTAATATTGCAAATAAGACAAACTGCAAGTGTAATTCAAGTATATTTTGATATAAATTATCTTTACAACCGGTTCCTTCAGAACCAGCATAAACCGCCTCACGGTAAAGAACAAGATATATTCTTTTTGAATAAACGTCCTACGTGTTTCTTAAATCGTGTTGCTTATTTCAGAGGTTTTAACCCCTACCGACTCAGAACGGACTCAGGTACATTGCAATTACAACTTTTTGGGTATTTTTCCTGAGGTCAATACTCGACCCAGGTGGTGGCAGCAACCCTAGGTATCCCTCAGGTAGAACCAATTATCCTCTGAACCTTCGGTCCAAGATACTCTCTACCTAGAGATCCCTAGCCTCATTATATTAAAGTTTTCAAGTCATTTGAAGGTGTTAGGAAAAGTCATACAAGTAATCGTCAAGTATTAGAAATCTTTATTCACCTAATATCATATAACAGCAAATCAGTTCTTGTACGCATGGTCACACGCAACTACCATAATAGTAAAGCCATATTCACTCTCAGAGATCTACTCTTCGTCAGTAAACTCTGGTAAGTACAACAACCTAACTAACCTTTTGTAAACTTTAATTTTACCAATTGATAATAACATAAATTCAACTCAAAATCTCATAACCCAAAAACGAGGTAACACACTGAATCCAAATTTGAGGTCAAAAACCTGAATTTCCGACCCACCGAAATACCCCATTGTGACGTAACCGTGGTAGAACTTAGATAAAAGTTAGCTATTGTGTTTTCGTTATACTCCACATCCCAGAGAATCGATGCGGCTTGCGATGGCGCCTTTATCCATGTTAACAGCTGTTATCAGTCATAGTTTCCTGTTCAGCTGTTTTTGTCCTGTTTCTTGTGCTCCAAAATTTCTTCCATATCAGGTGCTTGGAGTGGATTTACCAGGCAAGCCCCCATCATATCACTTTCAATATCTTATTTTGAACAAAATACACTAATCAAATTCTCAAAAAAGTGTTTCTTAGTTATGCCTTTGTTTACCAAAAGTTGATGGTAACTTTACTCCAAAAACCGGGTATCTTCACTCCACTATAAAGGTTGGGATAAAGGTAGCCTCACTCATATTTTTCTTATTAAATCTCGAAAAATATTTGAGTTTTATAATTTCCCAAGTGTTGAATGTAAGGTTTCTAGTGTAAGTAAGAGATGGGGAGAAGAAATGAGAAAAAGCTTGGTACGCGCCTCTACCGAAAATTTACAACAATGATATGAACATAAACGTGCTTTGGTCTCAGAAGTTGTGATATACTATATTATTTACTCGTGGGTTAACTTTTAAATTTACCAATGCAATTCATTTGAAAGTTATCGAATGTGAAACAGACTTTTTCTGTGATTTTGTTAAGTCATTCGTTTATCGTTTATTGTCCTTTAATATTTCTTTACTTGTAGAAAGTTTTGCTTTCAATCAAAGCAAAACTACATAAGTCTGTCTATACTGAAAGACTGAAATTGTGATCTCTTAACCAGAAATATTGCATTTCAAGCAAATTCGTTGAAATAAATGATCATTGGAATTTATATTTTTCTTAGGTATAACTTGTATTTTTCAAGCTAAAAAGTTCAATTTTTCAGAATATATTTTATAATAATATTATAGATACTTGACATTATCAAGTATTTCTGGGGTAATGAATTCAATCCCGACTAGTAACATTGCACCACTGCCCGTTTCTGTAGCGATAACCGTGAGTTTTTCAGAGTGGAGTAAGATAGACGCACTCGTAGGTAACTGCACTCCAACATTTAAACAATTATATAGGGGGGTTACAATTATCTGATCAATGAGCTCGACCATTCAAAATGTTAAGGAAGCCCTGAAGATCAATTCACTTATTAAAGAAATCAATTTAACCCATTTCGAGTGGGGAGAAATTGAATTTGGAAATGTTTTGGAATAAATCTTGGGGTAAAGTTTGACGGTATTTCAACTCATATAACCCCCTCCCCGATCATACAAAAAACTATGAATAATGAAGTAATAATAATAATAATAAAAGGTGAAAACCTGCGAATCTACCGAGATTTGTACCGCTCTACTGTGCATCGACAAATATCTACGAAAACGGCACGAATTTTCAAATTTGTTTCGAGCAGACTTACCTCGGACTTCTCCTCTTTCAATTCCTGCTCTTTCTGTGTAAGTAAATGCGAAGAAGGAAGGAGGGGAATCCAAAAACAATACAGCACGATGCCCAAAGAAAATAACCGAAACAAAACAAACGAAACACAAAATTTCAATTAATGCATCTACGAGTACTTCAAATATACGAAGATTACTACAAAAATAAGGGAGAGTAAAAGAGTGGAAACTATGAAAATTTACGTAAGGCGTAACTATCCTCGATTATAGGCGAGAAGTACATGAGAAGCGGGAAAGTAAAAGCGAGTACTCTCAATTTTTTAATTCAAAAATCGATAATGAGAAACGAATAGATAATCGATAATGAAGAAGCTGGAAATCTCAAGTTTAGCCAAAGCGGAGCACTTCTGGAACTTTCAGCTTTTGACGGTAGAGGGCGCTGAAGCGTCTCAGAGAAGAAAAGATGGCGATCGAGGGCACGATAGACTTTGTGGGTAAGATGAAATCTCCCTTGGTGGGATCAGAATTTGTACTCCGGTGAAATAGTGTGCAATTCGGAAGATTTATGAGTCACACAAAAAAAGAAACACGCAAATTGGTTGGGAATTGAGGCCTGGACAGAGTTTACAAGATTATGCCCGCAAACGCTCGTTTTTTGAGCATTAATCATCCCCCTTCCCTCCCTTAAGGTGCGATTTCCCTGGTGCGTCTGCAGCGGGCGGGCCGCGGCTCGCGACCAGACGCTCCCCACTGCTTCAGTGTTTTTAGATGGAACCGATTTCCCTGGCGCGGCCGCGGCTGGCGGCTCGTCTCGGTGGCTACATGGGTCATTCTGAGCGGCTACATGACAGCCGCGGCGGCTGCGACCCGACTGGTCTAGTGAGCAGTCCAGCCGCGCTGCCTTCGCGACTAGGGTATGCAAACCCGCAATGTTATAATATTTTACTGTGAGTTACAGAATTGAGCCTGGCGTGTATGGCAAACTCAAACTCACAAGATTTTCTCTTCTCATAAATACAACCCTCTGAAAAGAGAGACATGTTTATACATTAAGAAATGTATACAGGGTGTCTACAAAACAGTTGTAAGGAATTCAAGGGGTCGATTCTACAACTAATTTCCAACAAAAAGTGTCTCTTATTAATTTTTTTTAAAACGCCTCTTTAACCGACTTTTTTCACTTTCAAGTTTTTTTTCGTGTTTCGACCTTACACCATTAAAACGGTCATAACTCTCTTAAATTACACTCAAAAATTAAAAATAAGGATACCGTTGGAAAGAGCGTCAAATTTCCTATCTCCCTGATACCAAATAACAAATTTTCAGTTGAATTACACGGGGAATAAAGCAACCTAAAAAGTGAACTTAGTAAATTTTCGAAAAATTCCCGTTTTTCAACGCCTAAAATCTCCAAATATTACCAGGTAAAGTTCTGTTGCCGGAAAGCCTAAAAACTGCGCCAGAATCTCAGCTTTCCAACGGTATCATCAAAACATATTTTACAACCGAATTTAGAGGAGAATTTTGTGTTTGAACGCGGAAAAACGTGCATTTTTTCAACGAAATCGGCGCTCTGGCCTCCTGTTTCCGGAGGCCTCGCGGTCTACTGCGGCGCCCGCCCACCCACTGCTATCGTCCGACCCCTCAGATCGACTAGGCGGAGCGCCAATTTCGTTGAAAAAAATGCACGTTTTTCCGCGTTCAAACACAAAATTCTCCCCTAAATGCGGTTGTAAAGTATGTTTTGATTATACCATTGGAAAGCTGAGATTCTGGCGCAGTTTTTAGGCTTTCCGGCAACAGAACTTTACCAGTTAATATTTAGAGATTTTAGGCGTTGAAAAACGGGAATTTTTCGAAAATTTACTAAGTTCACTTTTTAGGTTGCTTTATTCCCCGTGTAATTCAACTGAAAATTTGTTATTTGGTATCAGGGAGATAGGAAATTTGACGCTCTTTCCAACGGTATCCTTATTTTTATTTTTGAGTGTAATTTAAGAGAGTTATGACCGTTTTAATGGTGTAAGGTCGAAAACACGAAAAAAAACTTGAAAATGAAAAAAGTCGGTTAAAGAGGCGTTTTAAAAAAAATTTCTAAGAAACACTTTTTGTTGGAAATTAGTTGTAGAATCGACCCTTTGAATTCCTTACAACTGTTTTGTAGACACCCTGTATACCTACCTATTATTTCACACCTGAAAAGTCTACTAAGTGGATGTTGCACATAAATATGAGCAGTTTGATTCCAGAAGGTACTAACGACCATTTCTATCGATATTGAGTTAATATTTGCCCAGGGTTTTAGGGGGGTAGTTCTTCACAAAAATGCTATAGTTTTGAAGCAAAAGATTATCTATTCGCTCGAAAAACAAGGGTGAATATTCCGTTTAATTTCAAAAGGTACTGTATCCAGCACAATGGCGGTCTCTTATCCGTTTTGCTTGAAAAAGTGCTTCATTCATTTCGTTTGTTTTCAAAAAGTACTAAAAGCCACGTTTTGTATCTAAAAGTACTATATTCATAAACCTAATACCTATTTCAAATCTCGTTCAAAATTATTTTAAACTTTGAACTAAATTACCTTTTTTTCCAAAAATATTTATTATAATTTAGAAATATATAAAGAATAACATCATTGGTTTACAGCAAGTTTTCCATGTCGTTATGGTTTTTTTGAGTTTTCCTCACGTTTAACCAAAATGGATATAGAGCCTACCTTTTGGAATCAAACTCGTCATATCTACTTCGCATCCATAACCCGATTGTAATAGATGATCCGATGCATAATATTTATTCTCAAAAATTCAATATTCAAATTTATAGGGAACCAACCAGAGTTTCAACCCCAAAATCCCTGAAAGTACCATCGAAATCGAACGGAAACTATGGACCGTATGATCGTTATTTTTCACCATCTAGTGTCCCGAACCCACAATTCCTGAAAATGTCATCGAATTCGGATGGATAATGTGAATTCGGACAGTAACTTCATGTAGTTTTGCTCGTTACAAGGATTTAGGTACCAACTTACAAAGAGACACGGAACCAAAGAAGAAGACAGACACAGAAACCAAAATTATTCATCTCGCGCAACATTATCGAAAGTGGGGGGAAAAGGGCCCGCGCCGCCGAAAAAACTTTGTTCTACAGCGCGGCGCGGCCGGCGGCTGGGTAGGTACATGACAAAATCGCCAGCCGCCGGCCGCAGACGCGCCAGGGAAATCGCACCTTTAAAACGCAAAATTCGAAACTCAGGCGACGTCGAGCACAACTAGATAGTTTTCCGCGACGATCAAAAAAAGAACCACGAAAATCAGTTGAGAACTAAGGCCTGTGCAGACGACACAAGATTTTGTCACACACACACACAGACATTCACCTATGTTTTTTTTTCGGGGATTTGGATTCAGAATGGTCTAAAACGGATTAGTGTGTGGTTATTTTTTTTCTTCTGTTGAGTGTTGTAATCCCTCACCCCAGATCGATCGCATAAGGACGCCCAAGTCTCACTGTGGGACGTCCAAAAAAAAAAAAAAAAAAAAACATTTTGAGTGGGTTAAGAAAAAATTGCTGGGAGACTTTTTTGTAGCAAATTAGTTGTACAATCGATCCGTGAAGTTTGGTCCACCCAAATGGTAGACACCAGATTTCAAGGTTTCCTTTGTGAGATCGAGAACTTTGAGGACATTGGGTTGGTTAAAGCTTCGCACGTTTCTGAAAAAAGTTCTTCCTACAGGGGGGCGAAAAAATCCATTACTTTACACATCTACTGTCCAATTTGTACACATCTGATGACTATAAGCTCTCGAAAAACCTTGGGAGGTCGTTCCACTGAGGAGCTCGTTTTGAAATGAGAAGGTTAAAGTAGAGGTTTCTTTAGCGTGAGGTTTCCAATCCTGACTGCTCGCGACCGCACTCCCCAAAGCGGTCAGGTTTGGGTGGGCGAGTTGCTGGAACAGCGGTTCAACCACCAAGTTGGGCAGATTGTCGTGCTGGAACAGTGGTTAGTCGTAATGCGCATGCGCCGGTCGACCGCAGTCGCCTTGCTGGAACAAACCTTTTAACTGAGCACTGAGCGCTCCTCCTATCTTCTTCCATGCTTTTACCCTCGCTTCTGAAGTTCCCGAAGTGCTCCACTTTGGCCCTCAATCCAAACACCTGATCACTCAAATAAAAATGGACATTAAGGAAAACGCATGAATTTATCAAAATTGTATTTAAACAAAATTGTTTACCTGAGTGTAGGCGTTGAAGTGTGCTTCCCGCCATTCTTCAGCTTGATCTTCATAATCTGAAAATAATAGGTATTAAACGAGTGGGGTTAGTTCTGCTAGTTATAAGAAAAACTTATTATCTACGTACCGTATAGGAGAATTCGTGGTAACCAGCAAGTCGAGTGCCGAACTACTAGTTACGACGGATTCTCCAATACGGTACTGTAAGATAGTGTAAAGAATAAGGACATGGGTAAGTGTGTGGGTGAAGGCACATCAAGGTCTCCACTGGAACGAAAGAGTAGACCTTCTTGCGAAAAGAGCGACCTCTGAAGGCATAGTATGGAACTGCCAAGTAACCAGACGTGTAAGCGTAACAAGTAACCACGCAGTGGAAGCGTGCTGGGCCCATAACCTGCTAGAAATACACAGAGTGCGCAGGATGACAAAGATTGAATGAATTTATTTTAAGCACGTTTTTCACGATACAAAATTATTAGAAGTGATTCTATCACATGATTGACACAACAATAAAGTAATCCTCAAACTGGAGTTACCATTGTCCAACAGAGAATACACTAGCATACTAAAGACCAAGTTGATTAAGAAATGGCAAACAAATTACAGCGAAGCAACGACAGGGAACTCTTACAAGCTACCTATTTCACCCCTACGTCGGCTTGAAGCCTTGGTTCAGTGGTAATAATGTCCACAAGGAATTTAGCACAATCATATGTCGAATTCGTTCTAGACATACAGCAAGCGACAGCTATCTTCACTACATCGGGGAAAAAGAGGACCCCTCTTGCACCAAATGTGGCGATGAAAACGGGAACACACAACATTGCATTATGGAATGTCCGGCATACGCGACCGAAAGAGAAGCATGTTTTAACACGTTCAGACCGGCTGCTTCCACCCTGGATCCACGCAAAACCCTCGCCTGGTACGGCTGCTTCCACAGTGGATCCATGAACTCATCATTTGGTGGATCCATGAACATTTTTCGAAACGCTCTGGATAGTTCATTTTTCCCCCAACAGGGCTCTTTTTGGTCTCAATCCAGGGGCGGCTACTGATAGGAGCATAGGCGCATGTGCACCCCCAGCCAATTTAAAAAAAAAAAAAATTCAAAGTTCGTTCCTCTTCGTTTGAAAAGTAAGTTGGCTAATGACATAAGACTCGATCATAGGTACTGTGCTAGTTGAATCTACGCGCGAAAACCGAGGGGGGGGGAACTAGACCAATCAGCGGCGGTTTGAGCAACATCGGCCGGCTGCTCAGAACGCCAGGGGGGTGACGTGTGGGCAGGGGAGGTGGGCACGTAAGATTTGCCAACCAGAGAGCACGAAATGTGACCTTGGGGAGCAGCATGGGAAAAATGCGCACCCCCCTCTCCCCTTGATAGCTCAGGAACCCGGGTTTCCTTATCGTGTTGGAATTAGAAGTAAACAAAACTGATAAGGGTTTTTCGTTTTCGGTCCACCGTTTTGTTCTAAGTATTTGTTCTAAGTATTTTGATTATCTAGGAGTGTTGTAGGTACGATGGATAATTCGGTTCATTACATTAAAGTAAACTATTCGCGTTTATCGGTCGTGGAAAAGTGCGATATCCGAGAAACTGGCCGCCCCTTGCCGTCTCTACCTGGACTCCAACAGACGTTGAAATTAAAAAATCGTGCAGATTCGTATCGTAAGTTTAACGTCGAATATTATAAGAAGGTAGATTGGCTTTGTGGGTGTGAAGTGACTAACAAATTATTTTGCTTTGCTGGTCTACTTTGTTGTACTAACCGAAATGAGATTTGGTGAGATCCGTTCAAGATTTTAATGAGAAAGTTATCGATATTTTTGCAAGTAAGAAGGATAGGCGTGCTGATTTTATTTACAAAACAATTCATTGAATTTACCATTTTATTCTTGATCCTTGATATAGTTTTGTGACGGATGAATATCTTTATTCCTGGGGTAGACACCCAGTGATATTTTGGTTCCTGAAGTTGACACCCAAATTGTGATATTTTTGTTCCTGGGGTTTTACCCAAACTGTGATATCTTTGTTCCTGGGGTAGACACCTGATTAGTGTTATTTTTTTTCCTGGGGTAGACACCTGATTAGTGATATTTTTGTTCCTGGGGTAGACACCTGATTAGTAATATTTTTGTTCCTTGGGTAGACACCTGATTAGTGTTATTTCTGTTCCTGAGGTTGACACCTATTCATACATACACATCGATACATTTTTTTAATTTTTTAAAAATATTTTTTACTTTTTATATTCCCCTTTATGATGACTAACCTCTCTTTCCCCATAAACCTCTCCTATCCTATCCTTTTTCCTTTCCCTCCCTGGCAAGAGTTGCTTTCACCTCCACGATGGTTCTTGCAGGGCAAATATAGATTTCATCTATTGCAATAAGATGGACGCATTTCTTGGGTTTAGACCTTTGATGATTAAGTATTTCAGAATTTCTGTTTACCACTAGAGAACATTTTTAGTGTCTATTGTACGTATTTGGTATTTTTTGCAATTTTATGATGAGAAAGTTACCAAGATTTATCCCATTTGCATATCGTTAAATTTCTATTTGGCTGAGAAAAGCACCTATTCTGTCCCTTCTTGATAGCCTCTCCTGATCTCTGTGCACCCCCTGAGTTTCGGGGCAGGAGCCGCCACTGTCTCAATCGCTTCGGAATGGACCCACCTTACCGTCCCAACCTTTCAGTTTCGGATATCAGTGCATGTTATCACGCAAAAATGCCGGCTTCTCATCAGTGCAACTGTTTTGCTGTGAAGTTCCAAAATTTTCCTAGGTCCTGGGGACAATCTGGGTTTTGAGCCCTGGTCTGAAGGTGTTAAGGACCTGGTTCAGATGCTCGACAATCCTTTCAATTATGAACAAATCATTTCGTCAGGAATGAGTGCATTATAAAGACTATGATTTTGTAAAAACAGCGAACATTATTATTTGAAAAATAATCTTATGTTACTTTAGGTTACAATACCAAACTTGTATTTCGTAATACTCTAAAATATGTAATAATATACATTAGTGTGGCTGTATAAAATAATTTAATGCCAATAAAAATTGAAAAAAAAAGTGTTGTCATGACGCCATTTTCGTTCGTCGTAAGTTAGCAGCAAGCTGGGCTGACCGTAAAAACGGGTTCGGAGGATTATGAAAATGGATCCCACCAGAAATGGTCGTCTCACCTCAGTTTGTGATTCTACAGGTTGTCCTATGTTAAGGTCCGAAAAACTTCGGGAGTCGATTCTACAACTAATTTTAGTAAGAAGATGTCTCTTAGCAATTTTTCGTTAGACGCTCAATTTCCGAGTTATTTTAATTTTAAGATTTTTTCGTGTTTTCGACCTTAAGCCATAAAAACGGCCATAACTCTCTCAATTTACGAGCAATTTAAAATCTAATTACACCGTTGGATAGGGCGTTAAATTTACCATCTTTCTAGTGGTTACGCAACACTTTTTGTAAGGTCGTGATGGGTAAAAAATTAACTCGTAAAGTCACTTTCGTCAAATTGCAAAAATTTCCTACTTTTTCTTTTCATTGTTAAGGTTTTACTTCCACATGGGTTTTCACGTACCTCTACACCAAAAACTGCGCAAATATCTCAGCTTTCCGACGGTACAATTTGTTTTAACTTACTCCGCTAATTAGGGGTAAAAAATACGTTTGAATGTGGCAAAATATGGTTCCGCTCATGGAAATCGAGGTTTTCTGGTTCTTTGGGCCTCGGGCAGGTTCGAGGAATTAGGGAAATTAGGGAATTCTACGTCATTTTCCACGCTATTCGAATGATTACATCACCGTTGCTATGTGACAGCTCAGTATTAAATTTTGGTGGGTCCGAATCTTTTAAAGGTAGGAAATTTTGACAATTTGATAAAAATGACTTAACGAGTTAATTTTTCACCCGTCACAACCTTACAAAAAGTTTTGTGTAACCACCAGAAAGATGGTAAATTTAACGCCCTATCCAACGGTGTAATTAGATTTTAAATTGCTCGTAAATTGAGAGAGTTATGACCGTTTTTATGGCTTAAGGTCGAAAACACGAAACAAATCTTAAAATTAAAATAACTCGGAAATTGAGCGTCTAACGAAAAACTGCTAGGAGACACTTTCTTACTAGAATTAGTTGTAGAATCGACTCCCGAAGTTTTTCGGTCCTTAACATAGGACACCCTGTATAATTTAATTTCCCTTCTAGTTTTTCTTCTCTTTTAGTACGTAAATAATAATTGAAAATGATAGGATTTCGTGCAGATATTTATTCTTGCTCAAGAATTCATTTCAAATCAACCGGAATTGATTGATAGATAATTGATGAACATTACAGCGTCAAACCTGCCTGGGTGCTTTACGTATGATAACTTCACACATTGGTAGTGTGAATCAGTATTGGAAGCTAAAAGTCTTTGTTCTTAGTCTCTTGAATGACCCCAAAATCGACTCAACCCCCCAGAAACATGTTCAAACCTGCATCTTTTAAGCAAATTATATGATAGGGTTAGGATTACGTACCAAGAGGTCTCTGAACTCGCTCTTCCGTCGGCGTTATTTCAGGATCTGATTCTGCAACAAAAATCACACATACATTATTTTTCGAAAAAATATAGAATTAATTTTTTTTTTTTTTTAGAATTAATAAGGGTATTTACGGTCGGGCCGTTCTCGACGTGTTAACGTGTTATACGTCGAGAACGTGTTTAACGTCGAACGAATCGGTCGTAAACATGTTATCAAAGTGTGTTATCAGTCGTCGTTAGTTAACACACCCGAATGGTCTGTTGAAGTGTGTGCTAAACGTGTTATCCGTCGCAACATCAGAAAGAAAATGGCCGATAACTTGCCAGCTGTTTTTCAGTCAGTTTACTTGTGTGTTAATTAGTTTCGTCTTAGTTTTTCTTTTTTTTGAGTTGGAGTCTGTTGAGTTGGAGTTCGTTTGTTTGTCTCTTGGAGGTATGGAGGGAAGAGAAACAACTACCTTTCTACAACAAATAGATGGCAAATGGAACAAATAGATGCAATGAAAGTGAAGGAAAAATGCGAAAAACTGTTTTCTTGACCACTTCATCATCAACAAGTTCTGACTTGTTTATAACTTTTCTTCGACATGACTGCAGTGAGTAATCCTCAAATTTTCATTGTAAAAAGTAAAAAATCTGTAAACAATGTAGGTGGTATAAAAGTTGTCTCCTGTGGTAAAAAAAACTTTGCTTGTTTCTTTGCCATGGAACAAACAATGATGAACGTTGTAGATTTTTTCTCCTCACTTTTACCGAATTTATGGCGTTTTCCCCTTCTAGTTCACACTTCCTCCACTGAATCATGCCACACAATAACCATACGACCCTAATGGCTGCGATCTAGCCAGGTAATCAAAGAAGAAGGAGTGATGAGACTTCAACAACTTTAGCACGTTTAACACGAGTCGACTGGGGTTGTTCACGGTTTTTTTGTTTAACAAGTTTACCACTTAACACGTTTAACACGATAAGCTCAACCGTGAATACCCCTAATAAGGGTATTCACGGTCGGGCCGTTCTCGTCTTGTTAACGTGTTATACGTCGAGAAAGTGTTAAACGTCGAATGAATCAGTCGTAAACATGTTATCAAAGTGTATTCAGACGTGGTAAGTTAACACATCCGAATGGTCTGTTAAAGAGTGTGCTAAATGTGTTATCCGTTGCATCATCAGAAAGAAAATGGCCGAAAACTTGCCAGCTGTTTCTCAGTGAGTTCACTAGTCAGCAAAGGTTTGTTCCATACGAGGCGATTTCAGGTGCAGTGCAGGTGCGAGTGCAGGTTCGGGTTCTTGTGAGTTCATTGAGGAGTGGGGGAAGGTGTAGAGCGGGTGCAGAAATTTCTCAGTTCGTGTACACATCGCTTGGAACACGAAAAGTGGAACAAAAGTTTTTTTTTAACACAGAATGTGTTTTTGCGATGACCTACCGAAAAAAATCGTCACGAAAAAGCGACAGAAAAAACCGTTACGCGCCTTTTATAATGATTTTCACGTGCAACCAAGCCGTTGGTAAGGAAATAGAACTCCCGCAGTGTTCATTGCACAGAAATTGTTCACCATTCGTTGGAAAGCTCTCAATTTATATAGTATTTTTCTTGTAGTTACATATTTATTTATATAACATTTATAGGGTTTTAGACCAAATTAAATGTCTAACAATTATTTATTTTATTATTGCCAAAGACTCCACATTTATTATTGTTGTTTTTTATTTAAAGGATGACTAGCATCGCAAAAACACATTCTGTGTTCCTATGATTTCATACAGAGTATGGAAAAAGAAATAAACCGGGGGGTGCAGGGGGGCGGAGCCCCCCGCCGAGGCGCAAAGCGCCGAGTTTTCTTCCTGCCCACATCTCCCTACATTCATTTCAAGTATTAAGTCGGTAACCTTCATCTAATTTCTCCCTAAATGGAGAATAAAACACTGCCTAGACATATCCATGATCTATTGTTTTTCCCATCAAGGAATACATTTCGAATAATTGCCAGGTTTCCTTTTTCGAAACCAAATCCCTCCAGTGGTAGACCTCTTCTCATCCCATTAAAGGTAGACCCCGGAGCGTGGCGCTCTTTTGGCACTTCCTCCCGAATAAATCAATATTTATCATATTTTTGGATAGTTTTAGGTCTGACTGTGATAATCAACTCATCTCCTGGTGTATCTAAAGGCGTACAATGAATAACATATTGGTAAATAAGTTTTGCTCAGCTCGGAAATATTAATAACTGAGCAATAAAAATTTGACAAATCAATGCCATTTGAGTCAGATGCACGTTCTGCCTTTTTGTCAGAATCTCAGGCGACTGCAGCGATTTCTTGGGGTCAGAAGAGCGCTCAGACTTCAGAGCGTTCTGACACATTTACGGTTTTAGTGCAAGAAACCGATTCATACTAAACTTGAGCGGGTTCGGGGACAGAGAGGAGTGTACAGTCCTGCGTGGAGGTGGTTTCTAGGAGGGAACTGTGAATCACAGCCCTCAGGACAGCCACTGTGAACGACAGTATACGAAAAACGGGGTGATGGAGCGCCGCGCTCCAGGGTCCACCACTAGTGCTGGTGATGCGAGACTGCTCGCATTCGACTCAGCGAGGGTAAATACTTAAAAAATGACACTCAATATTATGGTACATACCTATCATCGATTTTTTTGACCATTCCTTGACAAATTTAGATGGGTTGTTTTGGACCGTCAGGGCTAGCGAGTTTTAGGTGTGTTTTCGGGCATTTTTGAAATTTAAACCCAGGCAAATCTCTTCTAAATAATTGTCTAAATTATTCACTTGATGAAAAAAATACCTTAAATAATTCGCAAAAATGTACGTACTAGCTCAATTGGAAGCAAACGGCCCGGTATCAGAGTGGTAGAACTCCGAAGGTTAATCTGCTCCGCGATTTTCTGGGCGATCTATTTAGATAACCTAAAATGCTCTATAAATTGTACATGGTCGTATAAAGGTGCCCGTCCACTAGGTCCTTTAGCGCGGCGCGGCGCGGCTCGAAAAATTTTCGCAATCTGCCGCTCTCCAGACTTCTGGCGCTGTCGACCTAGTGGACGGAGGGCGAAGCGAAAAATTGTCGACCTCGGTCATTTTCGTCAGTGTTCTGCTCTTGTATACGAGGCTTAATCAATCTGTGAAGATCGAAAAACTTCCCCCTCGACATTCTATGATACTTTATAAACTTTTGCTCGTCTCTTAGCAAATTTTGGAACAGGTGACTGTGCTCCCCCAGGTCCATCCTCTTTATTGGATGGACCCACAATCTTCTCCTTTTCCCACCGATTTAGTCCTCTTCTTCTGCTTCCAATGCTGCAACTAAAATGAACATTTCTTCGTCGTCCGATGAAAACATAATACCTATGCCCGACATTTTCCTGAGAAGGCACCTTCACTCGACGTGGCGAAACGGCGGGTCGAAAAATTTTATCCGCTCCAGTGGACGGAGCTCAAGAATTTCGCGTCGCGCCGCGCTGTCGACCTAGTGGACGGCCAGCTTAACAGTACTGTTTTCAAATAATCTTCATTTTTATTACAAATCCGGTCTTCGACCGCAGCAGCAATTTCCTCTTCTGTCCTGAGAATTTGTTCCAGTGGAAGGCTATCCTCATCGAATAATAAAGAATAAATTAAATTATTCACATCCATTATTCTCGTTGAGAGTTCTACACTTTCGAAATAAAAAAAGGATAGAAAAATATCAGATGACTCAGACTGGCAGGATGGGATAAACACCATTGATGTATCTCATACCTACTAGCTTTATCTATTTTCCCAAATTCGGTAGATACCAGTAGGTTACTACCATCGTATTGCTCGATTGTGATCAATACAATATTGTTTCTTTGCCGACTTATAGGAAATTAGGAGTTTAAATAACAAAAAAAACGGCTGTTAACCCTCGGCAGACTCAATTTTAAACTTTGTAAGTTAACCTTCTATCCGTACCCCCTATCTACCACTGATTAGCGTACCGCCGGTATGGGATACCGCCATTCAAGGATACGCCTCACATTCGATCACTATTGATACATTTTGAAAATGTAAGTAGTTTTAAGTACCAATTTTTCATAATATATCAATTAATTCCGACTTTGAGAAATGTTTTCACCAGAATACCTCCCTGTATGTACAATTGGTAGGTAAGTTTCCATAAATTGGATGAAAACTAGATCAGTTAATCTTAAACTTTATTGACACAAAAAACAACAGTCTTATCTTGATTGCTACAGTCCCATTGGTATGGCAAAAACCTCTTTATCAAAACAGTCTCATTCAAACGTTTACAGTCTCATTGACAGTGGCTGAATTGCATGTTTCTCGTACGGGGAGGGCTGAGGGACCGCGCTCAATCTGTAGATACACTCATACATAGGTCACTAGGAAACAGCAGACAGGTAGAAATAAACAAATGACACTCACGAGACCTTTCTCGTCGAATGTTAGGAGGGTAATAAGGGGCTCGGTTCATTGCTCTTTCTTATGAAGTGTACATTGATGTTTGAAGGGAGGGGTGCGGTATCCAACACCGCGGTACGGATAGAAGGTTAAGTATTTAGAAGAACTTAATCGGAAGGAATCGGTGGCTGGAATCGGTGGAAGTACGCAACCACGAGAGACATTTTATGTCTTTGCGCCCCCTTTCCCCTTCATATTTCCCCTTCGCGTATGGCTCCCCTCATAACGCTCCCCGCGTGACGCGTGACGATTTATCATTTATGTGCCATAGTAAAGACATAAAATGTCAAAAATCAGAACAAAACGCTTGGAACGAACAAATAACTCCAATTTTGCGCCAAACAAAAATTGGATGTTTATTTCTGCACCCAAACCCAAAGCTGCACCTCCTCCTCAGATAGTTCGGAATTTTTGTGAACTCCGTGCAGAAATTACATGAACCCATCGGGCTTGGAACACGGTTCAGTGTACAGTCTGTAACAATATAGGTTGAATTTCAATCTGAAATACACCTAATTGTTCATAATTAGTCAGAGGAGGGTGTGACGACCCTACCCCTTCAAACCAGTGATTAGATTAATCAGCCGGCCTGGAGAGATTATCGATTCATATCTCAATGAATCGGATATCCCTAAAGGCGTAGCTCCAACAAATCGGGAACAAACCAATTGGATTGTCTCTTATAAAAAGTAGGATCGTCACACTCCTCTCCCTAAAACATACTTCTGGGTTTCAAACAGAAGTATGTTTGAAAACAAGTCAAAGGGACTGAAAAATAGTATGAAGCCCAGGAAAGAACGTCTGGAAGCTTCAAGGGGATTCCTCCATCGTAATGGTACTATTGCAAAAGAAGAAGAAGAAGAATGCCACGAATGGGTCATTTATGCCACAAATGGGCCATTTATACATTAAAGAATAAATCAATGGAACTGAGGAGAAAACAAACCACTGGGCTGAAAGCTGAATGTAGGAGCCCGAGAAGCGTTCTGATTGATGGAGCTCCTGGACGTAGTTATAGCGGAAAGCAACAGAAAGCGTTCATGATCACTTGTTCCCAACCTCATCACAACAAGTCACCTTGTTTATCACATATTTTTCTCCTTGGTGCGTTACCGGCTGCATCTAAGTAATTAATTTGATAACATTCAGTTATATTCGCGATATGTACGAAAAAATCGAGCGATTTTCAATAATACACTGGGTTTCAAACGTTTCTTTGGGTGGCAGTTGTCAATTGAATATTTGAACTACTGGCGATAGGGAGAACAACAATTGCATGAGGAACTCTGCAGATACCTTTCGCCTCGATTGGTTTTTCCAAGTAATTTTTGCAAATCTAAATGATGATGAAACGAAAAGTTATCAATTTCTGGTCATTCGAAAGGATTTGAAAAGAAGCGGTATGAAGAGTGTGGCCTCCCCCTCCCCACCACTTCCGTAGTAGTTCCTCAATCCTAGCTGAAAGTAGATGGCGCAACTGAGGCAGCCTCAAAAATGCTTGCACACCATTTTAACATTGGCTTTCTTCTCTGTTAACTTGTCTCCGTTACTCTGTGAAGCAAACTAAATAAAGAATACGAACGACGAAACATTCAAGTGTAATGATTGAAAAGGCAAATGCAGAAAAGGCTTATATTAAAGAAAAACGTAATTGAAATGAATAAAATGCCAGATTGGCAAAGCCTAACAAGAGACTGAATTTAATTGCCAGATTGGCGAAGTTTAATGAATGAATTTAATTGCCGGATTGGCGAAGTGGAAGAAAGGAATGAATTTAATATAGAGATTCCTTCTGGATATCTCTTTGAGTAATTCCTTCTGGAATACCCAAGAAAAAGTGGAGGGGAAATGATGAAATAAATTCAGTGCATTTCCACCGAACCACGCTCTGCTACCATGTAACAATATAGGTTGAATTTCAATCTGAAATACACCTAATTGTTCATAATTAGTCAGAGGAGGGTGTGACGACCCTACCCCTTCAAACCAGTGATTAGATTAATCAGCCGGCCTGGAGAGATTATCGATTCATATCTCAATGAATCGGATATCCCTAAAGGCGTAGCTCCAACAAATCGGGAACAAACCAATTGGATTGTCCCTTATAAAAAAAGTAGGATCGTCACAAGTCCGAGTAGAAAGTAAAAGTTAGGTACATGAACTCGACCGCTTGGAACACATTTCACCTGCCCCCATCCCTGCGCGTGGAACTGGATCATGAGTTCAGCTCGCTTGGAACAAACCTATAGAAACAGATCTACTCATCCAAAAAGAGAACGCCTGGTGTCAAAATTCTCAGGATGAGGTCTACTTTCGATTAAATTTTTTTGACATTTTATGTCTTTACTATGGCACATAAATGAAAAATCGTCACGCACCGCGGGGAGCGTCACCCGGGGAGCGTCATGTGGGGAGCGTTATGAGGGGAGCCTTACGCGAAGGGGAAATATGAAGGGGAAAGGGGGCGCAAAGACATAAAATGTCTCTCGTGGTTGCGTACTTCCACCAATTCCAGCCACCGATTCCTTCCGATTAAGTTCTTCTAAATACTTAACTTACGAAGTTAAATTGATTTCTATATAGATCACTCTTTCTTTACCTACCAACCACAGGTACTGTACTACCTATCTACCACACCATACTGCCTTCACACCTTCATTTTAAGTGGAATACCGACAAGGATCATAGGAAACTCTTGCTCTTACTTTGAAACTCCAAAGATAAATCAGAATTTCGAATAAATTATAATTTAATTTTTGAATCAGGCGCACGGGGGGACGAGAATGGGGGATTCTCGTTTTGTCATGGAGTTTGATGCGCGAGCTATTGTGTTTTAGCTTTTAGCTGTCGAATTTTCGATGAAATCAATCTACCTGAGTCGCTTTTAGATGGAGGTTTACTCGTAAAGACGAATCTTTTTTTGAGTGTTTTGTTGTTCTGAAGGGAACAAGCCAATATTATGCTCGCTCAACTTCTCATGTCAATGTCAATGGGAACTCACTAAATCAACTTCAAACGTGTGTGGATGAGTTATGGCCACAGAGTACTGGAAACAACTTACAAGTTAGTTGGTTATGGCTCATCAGAATGCCCTATTTTTATATATTAACCCATTCAATGCCAGCATCGAGTCCACTGATTTCGCCCCAGGCCACGTATCAACAAAGAGACTGAAAGAGACCGGAAACTGTGCTTCACATAAACTGGCAAAACGCTTCCCTGAAACCGGGTTTCTCCCAGCCAACTCTTTCTGGTGGGAGGCAGCCCTCCTCTTGATGTTCGAGGCAAACCAGAAGCATTAGCGTGGTTTTTGGAACAGGCCACCGATTCGACTGGACTGAAAAATCCTCAAAGGAGAGGCTGTAATATGACAACACCGGCACGGTGGGACAGGTTGGCGTGTTGTCATACGACAACACTGGCATTGAATGGGTTAGAATGTTCAGCAGAACCTCTAGTTTTATATTAGCCCAAAATCCCCGAAATTCCAAAAATCTCATTCTTGACGCATACCTCCCCTTAAGAATTAAAGGTGCCCGTCCACTAGGTCGACAGCGCGGCGCGACGCCAAAAAAAATTTCTAGAAATATAATGGGAAATGAATGGTAGCCCGTCCACTGGGTCGACAGCGCGGCGCGGCGCGGATCTTAAATTTTTCGCAATCTGCCGCTCTCCAGACTTCTGGAGCGCGGTTCCGCGCCGCGCTGTCGACCCAGTGGACGGAGGGCGAAGCGAAAATTTGTTGACCTCGGTCATTTTCGTCAATGTTCTGCCTTTGTATTCGAGGCTTAATCAATGTGTGAAGCTCGAAAAACTTCCCCCTCGACATTCTAAAATACTTTATAAACTTTTGCTCGTCTCTTATCAAATCTTTGAACAGGTGATTGTACTCCCCCAGGTCCATCTTCTTTATTGAATGGACCCAAAATCTTCTCCTTTTCCCACCGATTTGGTCCTGTTCTTCTGCTTCCAAAGCTGCGACTAAAATGAACATTTCTTCGTGATCCGATGAAAACATAATACCTATGCCCGACATTTTCCTGAGAAGGCACCTTCAATCGACGTGGCGAAATGGCGGGTCGAAAAATTGTATCCGCTCCAGTGGACGGAGCTCAAGAATTTCGCGTCGCATCTCGTCGCGCCGCGCCACGCCGCACTGTCGACCTAGTGGACGGCCAGCTTAAGACTATAAGACAGAAATACGATTGTGAATCGCGAATCTCCGTTCAAATTTCTGACCAAAATGCGATCGTTGTTCGTTTTTGAGTTACTCCGTGCGCCCTCAGTAACCACTATTTTTTTTAATTATTATTTTTTATTGAATTTTGATACTACGAAACATAACGGGCGAAATACCTGAATTGAGTTGCGAGACGAGGGAGGACATGGCGTTGGTGACGGAATCCGCCGCTTGGAGCAGTTCAGTGCACACTGCCCTTCCCGAGTTGTTCAACGACGTATTGGACGCCCCTGATGACATTTAAACAAAACCATTGTTGAGTACCTATTCGGACAATCACCATCATACTGACAACAAGAACGGTTTATGTGAATATTTAGGTATCTTTACTAGGCGTGAGTATCGATGAACAAAACATCGATGTTTGGGATGAACATTGATTGGAAACTATCAAAGTTAACCATTGATTGCTGAAAACCATCGGTACTGAGCTATCGATCGTTTTTGGTAGTATCGATACTTCTTTGATCAAGTGAGGTAATCCAAATATTGAATAGGTCCTTAGGATAGTTCAAAAATCTACCAACGCAATTTGCACAAAAAAAGTAACTATTGATGGTTAAAAAATGTCAAAAAGAAAACATTGAAAACTAGTTTTTACCCATAAGGCCTGAAGCGCCGAACCCTCCCAGCCGGTCGGAGTTGGGAGTGGGGGGTGCCGAGCGGGAAGATGGCGGCGGGCTTTTGCAACTCCTCGGCGACGAATTGGGAGTCGATTTGGGCGACGCCTGGTGGTTCTGAAACGAGACGAAGTCTCGTTATTCGGGGTGATTTCCAAAACGTTTTGCTGAAAGTGAAAGTCACTTCTTGGGCGTGGGAATGAGAAAAAATTCTCAAACGATCTAGTTTTCTAGTCTGCTCACCAGAGAGCTCTGGCGAAGGTACATTCCTCAGTAAATTCCCTCAGTAGGAAATTACAGAGCTAGATGAGAGTTGAAGATAAGGTGAAAAAAATGCAATATTTGATGTCTCCTCAGTAAATAGCTCTGTCCCATGTCGAGTTGCTCATAAGAGAGCTCACTCATAGTTACAATACCTTCCACTTCTTCTTCTTCTTGTAGTACCATCTCCATTACTGAAGGTTGGCGATCATCTCCGCATATCTCTCACGGTCCTGCGCCAGGTGAAATAGGTCTGAGGCTCGGTCGATTCATGTCCAGCTACGGATATTTGACAACCACGAGGCCCGCTTCCTTCAACTCCTCTACGTCTGCTGATTTTCCCCATCATAATGGTTTGGGCCCACGCATTACATGCCCCAAGTAGGAAACCTTGCGCCTTTTTATTGTTGTCAGCAGTTCGCGCATTAGAGAGTTTTGCTGAAGGATGTTCTCATGGCGGAGTCAAGGGGATTCTCAGCATACGCTGGATCAGCCACATTTCAAAAGCCTCCACCGGTTAATGACCTTAACTTTTAGAGTCCAAGTCTCCGCTCCATACAGGAGAATAGACCATGAGTAGCACTTCACTACACGCCAACGCAACGCGAAACTCAAATCCCGGCGACACAATATACTTACTCCGCATGTTATTGAAGGCACCCCGAGCTATCTCAATCCGACCACGCAGCTCCCCTTTGAGTGACCACGTCTCCGACACTCACTGGCCCAAGTACTTAAACCGAGCAACCTGCTCGATAAGTCGTCCGTCGACTGACAGTTGAATACCACCATTCACTACCTTGGATATAACCATCGACTTCGTTTTTGTTACATTAATAGCCAGGCCATATTTCCTGCAGGCAATAGCCACCCTGTCTAATAAAGCCTGAAGCTCAACCTCAGAGTGTGCCAGCAGTACAGTGTCGTCGGCATATCGCAAATTGGAGACAGGCAATCCATTTATAGGGATACCGACATCACAATCATTCAAAGCCTCCTTGAACACCTGCTGGGAATAAATGTTAAAAAGCAATGGCGACTAAGTTCACCTTCCACAGATGGAAAGAATGAAGCTGGAGGAGAGCTTTTTCAGTATGTTAGCAAAATATAAACCTCGCCATTACAGGGGTTTTGTACACCAGACTTCTCTAAGAAAAATAGTGCAACTCCCAATCGTGCAACTTAGCCAGATCAGCTCCATCCCTTCCATCTGCTGTTCGTCCATCCTTCATATCCCAAATGATTCACTATCTGCACGCTAGAGTGCTCTGTCACAGGAACAGCCCTCAGATGGAATAACGGACCTCCCGTTCCAGTTGTTAATAAGTTATTTGATTTGAAATGTACGCGAAAATATTGTCCGAAAGGGCCAAATTTTGTGGGTGACTCCTTTCGTTCTTCTACTCCAAACGTTCACTCTTACAACTTCACTACAAATTTCAAGTAGAAATACTTTGTTTTCGGACGTACAATTCCGGGTACCTTCAGAAGCTTCATCAGGCCCTCCAACTGCAACATCAGGTGCCTCCTGGAGTCTTGAAGGGTCGTCAGGTGATTCTCCAGCTCGTCTTTCCTCTTCCGGAGAGCTCTGAGCTCCGTCATCAACGCCGGATTTTCATCCATCCCGACGCACTCTTGCTGTCGTCTGCAAAATCACCGTTAAACGGTTTAAATTTTGAATTTTGACAACACTCAACAATTTCATCGTAGAAACACTCACCTTAGTCTCTGAATTTCTCTCATGATTTCCCGATTTTTCGCCTCCAGCTGAAGAATCAACTCTCGCTGAGCACGCGAAGTGTCGAGGTTCAACATGGATCCATCGGTCGGGGTTCTTCCCTGAAAATGAAATTCAAAGTTCAGGAGTGGACTGTGGAAATCGGTTCTTTAGAGGCATCCTCTGCTCTAACTGGCGCAAACCTGATCTGATCTGAATGTTACAACATTGAACAACATTGAACATTGAACTTACAGCTTGAACTTCTTGAGCTAGACGGGCGGCGTATCTTGCAATCAGCTTGTGTTCGTCGTCTATTTTCAACGTCTGCATCTTCCCAGGACTGCAACACGAGAAGAAGAAACAAAATAGAGGTCGGAATTCCAAACCAGGATGATAACCTATAAACTCGGTCATATAACCTGTCCACGAACTCCAATATTTTTCAAAACCACAGTCGATCACAATATTGAATTGGAAATAATACGTGGATACTAAGGGTGAGAGAGATTTTACAATGGAGAAGCTTTTAGGGCACCTGCTCCAGCCTATATCCTGTCCAGGAACTCCAATATTTTTCAAAACCACACTCAATCGCTATTGAATATGAAAGATCACATAGGCATTGTGTTTACGATGGAGGAGTATTTAAGGACCTGCTCCAGCCTATAACCTGTCCAGGAACTTCACTGTTTTTGAAAACCACTCTCGATTGCTACTGAATGCGAAAAATTACATGGGTACTAAAGGTGAGACCGATTTTCCAATGAAGGATCAATGAGGGTACCTGCTACAGCCTATATCCTGTCCAGGAACTCATTACTTACCAAAACCTCACGTTACTGTATTCCGACTAATAATGTATGAGATATTAATGGCGGAAGGAAGCCAATTTCAAGATGAAAGGAGTATTTTCCTATAACCTGTTCAGGAACTTCTCTTCCAAATTTTCTCCCTTGAAATGAATTGCTTGATACACCACAGATTTCATGATAATATGTGTTGTATTATAGACATTGCTATGGGGAAAATGGTGGTTAAAATGATACATCGAGATTCTGGTGAGTTTGATTGTGGTGATGGAAGAACGGACGGCGGAGTAGGGAATGGATGGCGCGATGTGTCTGGAGCACCGGTGTCCGTCCAGTCCGTGGTATTTGGAAAATCAGAGCTCGTAGGTTCCTCTTCTGGAGGCTTCATTCTCAGTACAAACGCCTCTTGTATCCAGTCGACAGGGACGTCCAACCTGGCAAAGACCTCTGGGACGTCCTCTCCGCAATATGGCCGTCTCCGCCCGGACATCAACCCTAAGAATACCCCTGGCGGCATACCCTTAACTTTACACATCGCCGGACCGGCAAAATCTGGCTGGCCGCAGACCGCATCTGAATCCTCCACCCGCGTCGTGCAGACCTGCGATTTCTTGTCGAACAAGACATTGACACGTTTGAAGATTTCTGTGCAATACTCAGGGGAATTCAACTCCGCTTGGACCTCTGAAAAAGTCTCCAAACTGAAAGTACCGTTTTCAGGGATCTCGAAATTGTAAAACATGCAATCCAATTTTTTTAGGTTGTTGAAGTCAATGATTTTGGTGGCTACGTCTTTTTGCTTAAAAATGTCAACCACTTCTACCATTCCTTTGATTAAAACGAATGGTTCGTTTACTTCTACAACGCCATAGTCGTAGACCAGAGATGTCTTGTTGTTTTGGCATTTTGGATGAACATGGAGTATTTTTCCAGTTCTGGTGAGATTACCAGCGACCACCTTTTGAAGAAATAAAAATTTGAAGCTGGATGGAGAGGACAAAAGGGCGTGAAGTATTGCGGAAGAGGTTCTGGCCTTCAGCCATGATGTGAGGTCCATTCTAATGTTATCGTGGTTTCATCATCAAATTTTGCGCTGCTGATCATCAAATGCATGGACTTTTTAAAGTGTCCAGACCTCCTGGGGCAGATTGGATGAACATACAATCCAATCCAAAGTGGATGAACCTCGGATCATCTTAAGTGATGATTAGAATTAGATCGGCAGATCGGGATTTCATACGTGGATCAACTAAACCAAAGACCAAAACCTGGTTTGGGACATGAGGATAGTTGGTGAGAGTGAGTGAGATGTTGGGGACCCTACCAGTCCCTCAGAGGGACAGCAAACCAGTAGGTCATTTTGTTAAGCTTGCTCCACACATTCAGCATTCGCCAAGCACCGAGCAGATGCTCGCCGATTTCCTAGTGGTGTGGATGGGCGCTCGGTGCTCGCCGAAGGCCGAATATTGGTGCACGGGGATGCTCCGGCCAGAGTCGGTTTTTTGTCCACTTCAAAGGAGACGAATATTCGCTAAGTAGCAAGCATCTGCCCCTCTCCACACATTCAGCATTCGCCAATCACCGAGCAGATGCTCGCCGATTTCTAGTGGTGTGGATGGGTGCTCGGTGCTTGCTGAATGCCAAATATAGGTGCTCGGGGATGCTCCAGTCAGAGTAGGTTTTTTGCCCATTTCAAAGGAGACGAATATTCGCTAAGTAGCAAGCATCTGCCCTGCTCCACACATTCAGCATTCGCCATGCACCGAGCAGATGCTCGCCAATTTCCTAGTGGTGTGGATGGGCGCTCGGTGCTCGCCGAATGCCAAATATAGGTGCTCGGGGATGCTCCGGTCAGAGTAGGTTTTTTGCCCACTTCAAAGGAGACGAATATTTGCTAAGTAGCGAGCATCTGCCCTGCTCCACACATTCAGCATTCGCCAAGCACCGAGCAGATGCTCGCCAATTTCCTAGTGGTGTGGATGGGCGCTCGGTGCTCGCCGAATGCCAAATATAGGTGCTCGGGGATGCTCCAGTCAGACTAGGTTTTTTGCCCACTTCAAAGGAGACGAATATTTGCTAAGTAGCAAGCATCTGCCCTGCTCCACACATTCAGCATTCGCCAAGCACCGAGCAGATGCTCACCGATTTCCTAGTGGTGTGGATGGGCGCTCGGTGCTCGCTGAATGCCAAATATAGGTGCTCGGGGATGCTCCGGCCAGAGCAGGTTTTTTGCCCATTTCAAAGGAGACGAATATTCGCTAAGTAGCAAGCATCTGCCCCTCTCCACACATTCAGCATTCGCCAATCACCGAGCAGATGCTCGCCGATTTCTAGTGGTGTGGATGGGCGCTCGGTGCTCGCTGAATGCCAAATATAGGTGCTCGGGGATGCTCCGGCCAGAGTAGGTTTTTTGCCCATTTCAAAGGAGACGAATATTCGCTAAGTAGCAAGCATCTGCCCTGCTCCACACATTCAGCATTCGCCATGCACCGAGCAGATGCTCGCCAATTTCCTAGTGGTGTGGATGGGCGCTCGGTGCTCGCCGAATGCCAAATATAGGTGCTCGGGGATGCTCCGGTCAGAGTAGGTTTTTTGCCCACTTCAAAGGAGACGAATATTTGCTAAGTAGCGAGCATCTGCCCTGCTCCACACATTCAGCATTCGCCAAGCACCGAGCAGATGCTCGCCAATTTCCTAGTGGTGTGGATGGGCGCTCGGTGCTCGCCGAATGCCAAATATAGGTGCTCGGGGATGCTCCAGTCAGACTAGGTTTTTTGCCCACTTCAAAGGAGACGAATATTTGCTAAGTAGCAAGCATCTGCCCTGCTCCACACATTCAGCATTCGCCAAGCACCGAGCAGATGCTCACCGATTTCCTAGTGGTGTGGATGGGCGCTCGGTGCTCGCTGAATGCCAAATATAGGTGCTCGGGGATGCTCCGGCCAGAGTAGGTTTTTTGCCCATTTCAAAGGAGACGAATATTCGCTAAGTAGCAAGCATCTGCCCTGCTCCACACATTCAGCATTCGCCATGCACCGAGCAGATGCTCACCGATTTCCTAGTGGTGTGGATGGGCGCTCGGTGCTCGCCGAATGCCAAATATAGGTGCTCGGGGATGCTCCAGTCAGACTAGGTTTTTTGCCCATTTCAAAGGAGACGAATATTCGCTAAGTAGCAAGCATATGCCCTGCTCCACACATTCAGCATTCGCCATGCACCGAGCAGATGCTCGCCAATTTCCTAGTGGTGTGGATGGGCGCTCGGTGCTCGCCGAATGCCAAATATAGGTGCTCGGGGATGCTCCGGTCAGAGTAGGTTTTTTGCCCACTTCAAAGGAGACGAATATTTGCTAAGTAGCGAGCATCTGCCCTGCTCCACACATTCAGCATTCGCCAAGCACCGAGCAGATGCTCACCGATTTCCTAGTGGTGTGGATGGGCGCTCGGTGCTCGCTGAATGCCAAATATAGGTGCTCGGGGATGCTCCGGCCAGAGTAGGTTTTTGCCCATTTCAAAGGAGACGAATATTCGCTAAGTAGCAAGCATCTGCCCTGCTCCACACATTCAGCATTCGCCATGCACCGAGCAGATGCTCACCGATTTCCTAGTGGTGTGGATGGGCGCTCGGTGCTCGCCGAATGCCAAATATAGGTGCTCGGGGATGCTCCAGTCAGACTAGGTTTTTTGCCCATTTCAAAGGAGACGAATATTCGCTAAGTAGCAAGCATCTGCCCTGCTCCACACATTCAGCATTCGCCATGCACCGAGCAGATGCTCGCCAATTTCCTAGTGGTGTGGATGGGCGCTCGGTGCTCGCCGAATGCCAAATATAGGTGCTCGGGGATGCTCCGGTCAGAGTAGGTTTTTTGCCCACTTCAAAGGAGACGAATATTTGCTAAGTAGCGAGCATCTGCCCTGCTCCACACATTCAGCATTCGCCAAGCACCGAGCAGATGCTCGCCAATTTCCTAGTGGTGTGGATGGGCGCTCGGTGCTCGCCGAATGCCAAATATAGGTGCTCGGGGATGCTCCAGTCAGACTAGGTTTTTTGCCCACTTCAAAGGAGACGAATATTTGCTAAGTAGCAAGCATCTGCCCTGCTCCACACATTCAGCATTCGCCAAGCACCGAGCAGATGCTCGCCAATTTCCTAGTGGTGTGGAAATCCTCGGTGCTCGCTGAATGCCAAAAATAGGTGCTCTGGTATTCAGAATGAATGTGGTTAAAGCCAGAGACTTTGTATCAAGAGAGAAGACTGAGAAAACCACTACTGCCACAAGTACTCTGCATCAATTGTATTGGACCAATAGGCCCAAGAAACAATCAAGTCCACCTGATACAGCAGGTGTAGGAATTTAGCACCTAATAAGCTGTCCCCAGACTTCCGAATACCATTCAAATCTTCGAATTGCGTCGTTTTGTCCTCTAAAAAGTACTCAAAACCAGTTTTTGAGTTGGTCGGGTGAGCTCCAAACTACCCCAAGGCATAGCTGCCCTCATTTGGGTTTGTTTGGGAAACCATCCAGCTCCAATCGTGCCAAAAATGAAGCTATTGCAGAAGACTCAAAATTCTTAGTATGGACAGAAATCCGTTTTGGGACCACGTTATCACCAGAGATTATCCACGGGATCCTAACCAGATCCCACACAACTCCTCCCTCCAATGAGGACAAATGCCCGTTCCGAAGACTCTCATATCAGGTTAAAACCAGAACCACATCTCCTCCCAGCTTCAAACATTCTCAACACCTTAATTTCCCCCGGGTTCCACAACTTGTCGACCGTCACGTCACTAAAGTAGTTCGTCTGGTCCTTCAAAAGGCAATTGCACGCCGTGACCAGTCGTGAGCTCGTGTACAAAATCCCCAAGCACGTGCGGCGGTTGTTCGAATCCTTATTTCCCGAAATGACACCAAAAAACGGGTAGTCTCCAATTTTCACCAACTTCGCGGACGTCTTGACGAAAAACAAACAAACAAAGATCAAAATTGCACTTTTTGAACGCATAGATTCGTCCGGGATCCACCTAAAACGTCAAAATTTTCAATAAATTTCGGGCAACGTTAGAATTTTTGGGTCGAAACTGAGATCGAAATTCCTAACCGGAGTGTTTTGGTTTGTTGTGACAACGGAAGTCATGAGGATGTTGAAGGATTGGTATTGGAATGGAACAGTACAGCGTATTTTGTGAGTTTTTTGAGCCAGTACAATGCTTGTTATAGAGAAGAGCATTGGCTTTGAGTTCCTGAGACATAAATGATGATCACGATCAAATATCTGGGTCATTCCACGAAAGTAAGGAATTTTGGAAGGCCACAACCACCATATTCAAAGTATACCTTTTTGATTTTTTTTTTAATTTCCATTTTGTGGTTATACAGGGTGTAAGCCTAACTGGTCTGCCATACGGTACCAGGCGATTCTACAACTAATTTGCAACAAAAAATGTCCCCTAGCGATTTTTTTTAAACCCTTCGTTTTCGAGTTATTTTAACTTTAAACTTTTTTTTCGTGATTTTGACCTTATGTCATTAAATTGGTCATAACTCCGTTAATTAGCAGTGTAAATTACAATTTGAGGATACCGTTGGAAAAAGCATTAAATTTCCTATCGGATAGATGCCTTAACTTTTTTTTGAGTCAAGGTTTGAGACATGAAAACGTCCTCTAAAAAGAGAATTTTACGTAATTTTGGAAACCTCGCATTTTTTCAATCTCAAATTGAACTACAAGAACCCATACTTTTTCAAGATGCAAGAACAGTAAAAACTGCGCCAGAATTTCAGCTTTCGAACGATATAATCAAAACATATTCTACAACCGAATTTAGGGGAGAAATTTGGGTTTAAACGCGGAAAAACGTGCATTTTTTCAAAGAAATCAGCGCTCTGGCCTCCTGTTTCCAGAGGCCTCGCGGTCACTGTGGCGCCCGCCCACCCACTGCTATCGGTGGGCGTCGGTGGTCTAGTGGACAGTGTACCCGACTGCGGTGATAAGATAAGAACCGTCTAGCGGGGATGCGAGTTCGAGTCTGGTCGCCAGCAGAAAGTTTTCTGTCTATTAGACGATCGGCAATCTCTCGTTCCAACCCAGGGCGGTGATGTTTGGGAAGCCATGAGCGAAATCATCAGAACAAATTCTGATCTTCCCTTAGGAAGACAGCTGATGACGTCCGCGACGCCAAGAATGGCAGTCGGACGAAAATTCAACCTGAAATGGTTGCTTACTTTACTACTTTTGGTTTATTATTTTCAATAATGAACCTTTGGAATCGACCAAGAATTCCCCCACAGAACTCGTGCCAAAGTTGTTCAACGATTAACAACATAGTCGTCACTCGTTGAACGATACGCTCATACCTTGGTGACAGTGGTAGGCTTAACCCCCTCCCTCTGTCCACAACGTATGAGCACACACAAGCCTACAACAATACTGCCCTCCTTAGTAAGAACGTCCTATGTCCATTTTTCAAGTTTCGAGAAAATCGCGTTTTAGTTTCGGCTTCTGCGCCACCCAAACCATTGAAGCTTGAGATTTCGTTTTTTGACCATCACCTCAAGCTGACCAAAACGAAATCTCAAGCTTCAATGGTATGGGTGGCGCAGAAGCCGAAACTAAAACGCGATTTTCTCGAAACTTGAAAAATGGACATAGGACGTTCTTACTAAGGAGGGCAGTATTGTTGTAGGCTTGTGTGTGTTGGTCAGCTTGAGGTGATGGTCAAAAAACGAAATCTCAAGCTTCAATGGTTTGGGTGGCGCAGAAGCCGAAACTAAAACGCGATTTTCTCGAAACTTGAAAAATGGACATAGGACGTTTTTACTAAGGAGGGCAGCATAGCGACGAACTTCTTTTTAGGTAGAGAACGCAACTTGTTGGGAAGGTGATTAAAAAACTTGGCACCCGACTGCAAACGACTCGTATCCCTCATCACACTGAGACGTGACACTGGAAGGAATAAGTCGTCTCTCTTCCTGGTATCATAAGTGTGCAGATCACGCCGCCGTTCCATTTGACCCAGATTACTTCTTACGAATTGGAGACAGCTCATAAAGGGCTGGAACAGTGAGGATTCCCAGGGTGCGAAAGCTTCCACGGCAACTCTGACTCCGGAATAGCCCGCAAATAGTTCTGACAGCCCTCTTCTGTTGACTGAAGACCTCACCGGCATGACACGAACTGCCCCATACCAAAACTCCATATGAAACCCTGCTTGCAAAGCAGGCAAAATATACAGTCCGAAGGACATCCCGTGACACAGAGCCAGCCAAACAGTGCAGCATGAAGTTGCAAGAGGCTAATTTTAGCAAAAGATTATCAATGTGTGACCTCCATGACAGCCGATTATCAATGGTCAGACCAAGAAAGTTCACCTCCTCTTGAAAGTTATACTCTGCTTTTTACTGGTGTTTAACGTCAAACCATTAGCGGAACACCAACCCTCAATAATCATATTCACATTAATCTGGTCACAATCTAGAGTTGACTGGCAAGGTCCAGCTGAAAGAGCGGTGACATCATCGGCGAAAAGGAATATCCTTTTGTTGTGGAACTGGTGAGCCAAATCATTGATGAAAATCAAGAAAAGACATGGACCAAGTACTGAGCCCTGCTTTACTCCACTTGGAATGTCAACTGCTGAGGACTCGACGCCATTGAAAATGACCACCTGTTTCCAGTCTCGCAGAAAACTCCCAAAGAAAGACAGAGCCAGATCTACAAACCCATAGTGGCGTTGCTTCCTGATAAGCAAATCATGAGGCACAGAATCAAAAGCCTTTGACAGATCGCAGAGCTGGAGTGAACGTAGGAACTCTTCTTCTTCTTCTTCTTTATTGGCGTTACAGCCCCGGGTGGGCCTTAGCCTGCTCAACAATTCTACGCCAGGAACACTGGTAGAAATACTATAGGAACATTGGTAGAAAATATTGATTAAAAAAACTAATAAATGAAGGGACACAGAATCCCGCAGTGGAGGGCCAGGGAGAACCCCAGCCCCACCCACCATGGTGGCATTACAAATCCAAAAAGGTGCGAGTCCCCTGGTCATGGTTTTCACCAGACGGGAACCCTGCACACAAACGGAGCCAGGAGGTCACCCCTGAGCGGAATCAGGACACCAACAGACACATCCAAAAGAGGCACTAAAAGTGCCTCCCCCAAGGGTGTAGCTAAGCGGGCCTCCTTCATCTGGGTAGCTGATGCCTAGTGACGATTCGATACTTTCGATATTTATTGATATCGATATTTTGTTTCGATATTTCCGATATTTGCATCGATATTTTTCTTGCGATATTATCGAATATCGAAAGGAAAATATTGATATCGAAAGAAAGAAATTATCGGTTGTGATGGTTATAATCCTTCCCACTGTAATTTATCAATTTCTCCTAATCGATTAAAAACGATACAAAAAAAATCGATATCAGTGAAATCAATATTCTTCTATCGATAAATTATAGTGATCACTTATATTGATAAAAAAAAGATCCAAAAACATGTTTGATATCAGTGAAATCAGTATTTTTCTTTTGATGTCCTATCAATGTCACTGATATTGATAAAAAAAAGATCCAAAAACATATTCGATATCAGTGAAATCAATATTTTTTTCGATATTCTATCAATATCACTTATATTGATTAAAAAAAGAAGCAAAAACATTCTAAATCAGTGAAATCAGTATTCTTCTATCGATAAATTATAGTGATCACTGATATTGATTAAAAAAAAGATGAGAAAACATATTCGATATCAGTGAAGTCAGTATTTTTCTTCCGATATTCTATCGATATCACTGATATTGATGGGGAAAAAAAAATTCAAAAAAAAAAAAAATGCAGTGATGTCACATCAATATTTTTGTTTCGATATTCTATCGATATTAGTGATATCGATATTTTTCTTCCGATATTTTATCGATATCAATACTGTCTTCCGATATTATTTCGATGTTAAATATCGCATCGAAAGGTATATCGAATCGTCACTACTGATGCCTGTCCTTATTTGCCTGTAAAAACTGTCAACAACTCTCCCCCAGGATCGATATCATCATCGAAATGTACTCCGTAGGCCACTTAACGACACATCACTCACCTTCGACTCATATCTAAGGATCCATCTCTGTACTGCAGGCCGTTGTGAGAGGGTAGCGGGCTGGGAGGAACTATGTGGCTCAAATTCACGGAGCTCTTCGTAGAGCAATCAGGGTACCTAAGGAACCAAAAGTCAGTCATTAGTAATCAAATTCCAAGAGATGTCAACATTTTGGTCAACTCTAAAGGGTCAAAATTTCACAAAAATGATGTTTTAGGGATTATGGACGTTTTTTGAGAGACTCGCCGCCATAATATTGATAATCATGTCAATCTATTGAGTTTGGGATTAGAGTAAAATTTCAGAAATCCAAAACATGTCCAAAAATGACAGAAAGTTGGTATTTTAAGGATCAGCGGCGCGAATAACTCGATGATAGTCATGTGGGTACTCTATGAGTTTGTAGAGACGAGTAGAACGTGAATATGGACTCCTAACATCTTCAAAGCATACCCAGTGCATACAGTATGTTGGTATGGTATACCGAAAATCGAAAAAAATAATAATATACGTGTGGGTACTCTGTGAGTTCATGGTCACGCGTGTTTTTTGAAAATTATGAAGTAAAAATAAAAACTAATAAGAAAATATGCCAAAATAGAGAGTTTTTCAGTTCCTGTAATGAAGCAATCCAGAACATACGGTCATACGGGCTAAATACGAGCAGTTACCTGGGAAGAGTATTGCGTTGCTTGTCTGGAATACACCGGAAACTCTTTCGCAGGCTGTGCCCGATCTGTTTTGAGGGCGACTGAAAACAAAAATAATGGAAATAATCGACCTATTCGGCTTAGAGTTCCTGAAAGCGAGCTTCAAAGGCGCATTTTCACCCTACAAAGGAGACCTCACTCGATACTCACGTAAGAAGCGTATTCGCGGACTTCGTGGTCGGGGCTGTGATTCCCCGAGGACCGTCCCAACCAGAAACACTCTTGGCAGAGGTTGTACGAGTGACACTTGGCGCACCTGTAGCGGAATCCAGTGAAATCCGATTTCATGCAGCAATCGCACTGAAGCCCGTGAACCACTGGGAAAAACAAGAAGAAAAGTCTCAATCCAGCAGCACGACGAAAAGGGCGAATTTTCGAATAAACGTTTGAAACCAATCATGATCCATAATTTCACTCTTTATAAGGTAGACGTTTTTAAAAAAACATTTCACGCTGATTCCTGGATATTCCAATGTGTCGATCGTTACAATAAAATCGATTGTTACAAAGTGAATCAAGAAATAACAGGTTTGTTCGGAGAAGCAGTCCTGAACGGTTCGGAGGGGTTTAGAGGAGCCCAGAGGAGTCCAAGCGCCTCTATCCCCTCCCCCTCCCTTTCCAGTTCCAGTTTGGTTCTGAACTGGTTCCGGACTGCTACTCCGAACAGACCGAATAATGGCGATCAAGTGTCGGCCATCATGGAACAGTCTCTTATCTCATGCCTGGAGTTCTTATCGTCTTTTGAGGTTATCATCCAACACTTAATGGGAAACCTGTTTATTTCGACGTACATAACATAACTTTTTGGTGTTAACATGTAAACGTACAACTGCTTAATAGACTTTAGCTTAATATCAGTGTAATCATCCTATTATTCCTAAATATTTGAATGAACTGTGAATTACATCACCATTACGAGTTTAATCGCTAAGATTATTCATGCAGGCGAATTTTCATAAAAATGAACAACCCAATAGGGAGGAAATTTCAATTTAAAAAGAATGCCGAAAAACTGCCGAAAAACGTATTTTATATGGATGGTTTACTTCAGAAGCTTATTTCCACATTCAGATGACTGAAAATGTCGAAAAATAAGGAGAAATCTGAAAAAAATTGGTTAACTCGAGAGAAAGGCTCAAGCTTAACACAGAGAAAGGCTCTGGCTTAACTCAGAGGCTTATTTACACCTTCATTTGACTGAAAATGTCGAAAAAGAAGGTAGAAATCTGCGAAAAAAGTTGGTTTACTCGAGAAAACAGTTGACTTCAGACGCTTATTTACACCTTCATTTGACTGAAAATGTCGAAAAAGAGGAAATCATCTAAATGAGTTGGTTTACTCGAGAGAAAGGTTGACTTCAGAGGCTTATTTACACCTTCATTTGACTGAAAATGTCGAAAAAGAAGGTCGAAATCTTTGAATTGAGTTGGTTTACTCGACAGAAAGGTTGACTTCAGAGGCTTATTTACACCTTCATTTGACTGAAAATGTCGAAAAAAACGGTCGAAATCTTCGAAATGAGTTGGTTTACTCGAGAGAAAGGTTGACTTCAGAGGCTTATTTACACCTTCATTTGACTGAAAATGTCGAAAAAGAGGAAATCATCTAAATGAGTTGGTTTACTCGACAGAAAGGTTGACTTCAGAGGCTTATTTACACCTTCATTTGACTGAAAATGTCGAAAAAAACGGTCGAAATCTTCGAAATGAGTTGGTTTACTCGAGAGAAAGGTTGACTTCAGAGGCTTATTTACACCTTCATTTGACTGAAAATGTCGAAAAAGAGGAAATCATCTAAATGAGTTGGTTTACTCGACAGAAAGGTTGACTTCAGAGGCTTATTTACACCTTCATTTGACTGAAAATGTCGAAAAAAACGGTCGAAATCTTCGAAATGAGTTGGTTTACTCGAGAGGAAGGTTGACTCCAGAGGCTTATTTACACCTTCATTTGACTGAAAATGTCGAAAAAGAGGAAATCATCTAAATGAGTTGGTTTACTCGACAGAAAGGTTGACTTCAGAGGCTTATTTACACCTTCATTTGACTGAAAATGTCGAAAAAAACGGTCGAAATCTTCGAAATGAGTTGGTTTACTCGAGAGAAAGGTTGACTTCAGAGGCTTATTTACACCTTCATTTGACTGAAAATGTCGAAAAAGAGGAAATCATCTAAATGAGTTGGTTTACTCGACAGAAAGGTTGACTTCAGAGGCTTATTTACACCTTCATTTGACTGAAAATGTCGAAAAAAACGGTCGAAATCTTCGAAATGAGTTGGTTTACTCGAGAGGAAGGTTGACTTCAGAGGCTTATTTACACCTTCATTTGACTGAAAATGTCGAAAAAGAGGAAATCATCTAAATGAGTTGGTTTACTCGACAGAAAGGTTGACTTCAGAGGCTTATTTACACCTTCATTTGACTGAAAATGTCGAAAAAGAGGAAATCATCTAAATGAGTTGGTTTACTCGACAGAAAGGTTGACTTCAGAGGCTTATTTACACCTTCATTTGACTGAAAATGTCGAAAAAGAAGGTCGAAATCTTTGAAATGAGTTGGTTTACTCGAGAGAAAGGTTGACTTCAGAGGCCTCCTTACACCTTCATTTGACTGAAAATGTCGAAAAAAACGGTCGAAATCTTCGAAATGAGTTGGTTTACTCGAGAGGAAGGTTGACTTCAGACGCTTATTTACACCTTCATTTGACTGAAAATGTCGAAAAAGAGGAAATCATCTAAATGAGTTGGTTTACTCGACAGAAAGGTTGACTTCAGAGGCTTATTCACACCTTCATTTGACTGAAAATGTCGAAAAAAAACGGTCGAAATCTTCGAAATGAGTTGGTTTACTCGAGAGGAAGGTTGACTTCAGACGCTTATTTACACCTTCATTTGACTGAAAATGTCGAAAAAGAGGAAATCATCTAAATGAGTTGGTTTACTCGACAGAAAGGTTGACTTCAGAGGCTTATTCACACCTTCATTTGACTGAAAATGTCGAAAAAAAACGGTCGAAATCTTCGAAATGAGTTGGTTTACTCGAGAGAAAGGTTGACTTCAGACGCTTATTTACACCTTCATTTGACTGAAAATGTCGAAAAAGAGGAAATCATCTAAATGAGTTGGTTTACTCGACAGAAAGGTTGACTTCAGAGGCTTATTTACACCTTCATTTGACTGAAAATGTCAAAAAAACGGTCGAAATCTTCGAAATGAGTTGGTTTACTCGAGAGAAAGGTTGACTTCAGAGGCTTATTTACACCTTCATTTGACTGAAAATGTCGAAAAAGAGGAAATCATCTAAATGAGTTGGTTTACTCGACAGAAAGGTTGACTTCAGAGGCTTATTTACACCTTCATTTGACTGAAAATGTCGAAAAAAACGGTCGAAATCTTCGAAATGAGTTGGTTTACTCGAGAGGAAGGTTGACTTCAGAGGCTTATTTACACCTTCATTTGACTGAAAATGTCAAAAAAACGGTCGAAATCTTCGAAATGAGTTGGTTTACTCGAGAGAAAGGTTGACTTCAGAGGCTTATTTACACCTTCATTTGACTGAAAATGTCGAAAAAGAGGAAATCATCTAAATGAGTTGGTTTACTCGACAGAAAGGTTGACTTCAGAGGCTTATTTACACCTTCATTTGACTGAAAATGTCAAAAAAACGGTCGAAATCTTCGAAATGAGTTGGTTTACTCGAGAGGAAGGTTGACTTCAGAGGCTTATTTACACCTTCATTTGACTGAAAATGTCAAAAAAACGGTCGAAATCTTCGAAATGAGTTGGTTTACTCGAGAGAAAGGTTGACTTCAGACGCTTATTTACACCTTCATTTGACTGAAAATGTCGAAAAAGAGGAAATCATCTAAATGAGTTGGTTTACTCGACAGAAAGGTTGACTTCAGAGGCTTATTTACACCTTCATTTGACTGAAAATGTCAAAAAAACGGTCGAAATCTTCGAAATGAGTTGGTTTACTCGAGAGAAAGGTTGACTTCAGAGGCTTATTTACACCTTCATTTGACTGAAAATGTCGAAAAAGAGGAAATCATCTAAATGAGTTGGTTTACTCGACAGAAAGGTTGACTTCAGAGGCTTATTTACACCTTCATTTGACTGAAAATGTCGAAAAAAACGGTCGAAATCTTCGAAATGAGTTGGTTTACTCGAGAGGAAGGTTGACTTCAGAGGCTTATTTACACCTTCATTTGACTGAAAATGTCGAAAAAGAGGAAATCATCTAAATGAGTTGGTTTACTCGACAGAAAGGTTCACTTCAGAGGCTTATTTACACCTTCATTTGACTGAAAATGTCGAAAAAAAACGGTCGAAATCTTCGAAATGAGTTGGTTTACTCGAGAGGAAGGTTGACTTCAGAGGCTTATTTACACCTTCATTTGACTGAAAATGTCGAAAAAGAGGAAATCATCTAAATGAGTTGGTTTACTCGACAGAAAGGTTGACTTCAGAGGCTTATTTACACCTTCATTTGACTGAAAATGTCGAAAAAGAGGAAATCATCTAAATGAGTTGGTTTACTCGACAGAAAGGTTGACTTCAGAGGCTTATTTACACCTTCATTTGACTGAAAATGTCGAAAAAGAAGGTCGAAATCTTTGAAATGAGTTGGTTTACTCGAGAGAAAGGTTGACTTCAGAGGCCTCCTTACACCTTCATTTGACTGAAAATGTCGAAAAAAACGGTCGAAATCTTCGAAATGAGTTGGTTTACTCGAGAGGAAGGTTGACTTCAGAGGCTTATTTACACCTTCATTTGACTGAAAATGTCGAAAAAGAGGAAATCATCTAAATGAGTTGGTTTACTCGACAGAAAGGTTGACTTCAGAGGCTTATTTACACCTTCATTTGACTGAAAATGTCAAAAAAAACGGTCGAAATCTTCGAAATGAGTTGGTTTACTCGAGAGGAAGGTTGACTTCAGACGCTTATTTACACCTTCATTTGACTGAAAATGTCGAAAAAGAGGAAATCATCTAAATGAGTTGGTTTACTCGACAGAAAGGTTGACTTCAGAGGCTTATTCACACCTTCATTTGACTGAAAATGTCGAAAAAAACGGTCGAAATCTTCGAAATGAGTTGGTTTACTCGAGAGAAAGGTTGACTTCAGACGCTTATTTACACCTTCATTTGACTGAAAATGTCGAAAAAGAGGAAATCATCTAAATGAGTTGGTTTACTCGACAGAAAGGTTGACTTCAGAGGCTTATTTACACCTTCATTTGACTGAAAATGTCAAAAAAACGGTCGAAATCTTCGAAATGAGTTGGTTTACTCGAGAGAAAGGTTGACTTCAGAGGCTTATTTACACCTTCATTTGACTGAAAATGTCGAAAAAGAGGAAATCATCTAAATGAGTTGGTTTACTCGACAGAAAGGTTGACTTCAGAGGCTTATTTACACCTTCATTTGACTGAAAATGTCGAAAAAAACGGTCGAAATCTTCGAAATGAGTTGGTTTACTCGAGAGGAAGGTTGACTTCAGAGGCTTATTTACACCTTCATTTGACTGAAAATGTCGAAAAAGAGGAAATCATCTAAATGAGTTGGTTTACTCGACAGAAAGGTTGACTTCAGAGGCTTATTTACACCTTCATTTGACTGAAAATGTCGAAAAAGAAGGTCGAAATCTTTGAAATGAGTTGGTTTACTCGAGAGGAAGGTTGACTTCAGAGGCTTATTTACACCTTCATTTGACTGAAAATGTCGAAAAAGAAGGTCGAAATCTTTGAAATGAGTTGGTTTACTCGAGAAAACAGTTGACTTCAGAGGCTTATTCACACCTTCATTTGACTGAAAATGTCGAAAAAGATGGTCGAAATCTTTGAAATGAGTTGGTTTACTCGACAGAAAGGTTGACTTCAGAGGCTTATTTACACCTTCATTTGACTGAAAATGTCGAAAAAAACGGTCGAAATCTTCGAAATGAGTTGGTTTACTCGAGAGGAAGGTTGACTTCAGAGGCTTATTTACACCTTCATTTGACTGAAAATGTCGAAAAAGAGGAAATCATCTAAATGAGTTGGTTTACTCGACAGAAAGGTTGACTTCAGAGGCTTATTTACACCTTCATTTGACTGAAAATGTCGAAAAAGAAGGTCGAAATCTTTGAAATGAGTTGGTTTACTCGAGAAAACAGTTGACTTCAGAGGCTTATTCACACCTTCATTTGACTGAAAATGTCGAAAAAGAAGGTCGAAATCTTTGAAATGAGTTGGTTTACTCGAGAGGAAGGTTGACTTCAGAGGCTTATTTACACCTTCATTTGACTGAAAATGTCGAAAAAGAAGGTCGAAATCTTTGAAATGAGTTGGTTTACTCGAGAAAACAGTTGACTTCAGAGGCTTATTCACACCTTCATTTGACTGAAAATGTCGAAAAAGAAGGTCGAAATCTTTGAAATGAGTTGGTTTACTCGAGAGGAAGGTTGACTTCAGAGGCTTATTTACACCTTCATTTGACTGAAAATGTCGAAAAAGAAGGTCGAAATCTTTGAAATGAGTTGGTTTACTCGAGAAAACAGTTGACTTCAGAGGCTTATTCACACCTTCATTTGACTGAAAATGTCGAAAAAGAGGAAATCATCTAAATGAGTTGGTTTACTCGACAGAAAGGTTGACTTCAGAGGCTTATTTACACCTTCATTTGACTGAAAATGTCGAAAAAGAGGAAATCATCTAAATGAGTTGGTTTACTCGAGAGAAAGGTTGACTTCAGAGGCTTATTTACACCTTCATTTGACTGAAAATGTCGAAAAAGAAGGTCGAAATCTGCGAAAAAAGTTGGTTTACTCGAGAAAACAGTTGACTTCAGACGCTTATTTACACCTTCATTTGACTGAAAATGTCGAAAAAGAGGAAATCATCTAAATGAGTTGGTTTACTCGAGAGAAAGGTTGACTTCAGAGGCTTATTTACACCTTCATTTGACTGAAAATGTCGAAAAAGAAGGTCGAAATCTGCGAAAAAAGTTGGTTTACTCGAGAAAACAGTTGACTTCAGACGCTTATTTACACCTTCATTTGACTGAAAATGTCGAAAAAGAGGAAATCATCTAAATGAGTTGGTTTACTCGAGAGAAAGGTTGACTTCAGAGGCTTATTTACACCTTCATTTGACTGAAAATGTCGAAAAAGAAGGTCGAAATCTGCGAAAAAAGTTGGTTTACTCGAGAAAATAGTTGACTTCAGACGCTTATTTACACCTTTATTTGACTGAAAATGTCGAAAAAGAGGAAATCATCTAAATGAGTTGGTTTACTCGAGAGAAAGGTTGACTTCAGAGGCCTCCTTACACCTTCATTTGACTGAAAATGTCGAAAAAGATGGTCGAAATCTTTGAAATGAGTTGGTTTACTCGACAGAAAGGTTGACTTCAGAGGCTTATTCACACCTTCATTTGACCGAAAATGTCGAAAAGACTCGGGGGAAAAGGTTGACTTCAAAACCTTTTCCCCCGAGTAAACCAATTTTTTTTAGATTTCGACCTTCTTTTTCGACATTTTCGACATTTTTTTTCCAATTTTCAGTCAAATGAAGGCGAAACTCAGCTTTTGAAGTGAAAATTTCGGGACACAACTAGACTCTAAATGGAACCGATGCACCTAATGTGCAATTCAGGGTGTCGCACTGTTAATTTGTGCCACTGACGGCTACAAAAATGTCAACTCACCGTTTTCAACTGACGCCAATCGGTGGAGAAGAGGCAGCCAAACTAGTACGGGAGGTCCCGGATCCGACATCAGAGTGTCCAAGAAGTCGTTGATGGTCACTTTTCCGTTCTGAAACCCGACAAAAAGCTAAAAGTCTAGCCTTTGCACCATTAAGATAATTTAAGCATTGTATACTTCAAATACTCAATGTTCGTCTTTTTTTGTCAACTCCCTCCTCTCTTAAGTATGTGAATAAGGGAAATTTAGGGACGGCACGATACTCCTTTCGATACGATATTTCTCAGGAAGTATCGATACTCGATATCCTTTCTATATTATTAGATATCGATACTTCGATAATATCGGCTCAGAGTATTGATACTATCGATACTTCAAATTAACCCACAAATGATTTTGCAAACCAAATAGAAACTCCATTAATCAAGAATTATAAATATCAACATTATAAATATATTATTGAAAGTCAATAATTTAAAATTTAGTTAAAGTCAATGGTAATTTAAAATGTTATGAAAGTCAATAATTTAAAATCTAATAAAAATGAATGATCATTTCATTTGAAGACTACAGGGGAAGAACGGGCTAACTGCCTTTTTCCTCAAAATCGAGTTAGGCGCTGCTCCATATGTATTTTTGGACGCCGAACACGGCCATCAGGTCAAAACAGCGAAAAAGTGGGTCTAAAGGCATCAAAACCGCAGGTGAGTGTTTCGTATGCAGGGAAAGAACGTGTTTATCCGAGCGGTACAGCTAAAGAACAGGCTAACGTCGAGCCGTCGCTCTCCCCACCGTACCCAATCAGAGTCTAGAATGTGATTCACAGGGCGTTTCCTGTGTTCCTCCTGAGTACCTGTTGTTGTTGTTCGCAACCTGCTAGCATCGGAGTTTTATTTTCCACAAAGGGCGTACAGAACACGAATCCCAATCTCGGCCGAAAAATACAATGATGTGAATCACTTGACGAAATTTTGTGAGCAGAGGGCAAAGGACTATTATGAGCGGCTACCGCACAAATAAGGAGTACCTTCCTACCAAAACCAGGAAAATTCGCCTGACATCAATTTTTTATTTTCAATTCACCTGATGTTAATTTTTTTTATTTGCAAGTTGCAAGTTTCCAGCGAGAAGTATCAATAAAATCGCTTTTCCTGGAGCATTGTTTATCGTTTTCTGATGGAATACCCTGTTTATGATTTGACCGCAAAGGTGCCAATTCAACATTAACTCATTGTAGGAACGGTGGTTACAAGTTGAGGAAACAACTAGCAGACAACTAGCAACATTTCTTGCATCATTCCCCTCATCGCGTATTAGAGATAGCCCGTTTTTCGCTGTTTTTCGGGACATTGGACACTTTGTACCGTTTTAACTTGAGTAAAACTTAATCTGGAGGTATTTCGACTATTTTATCACATGCACCAGTGTAACAGTTCAAGTAAGGTGCGTCGGGGTAAGTGCAGAAATGGGGTAAGTGGGGAGTATGCCTTTCACAAGCAAACATAAGGGCTGATATAGGGATGTCCCAAAAGTATCGATACTTGAAAGTATCGATACTTTTCAAAAAAAGTATCGATACATATCGATACTTTTTTTCCTGATATGTATCGTAGTATCGATACTTTTTTTCCAGTATCGGAGGCGATACTTTTTTACCTCTCACATTAGATCAAAATGCTATTTTTTTTAATCTCTCACATTAGATGAATGTCTCGAATTTTAGTAGGTACCTCTTTCTCTACGTAGATTGTTGGGAGACCAACCACTTCAACAAACTAAACAAAGATGATGTACCACCACCTCCAGCTCTCTATGGGTTTGTTCGGAGAGGCGGTCCGGAACAGTTCGGAACCAAACCGGAACTGAAAAGGGGAGGGGATAGAGGCGAATGGGCTCCTCCAAACTCCTTTGGGCTCCTCCAAGCCCCTCCAAACCGTTCAGGACTGCCTCTCCAAACAGACCATAATCATATTATGATAACCTGCTGTCCTCCATCATCTTGGAAGGACCACCAAAATGTTAACCCAACCAAGTGCAATACAAAAACAAGTGCCTAAACAAAAAAATGAGTGATTTATTGTTTTGTTCATTCTATATTAATTATTATCCTCGCGATGGAGAGATGTCACACTGATGGAGAGAAACATAAAAGGCATTTTCATACATTTTTGTCAAAGTATCGAAAAGTATCGATACTTCAAAATATCGATACTTTTTGAAAGTATCGTATCGATACTTTTTGATACTTTCTAGATGTATCGATACGATATTATATCGATACTTTTGAAGTATCGGACATCCCTAGGCTGATACGAATATCCTTTTTGGGTGTTGTAGAGAACTACTTCAAGTTTCACAAAACACCACTAGAGTGTGCTCATATCGGTTGTAACCTTCACGGTGAAGTTATGATATACCACATGTGATTTCATCTGTGAGGTCGAGGTGATCAACTATTTTTCAACCCGAGTTCAACCTGCCTCTAATTGGGTATTGCTAGTGACTGACAAGGTAATTATACACTTTGAATGTTGTAGTTTCATTGTACGTATGAAATTTTGTTCTAACTTTGGTTATTTTGAAAATAAGACCTCCTCTGCACTTTCCCCGTTTTTTCCTCCTATGGGGGGAAGTGCAGAGTAAGAAACATGGGCAAGCGCGGAGTTCCGCACTTCCCCCTAAATGGATGACCAAGGGAAGTATGGAGCGTACACTCAAGCATAATACTATGTATTTTCCATCTAATCTTGTTGTGAACTTGGGCACTTTTAATGTAACTGGGAACTTTTTTATTCGCTCCAGTGAAGAGGGAGAACGAAAGATGACTTCCCGAGTTGGGGTGGAGATGGTTCCCTATGAAAATCATGCACCCCCCCCCCCCACCAATTGAACGGTTAGTGCAAGGTACTTAGAGATTGGTGTTTTGAGATTAACTACTATGCATCGGATCATCTATAGAATCGGGTTATGGATACGAGGAAGCTATGTGCCACACCCACTTTGCAGACTTTTTTCATTTCGAAGTTTTATGCAAACTTTTGCAATGTTAAGATAACCATTTGTAGTATAAGACTGTAAAAAAACGTTCTTATTCGTAAGACTGATGACTTACAGTGATTTAAACAATTTTTAATGAAGATTCAAAAGTTTGAATTTCGCAAGATTTTTATGTGTTTCTCTATACCACGTTTTTAACTTTTCAAAACTGTGTAACTTCACCAATTTCTGTCCGATTTTAACTTTGCAAAAAGCAAAATAATGCCTGAAACGAGCTCTTCCACACACTTCCCCCTTCGCATTTGTAACTCCAACGACATGAGAAATGAAGGGATGCTCTACACTTACCCCATTTAGGCGGGGTAAGTGAGGAGTACGGACAAAAATTATAGTATTGCTCGAAAAACCCACTATAACTTCAAAAAACCTTAAAATAACTACAAAACTGGTAAGAGGATAGTCCGAGGTGTGTAGCGAAATAAGGAAAATAAATCTAGCTTTAAAAATGAGTTTCTCAGGATCTACCAAAGTTGAACTATGCAAATTGTACTCTGCACTTCCCCCGACGCACCTTACTTCAAATTTTCAGATTTTTTGATGGCTAACTATTGATTTTATTTTGTTTTTCGCATTCAACTTCATTTATCTCGGAAGTAGAAAATCAGCAGATAGCCCGTTCTTCCCCTGTAGTCTTCATTTTATATTTATTCCAATTCTTATTCCCAAGAATTCTCCGTTCAATGAAATGATTTTTTCATCCACTACAAATGGAAAGGATCAAGTAATAAATCAGTTACATTACAAATTAATAATATTTATTATCGAATCATAAAAACAAAAATTTGTCGTGAAGTGACTGTTGACTTGAATTTCAAAAACAGTAAATCAAAAAAATTGTTCTGAACCGGAAAGTAAAACAATGATCAAAAGGAACTTGAACTGTTCAAGAAAGTCAGAGAAATGAAAACCCATGGACCTAGTATCGTAGGTCCATGTGAAAACCGCAAAAAAATTCGAGGTTACTGTGGAAAGTTTTTGAATATCGATGAAGGATATTAGAAGCGATATATCGTTTCGATTGATACTATTCTGATTATTATTCAGTGGCAGATGTATGGTATCTAAGTACTTTACAATTGGTTTTTTTTTTTTTACTATTCCACTTTGGCAAAAATATCGATAATATCGTCAAGAAAGTATCGATACCTCCGATATTTCAGGCAAAAGTATCGACACCAATACATCGGTATGAGTTTTTTTAATCAAAAGTATCGATACAAATATCGGTATCGATACTCCGATATATCGGTGGTATCGTGCCGTCCCTAGGGACATTCCAATACCTACCTACCTCCCCGCCCCCTGATCTTGTACATGTAGTACACCTCTACGCTGGGGTCTCTTTAAGGGAACCCAGCAGGGAAAAAATGGAAAAAAAAAATCGATTTTCGGTTTTTTTACATAAAAAAAATTCTTTATTTAACCCTTCACTGGTAGACCCCGGAGCGCGGCGCTCCTTCAGCCCATTTTTCGAATACTGTGGTTCACAGTGGCTATCCTGAGGGCTGTGATTCACAGTTCCCTCCTAGAAACCACCTCTACGCAAGACCGTACCCTCCTCTCTGTCCCCAAAACCACTCAGGGTTAGTGAGAATCGGTTTCTTGCACTAAAACGTGAATGTGTCAGATCGCTCTTAAGTCTGAGCGCTCTTCTGATCCCAAGAAATGGCTTCAGCGGTCTGAGGAAGATTCTGACGATATGGCAGAACGTACATCTGACTGAAACGGCTTTGATTAGTTAAATTTTGATTGCTCAGTTATTTGTATTTCAGAGTTGAGCAAAACCTATTTTTTCCAATACGTATTTCTGAGTTCAATAAAAAAAACTTGTTTACCAATATTTTTTTCATTGAACATTTTTATATACACCAGGAGATGAGTTGAGTATCTCACTCTGACCAAAAAAATTAAAAAATATGATAAATATTGATTTTTTCGGGAGGAAGTACCGAAAGAGCGCCGCGCTCCTGGGTCTACCTTTTGCGAGATGAGATTAGGTCTACCACTGGAGGGTTAAATGCGGACAAAATGGTGTATTATTTTTGAATTTTGCACAATTAGAACTGGTAGGAAAATTAGTTCAAAGTTGGGAGAGTAGGTGTTAGCCGGCGCGGATTTAATACGTTGAATACACGAAACTTGGGAGAAAAAACCAACTAACAATAACAAAAACGGCGAAAAAGATAACAAACCTGATTGAAAATAACCTACTTTCTTATTCTTCTTCACTTTCTATCATTTTTTGCATGTTTGAAGTCATTGTTGTCATTAGGAGTTACGTTTTACTTTGTTTGAGATGCGTTTTGCGAGGTTTTCAGAAAAAGTGCTCTCCTAAAATCACGTTTTTGGAACTTCTTGCCCCTGTTTCTCTGCAATGGTTGAAGTTATCGTGTTCCCCCAATTTTTCCCCGAAACTGCTATTATTGAACTCCACTTTAGTCGGATGGTTTCTCAAAATTTCAAAAATAAGGTTTAAAAAAAAATTTTTGAAGTTGAAAAAATGCAGATAAAAAAACGGAATTTTTGAAAAATCATACCTAAGCTATAAATTGAAATTTTCAAAATCCATCAGAACTAAAGTGAAGACGACTACATGTACTACCACTGGAAAAAATTTCATTTCAACAGACTGAACCGTGTTCAAGACCTAAGGGCACAAAAATGGGTCTGCCGACCCACTTTAGTACTAGCTGCTGGGTTCCCTTAACCTGATCTTCGGATCCAGTAACAATCTAGTCTTAAGAACGTTTAAAACAATGGAAACCAACGGACTTCCTGAACCAACAACCAACAAATGGAAAAAACGGACTTCCTGAACCGATGTGTGTTTCAGTACAAACTCGTGACTGCCCGGTACTGGACCCTTGTCCGTCACTGGTGACAATACCCTGCTTTGAGACTTCTAACGATTTTCTATGGAAATACGACGACCACGTGGTATCGAAATAATGAGGGAAATTGAGACGATTATAATTACCGACGATTATAATTACGATTATAAATTGGTCGGATTCACACTTGATGACCGTCTAAGCAGGAGTTCCCATATTACCACCATTATTAAAAAATTGCATGGTGCTATACAGGGTGTAAGCCTTACTGGTCTGCCAAACGGTACCAGTCGATTCTACAACTAATTTGCAACAAAAAATGTCCCTTAGCGATTTTTTTTAAAACCCTTCGTTTTCGAGTTATTTTAACTTTAAACTTTTTTTCGTGATTTTGACCTTATGTCATTAAATCGGTCATAACTCCTTTAATTTGCTGTGTAAATTACAATTTGAGGATACCGTTGGAAAGAGCATTAAATTTCCTATCGGATAGATGCCTTAACTTCTTTTTAAGTGAAGGTTTTAGACATGAAAACGTCCTCTAAAAAGAGAATTTTACGTAATTTTGGAAACCTCGCATTTTTTCAATCTCAAATTGAACTACGAGAACCCATACTTTTTCAAGATGCAAGAACAGTGAAAACTGCGCCAGAATCTCAGCTTTCCAATGGTATAATCAAAACATATTCTACAACCGTATTTAGGGGAGAAATTCGTGTTTGAACACGGAAAAACGTGCATTTTTTCAACGAAATCGGCGCTCTGGCCTCCTGTTTCCGGAGGCCTCGCGGTCTACTGCGGCGCCGACCCACCCACTGCTGTCGTCCGACCCCTGAGATCGACTTGGCGGAGCGCGTCTCCAAATTGCTACCCTCCGATTGCTTGAGAGAGGTCTACTTCGGGGTATTTCATGCTCAATGTTCGTACGGTTTGCACATCTGGGGAAACTCAGGTGACATTGAAAATGTCAAAAAAAAAGCAATAATACGCAAGGCAGGCTACTTGTACCACTGTAAACCTCTTTTCAAGAAAATGAAGATAATGACCGTAATAAACCAGTACATCTATCTCGCATGTTGCTACGTTAAGAAGAGTACATTTTCGATACGAGGAGAAATCCATTCACACCGTACGAGAGGAAGATAATATCTTCAAGATAGTATCTTATGTCATATTATGACATAAGCATACCATTCTGCAGACTCTCAGTTACTCAGAAGCAATTTCAATTTACATCTGTAAAGATTTTTAACAAATTGCCTTGTAATATTCGCGAACTATCAGATAATCTATTTGAAAAGACATTGAAAAAATTCTTGAATGAAACGCCACATTACACTCTTCAAGAATACTTCACGAGTGATCTGAGTATTTTAAAACCATGACTTATTTATAACATATTAAGCGTGATTATTAGAGTTGCAATAATATAAGAACTAGCAGCCGAGGAAAATTTTTAAAAGTACTCGAGCTTGCAGTACTTATATATCTGTTTATATCGTGATTATAATTATAAATAAGCTGTTTGGATTTCTCGAAAATTGAAGTTCGTGTGTGGTATCTGCGATATTCATGTCTTGTAACTGTGATATTTTGCGTGTTGTGACTGTGATATTGTACCTATCTTTCTCTAAATTGTCAACTATTTTATTTTTTTTAAAATCTGTGATACACACTTGTCTTATTTTATATCGATTGAAAAGTGATTTTGACCTGTGTTAACAATGTTAGGCATCACCATGTTTGTTGGTCGGCCCGGGGGCGGCTCGCGTCGTTGGTCTCTGCTGTTATAAGGGCCGATGGTTAGGGCTGCCTGCCTAGAAATAGGAGGTAGCCCCGGGAGCCGCCATGGTGGGTGGGTCCGGGACCGGCCGGACTGCCCCTCACATTTTTCATTATAAATTTATTTTTTGGAACTAATACTTTGTTGATTGTTGACGCACACCTGTATTAAGGGTGAACAAATAAAGAAAGCTATTATTATTACCCCGCCAAAAACTTGGGCTGCCAATTCTTCTTTGAACACGAAGGAAGGCGATTCGTAGACTGAAGCGGGTAGAGCGAGGACTTGCTTCAAATATAAACTGAATTTCGAGATCACCATGTGTCCGTTCTCGTCGCACACCTAAAAACAAAGACAACAGCATTAAGCATCCTAACCATTTTTAGGACGTCCCACAGTAAGACTTGGGGGTCCTTATGCGATCGATCTGGGGTGAAGGAGGACATCACTCAACAGAAAAAAAAATAACCACACAGTAATCCGTTTTAGACCATTCTGAATAAAATCCGCAAAAAAGCCATAGGTAAATGTCTGTGTGTGTGTGTGACAAAATCTTGTGTACTCTACCCAGGCCTCAATTTTCAACCGATTTTCGCGGTTTTTTTTTATTCGACGCGGAAAACTATCTAGTTGTGCACTACGTCGCCAGAATTTCGAATTTTGAATTTTAAGGGGGGAAAGGGGGGGTTAATGCTCAAAAAATGTGCGTTTGCGGGCATAATCCTGTAAAATTTGCCCAGGCCTCAATTTCCAACCGTTTGAGTGTTTCTTTTGTTCGACTCATAAATCTTCCAAATTGCACACTATTTCACGGGAGTATCAAAATTTGCAAGAGAAGGGGGAGAGTGGGGGGATGATATCCACAAAATATCCGATTTTTCAATATTTCGGTTCCTTTATAGCTTACTAACTGTCACCAAGCTTTGAAATTGAGAAAAAATTCTCATTATACCTCTGGATTTTCATGAATTATTCTCTGTGCCACCATGGAACTAATAGTGGTGCCACCATGGTGCCAGGACACCATAAACCGCATATTTCATGGGTTTGTGACCGAAGGATTTCGCCCCTTCGGATCATGGTGCGTTCCTCCAGCAATACTTGTAAACCTGCGCGCCCTCGTTCCGCCGGTTCGCCACCTGCAGCGCTGCCGTCGACTTCAGCCGAGTTGCCGATGCCGCCACCAGCCGCGCCACCTATGGCTCCCCCACCACCTGCGCATGCGCGTGATCGCCGCTCTGCCCCTCCCAAATCAAGGACCCCTTCTGCAGCTCGCCCCTCTCATCAGTAGAGTCAAGTTCCTTGAGCAGACCAGTTGTGGAGAGAGTAAGCCTGCCGACACTGGGGCCCCCCAATCAATCTGCGTCCACCTCCTTGAATTTCGCTCGACTCACGACTCAGACTTCAACTCTTCGGACTGCCAGACTTCAGGACCGCACCTACCCAACACGAACTCTCACTGGTAGGATTGAACAATCATCCTTTTGTAAATATTTCGCTTCAAGTGTATATAAAGTTAAATATCCCCGTAGTAGGCGTACAGGCGCGTAGGAACCTGCCAAAAGCCCAGAGACTGATAAGCCATTTTCCTAATTAATAAGTTCTTATTTCTTTGTAAAAGATTCTAATATTAAGTTGTAATTTTGTGCATAATTCTGATAAAACACGTGGCGTCCACCTTGGCATCCACCTTCGGTGTCCACCATCAGTGCCCACCACTAACTTCTCTAAGTCGACAAACCTTACTAAGTTACCAGAGTAGTCATGAGAATAGTAGGACAATTGCTATACAAGTACTCATTGGTATAACCTTGTTTATTTTAAATATATCTCACGTACGGAAGTACTTACACATTTTTCTGACTTCTCCCTTGACCAGGTACAACACTTAAGTAAAGTCATATAATAGTTGCTTACAGTAAACTCACTCTCTTTTGCATAACAACTAATTAACGTAGCTTCACTTGCCATAACTTAACTTCATCTTGCTTATTCAACTTAACTTCCTTTTTGCTTATTCAACTTAACTTCCTTTTTCTATTCAATTTAACTTCAACTAGTTTATAACTAGTTCCTACTTTATAAGTAGGTGGTGGCAGCTCTACATATCCAGGGTACTTACATTCAGCTAAGGTAAGTTGGATCCGCATACAATAATCATAATCATAGTCCTTGAAGTTTCTTTATTAGATTCTATCTTAGTTTCTGACAGAGATTCTTCTGCTTCCTGTGAGGGTTCCCATAGTGATAAATGGGGTTACAGGTTTTTAAAAGTTGTTTTTGTGAACTTCAACGGGCCTTCAAAAAACTTCAGCCTACCAAAACAAATAGATGAAAGTTCAACGTTACGAAGTATTACCGCTTTGGTGCCAGACTGGCACAATTGGTGGTTTGGGGGGGGTGAACTCGAATTCGCATGTTGGGTGTCGTAGGGGGAGGGGGGATCACTATTTCTTGCCTATAATACTAATTATGCAACCATTCGCACTCTAGTATGAACACAATGTAGTCTTCTAATACACCAACAAATCACAGCGCATGACATAGCCGATAGACCCGCAAAAGGGGTCTATAGGGTAAGGATAGATGACGAAAAACCTGATGCCGTCGGTGATCCCTTACCCGTGTTACCCTCATTATCACAGTATGAGATAAGCCGCCACTAGCTTATCAAGAATCACTTTTTCTTTGCGCTTCGTCACAGCGAGTACATTTCGACAAATCGGTGAGATTTTTATTATAATTTTTAAATTTTCCCTCACGTTGTACTAAAAATGAGTGATCATCGACGGCGTTCGTCGTCTTCATTAAGCCCTCGTCGGTTATATGAGCGGTATTGGAGGGCCGAAGGTTTGCATTCTGATGAAAGCTATCGTCCCTCCCGAAATCGATCTCGATCTCCCCTACATTCCTTGGGGCGAAACCGACGTTCGTCTACATTCTCTCCATCCTCCGACGATGCCGACTCCGTCAATGGAGAAGAATTTCGACCATCTCGTTTTGACCGTTTCCGAGGGGACCGCCGTTCACCAGTTGAACAGGATAGGTCCGCCGAGTCCCATGTGGATAGGCTCCTCGATAGGCCTAACAAAGTCGAAAATGTAGACAAACCGACGAAATCACCCGAATCGGGAATTTCTCCACCTTTCATTGGTTTTTCTAATTCGGAAACCAACACAACCGACCATCCGGATTCCCTACTCCCAGATTCAGTTCGTGCTGTAATAGGGATTAACCCATCCATGAACAGTTTTTTCGCTTACCAACTGGTATTAATTGACCCAATGCTTATCGAATCGGACGTCCCCTGGAATGCATGCATTACTAAACAATATGTTTAAGCAACAAATTTGTTCAATTGGTATTATTTTGATGCCAATGAATAAATAGTAATAGCGATCACCTTCCCACATGGAACGCTTGAACGTGCGAATATTTTGCATTCACCTGAGAGAAAATATAGCGAAGTTTGTCCACAAGTTTCCCCGCACACATCGTGGCCAGAGCGACTTTGATGGAGAAAACTCGAATTCTGCCGAGACCTGTCACACACACAAAAAAAAAAGTTTTGTATTTAATTAGGTAGTTCGCAATAAGAAGAAGAAGAAGCAAATAAAAACATGTTTACTATTTAAGCAAATAGCAAAGCTTACAAAACCTTCATGGGTCATTTCAAAATTTCGGTAACATTCGGGGTTTCATTTTTCTGGAAAAAAAAACCCATCAGGAAACAATTTTTTTTTACGTTGTAGCGTAGTGTACGGGTCCCTTAGTGTGTTTCTTAACTGAGCACACATAATCTTTCAAGTTACCATTTTGAATAAAATCAACTTTCTAGGTAGTGAGGTATGAGTCTAGGAAGTGAGAAATAATCAGGCTGGTTCGAACTTTTAGCACTATATTTGTATGACCAACTACAAACTTACAAAATAATACATTTTTATAACAACACAGATTGTTTTCAGTCTCAATAAATTGTCGGTAAAAGTCAAGTCGTAATAAAATCAACGACACAAGTTGAACGAAATGAAATAAATTGACTGAACTCATTAGGAAACATTCGGTAAATGCAGGACAAGCACAAAAGTTAAAAAAAAATAAAATAAAATAATAATAAACAATAAAAATAAATAATTAAAATAATAAAAAAATAAATAATTAAAAAGACTTTTTTTTAACACCATCTCAAAATTTGATGGTTTACGTTTCAAGGTACGTAGAATCCAAGAATCGAACAAAAAATGGCCGTCCGTCCGCCGTACGCGGCACTTTTGCCACTTAGCATTGACCGATTTTGATAAAATTTGGTATGTAGGCTCCATTTGGGGTCTAGTTGTGCCCCGAAGCTTTTGGTTGATGTAGGTCACTTCTGAGGGTTTAAAAATTAATTTTGAAATTTTTAAAACGCCCTAATTAAAAAATTTCGATAAAGGTATTGTTTTTCCTTCAATTAAAGATTCTATAGAATTTTTTGAGACCACGCGGAGCTCTGTAGGACAAACCGTTCGCTCCCTACGAGAATGTAAGGGTTGGATTTACGATAAATCAGAAACACGAGTGTGAATCGCAAAAGAGGCCTAATCTCCGTTCAAATTTTAGCTGACCGAAATGCGATCGATGTTTTTCTTCATGTTGTAAGGTTGGTGGCTATGCAGACGAGTGATCAATGTAGAAAAATAATGAACCATTGTGTAATAATTTGCAGCGTTTTTGTCTAGTAATGCAATATTTTTTGCCAGGGCACATTTTCGAAATTTCGTCATCCTCAAAAAAATACTCACTTCTTGGCGCTCGATCTCTCCTCAATTTTTTCCTCCCTGAATTCAGTCGAGACTCATGCAAGTTCGGACTGGGGTGTGGAACCTCATCATCACTTTGTGGTGGGGAGTTGGTTGTTAAAAATTCAACAATATTTTTCCTCCGATGGTATGATCTTTTGGGTCTTTCTCTCCATTCCTTACATAGTTTTTTTAGCTCTCTATGGCTCTTGATGTCCTTAACTAATTTCACCTGTCCTTTCTGTAGTTTTCTTTCATACTTCTTCCTGTTCTTTTCTCTCTCTCAATTTGAAGCAGTACGGGGTCGTTCTTATAATTAATCTTATAGCTAATCTATAATTATAATCTATATAATAATTAATCTTATAGTTAATCTTCTCTCGTCTCCTTATAGCCTCTTCTTTCTTGTAAGCTATCAGCTCTGCCGGGGTTTTCTTCTTTCCTGGTTTCATGTTTCTGAAATGAATTAAGCAAACTCATCAACCACTGAATCATCATTGCTTGGCTAAGAGGTAGCTTAGCTGCATATGAAATAAGGAATTTGCAACTTAAATGAGAGTTTTAAAATCCAAAAACATTCAAAATCTCACATCCTAGATTTCAATCTCACTCCCTAGAATACCTAACTTTTTGAAAAATCTAGGAAGTGAGGTGCTAGAGAGTGAGGTCTTGCCCTTCCATGGTAAACAAACGTGATGATGACAGTGAAATCGAGTGAATTCAAAACATTTATCAAAACTTCCAATCTCTCTACATACAGGGTACAATCCATGTTTAAAATATACTTACCAGTAGCAGAGTGCATGTGGCTAGGTAGTGAGCACGAATAAAAATAGAGAGCAGCTTTCCGAGTTCCTCACATGTAAACCACTAACTGAAGAAAGATCTAGAACCTCCACAATCACACCAGCTTCTCTTACTGGATCAGTGTTGCCATTGGGTTCAAACCAGCACGGAAAATCCCTTTTCCCATTGTTTGGCGGCCACTTTCAAAATGGTCTAGGAAGTGAGGTTAAACCCTGGTGACATCCTTAAAATCAACTTTTAATGGGAGTTACATTTATGAAAATTTCGAATTCCAGGTAAATATCGAATTTATACATCAGACCCTTCAGAATTGCTCAAGTTGGGACACTAAAAAATACCTTTTGATTTACTTCAGCTTAGGTGAAGTTCAGTACCTCTACACTGTGACAAGACTAGGAAGTGAGAATTCGGCACTTTATATTTTTTTCTCAGGGTAATGCAACACGATTTTTACTGGAAAATGAATGATAGCTATGCTTACAGATACCAATATGTGGAGAAAAAAATGTCTGTACGCATTTGAGCAAAATTTGATACCAATAAGCTCCAGTTACATAAATGTTACCGAAATTTTGAAATGACCCTCATAACAAAGCCTACAGTGTTATGAAATTATTATGACTCGACCAGTTGTTGTATAGGATGTTATTCCGTTACCGTTGTAACCGCTCTGAACTACGAGGAGCATCTAGGGAGAGAGAGTGGTGGAATGGCCTCAGCGCTGCCTGGCGACGATTAGACGAACCTTCCGGAGCTAAAAACCTACGTTATCTCTTATCAGTCCGCTGATGTGATGACAACTCGGTTGACACATTTTACCGAGAATTCTAGTAGTTTTGCCTGATTTCGCGAATCCTCCATTGCAAGAATCTGGACGATGGGTTCTCCGTATATTTCGTTGTGACGAAGTGCTACCCTGAATTTACTTTTATTTCATCAAATCTAAAATTTGTAAGCTCTGTAGAATTGATACCTACTTGGCGTAGTCATTTTATTGATTTATTTTGTATTCCATCTCAAGTTGTGATTGTTAAGTAATTTAATTGTGTTGTAATGTATCTGCACTAAAGTGATAATTAATTCATGATTCTCGGTTGAGAAGAACGTAATATGTTTATCAATGATCGGATGTTCCCTACTTCATGTATATATCAATGAATGTTTTTGTAATAAATTTCTTTTCATTTTAAATGTTTTTCTGTTCGTTTAATACCTTAATAAATTAATCCAGAAATATTAGGGTTGGGAGAAAATTGTAGGTTGATATTAACGAGCAAACCTTTTCGACACAGATGTGTTCAGATTTTAGTTTTATCGGATTATTCTACTATCTTTCTCCTGGATAAGAAACTTTGATACCGCAAAGGTTTCTTATCGCAATTTGACGGTCTATAAACGCAGAATTTTATGCTCTACAACTTCTCTTTTGAACGAAAAATTTTATGAGTACTACTTAGGTAAGGTATTTTATGAGTACTACTTACCTACTTCATCGATTTTGAAATGGTTTCCTCTTTTGGGGAAATTTTCAAACAAGGCAAAGAGCAAAAAGGTTGTTCAGCTCACCAGTTAATGAGGGAGCTGCCTACCTGTCTAGTCGAATCCAATCTAGTCTATTGCTTCTGAGTCTATCAAGAGATAACGTATGTCTTGCATTGATACTCGATATTTCAAAATATCGATACTTTAGTACCAATACTCGATATTTTAGTATCGATACTTTGGATCCGATATTTCTAAATATCGAATATCGATACGTTCTCGCGGAAAATTCAACATAATGGCTCAAAATGAAGAAGGTAGAGAAGCTTTTGGGTCATTACTGTTTGGTTGCACAAATAACGTTTATATCATGGAAAAAAATCGCCATGCTTAATCACTATGCTCTTAATAGTTAAAAATGAATAAAAGTTGTTGAAAAAATTATTTTTCTTGAGAAAATTGGATAATATCGATAGTTTGTGACACTGAAGTATCGATACTCGATATTTTAAAATATCGATACTCATAGCCAACGATACTTGGGATATCGATACTCGGATACGATACAGTATCGATACAAAATATCGCTACTTTTATAACGATACCCATCTAATGTCTTGAGCTTCGGAAGGTTCATCTAATCGTCGCTATGCAGCGCTCAGGCCGTTCCACCAATTTCTCTACCTAGATGCTCCTTGAATTACGTGTTCTAATTTTATAATTCATTCTATGTTGGGATTTATGCTTAACCCTTTCCCCCCGACGGACGCCTAAAGGCGTCTGGGGAGAAACGTTTTGAGGTCCCTATGGACGGCTTTTGGCGTCTGCCTCCCAATGTTTCCCCCGTCCCTACGGACGCCTTTCGCCGTTTTGTACTTTTTCGTGCTTCTGATGCAATCTGTGGGCATATTTCTGAACTAATCACTTCCGTTCCATTATGGTAACATTGTACCTTTCATTTTCACCGTCCTCAACAGATTTCAGGGCAGTAGCGATATTGTGTTGGGCGAGAGAAAGTGAGACAAAGTTGACCTCTCGGTAAGAGCCTTTTACTAACCATTCAAGGAGGATTTATTTTTATCACGTAGGTACATGTTTCTGGAATGTGTTTGGTCCAGCTGGAGTTTTATGATCATTTTTATCTTTAGGGATTACAGCCTATTTATTACAAAAATCTGGTATCAAAATTATTCTGGTATAGTGGAATGCAATATATTTCTATATAATAAAGTATATAAATCTTACTCAGTCATGAAAAAATCTTCATAATAATACATGAACAATAGGGTAACATGTATCAAACACAAAAATCATTCAGTTGAGAAATAATGTTGAGTGAAAGTGGGCGAAAATAAAAAAGGAAGACAAGGGGAGTCAGCGGGGGCGGCCTGGAAAATTCCTTCGGTACGGGGTTGACAGGCAGTTGGCTCAAGCGCCGGGAAGGTGACCTTGCGGCAGGAGGCCGCCCATCGGGGGAAAAGGGTTAATAAAGCCTTGTCTAAGGTTTTCGATGATCAAACTGTTTCTACTTTCATAACATACGGCAATTAAAGTACCCACCTATTACCAGTTGAACTCCCTTACCAGTTTGGATCGGTATAATAATAATAATTATTATTATCATCATCCTGAAATAACGTAGCGCTTACCTTCGACGTTGTAGGCGCACAAAAGCCAATTCAGAAGCAGGCTGGAGCAGAGATCTATGAGGATGTGTTGCGACGGAGGGAGCCGTTTGTTCAAATTTTGGTACAAACTGGATATCAGCGACTCCAACCTGCAATGAAAACACCGGATATCGATACGTCATCTTATACGATCTTTTGGGGTACACAAAAGCAAACAAGTCTGCCAAGTGGGTGTGGCACATAGCTTCCTCGTATCCATAACCCGTTTGAACAGATGATCGAATGCATAGCAGTTGATCTCAAAACTCCAATCTCTAAGGGCGGAATTCATAGTCGTTACTTAAGTCTGAGTGCACCCTCAAATGCATCGATAAAGGTTGGCGGGCACTCAATCGTATTCATAAGCAAGATTTGAGGGCGCCCTGAGGGAGCACTCAGTGCGACATCTGAGGGCGCACTCAACGGTTCATAAACCAAACTCAGTGTTGAGTTGAGGCCCACCCTCACCTCAATGGTGCAAAATCCTGAGTGCTGGCCGGAGGTACCTTAAGTGCCCCTCAGCCACAGTTATTATCAGATGTTCCTATTGAAAATAGTGTACAGCAAGTCAAATACCTATCTATTTTGTTTGTCTAAAAAAAAGCCAAGTTTTTCCGTCAAAAATATCCAATGAAGATCATCGCAAACTTGAATTTCCTTGTAACAGTCTTTTCAATATTTTCTCCCCGAACTCAGTGAAATCTCCCGAGATTTCTTGAAGTTCAAACATTCTCGCCTTCGTTCTCAATCTTCATTCTTGTTTTACGATCTAGTAAAATGATACAGTAGAAAATACTTGTAGAAAATGATATGGGTTGGTAATGAAGTACAAGTTGAATAAAAAAACACCCATATAGGTACGAGTTTATTTCGGGCTTTATATTGTTTCACACAGATAAATAAATAAGTTGGTAGGTAAAGGTTTTGAAGGGTTCCAAACGTCATAAATATTCGTATATTTGCTTGACCTTCTTCATTCGGCCGGGAGAAGTTAATTTGTCTGAAACAATCAATGGGTTGATTTTGTTAAATGATGCCTAAGAACATTCATCAAAAGGATACCAAAATGCCTTTTTGTGTTCATTACTTTGAATAATGGTTCTTTCTTTCGTATGGTACCTATACATAGATACATACTTTTACTGCTAATTTAAGGAAATCATAATTTCTTACCTTCTTCAGAGTCCGATGGCAGCAAATGCAATCCAACTAATGAAATTGCGGAGATAGAAATCAAGTTACAAATCTCCAAAAATATGTCCGTTCCCTCGTATTGTTGAACAGACTTCAATTTGATTGATTCACCTCTGCTAATAACTCAAAACTAATGGTTACTTGTAGGGAATCGGACAAAATAGAGAAATTAGCATGCACATCCACAGTAACGAAAATGCAATAAGAAACTTTTCATTACTGTTATAACCACAGAGAACCGGCGACAAGGTTATAACTCACGATCAGTGCAGAATACGAGAGGGAAATTTCCCCGTGCTTTTTACCCAAAATATCCATGAAACAGGGAAATATCCCCACCAAGGCTGCCAACTTAAGGTGAAAATGAGTTGAGTAGCCCCTGAGCGTCCCCTCAGGCTCAGTGTGCACTCAGGCGACCACAACACTTAAGTGGGCCGTCTCAATCAACTATGAATACGGACTGTTGAGTCGAGGCTGACCCTCAACTCAAATAATTGAGTGCTCGCTCACATTCAAGCCTTGTCTATGAATTCCGCCTTAAGTACCTTTCACTACCCTCATAGGGGACCATCTAGTAGTGATTGATCAAAAAAATTCTCAGTAAGGCTGGGAGTCGAACCCGGGACTCCTCGATGGGAGTCAGAAGCGCTGCGTCTGAGCTATGGGGGCCTGGTAATAGCTTGTATAGGATTTGAGATCCTGACATTGCACGGGAGGGCGACAAATGCACGGCTGTTACAAGGATTTTACGTCTGCGCAGAGGCTTCTGTCAATTTTAAGGCCTTCATTTTCATTGGGGACCATCTACAACCCAATACGCATAATCCTTGAAAATTTCATCGAAATCGGATAGAAAATGTGGAAGTTATAGCTGTTACAAGGAAATTCACGTTAGCGCATGCGCAGCAACTACTATTAGTCTGGGGGAGGTGATTTTCATTGGGGACCATCTACACTCCAATCCACATAATCCCTGAAAATTGCATCGAAATCGGGTGAGAATTGTAGATGTTATGGATTTCATGACAGACACACAGACAGGATGGATTATCGGGGACCAATTGGGGAATTTCCTTTGAAGCGAGACTTGTTTACTACAATAGTATTCCTTGTATGCTGCGCCAAGCTGGTGGGATAGACCTACTAAAGAAATGCGTAAAAAGGTCCTGCAGATACCGAGGGCTTCACTTGTTGCCATCACGAGAGCATACCGCACGGCACCTACAGATGCGTTGCAGGTTCTTGCTGGCACAATACCGCTTGACCTCCTTTGGGACTTCCGAGTGGCAGTGGCAGCAGTACGATGGCCTGCCAGATTAGGTGGGGAGCCACGTAAAGATTTGATGGAAAATGCCTCGATACACCAGTCAATGAGCAGCAAGATACAAGCAATCCAGGAGACATGTCTTGCTGAGTGGCAGTCAAGATGGAATGACAGTGAGAAAGGACGCCTCACAAACATGTGCTTCCCTGAAATTAGTGACCGACTGAAAAATAAGAGATATGTACAGCCCTCTTATAGATTAGCACAGCTGTTGACAGGTCACGGCAATTTTAGCGCGAAACTACACTACTTCAGGAAACGCGATTCCCCAGCATGTCCATGTGGCTTCAGAGAAGAGACTGCTGAACACATCAAGAGAATGTGACCTCTATGATGAGCGAAATAATATGTGTGGCCAAAGATCGTATGGAGGGCCATTGGAGAACCTTGTTTCTGATACCAATTCATACAAACGCCTAGAAACATTTGCAATGAAATGGCACGCGAAAAGAAACGAAGGAACGGAAATACAGGGAACAGTCAGATAATTCAGTGTATATCAATATCCTTGGTCTACTGATTTCTGGAAAGCAACCATCCCATAAAAGCTGCCACCTCCGCGAGGTCCATCCTGGGGTCAAGTTCAACCCCATGGCGAACGACAGACATTTTTGACATAATACATGTAAATTAACATGGCCTGCTGTACCTCCTCACCAAATACAATGGAACGCAAACATTCAGAATGATTGTAAAGGGCCCTTGTAGGCCTTAGACACAATCTATCAATACAGTAAAGCAGACAGACACACAGACAGACACGGAACCAAAATTTTTCCGGACTTTTTATGACTTGCCTTTCAGAGCAACAAGTGACTCAAATACCTCATAATTTGACGATTACCTCGAAACGTTAAGTTGAGATTCGATTTCCATAGTGTTGAGAGAGTGATCCCGAAAAGCTTCTATAACGTTCCAGATATCTATCAGGTGCACTGGAAAAAAAACCAAAAAATTAGGTAAAAATTATTTTAAAAAATTATAAAATTTGACTGAAATACCCCATTGAATAGAGAGTTCCTAAAGATGATTTTGGCATAACGGCGAAGCTAACGGCGACCGTAGATCACCTTCTGCGCATGCGCAGAAAATTACAGCGATCAAATAACGTCCGAGCAAATAACGGCGAACGTTCTGGCCGCTAACTTACGGCCATCTTGCTAACGTCCATGTGACTAACGGGCTGCCTTTAGAGCAGAGTGAACCTGACATGCCGGTAACAGTTTTGCAACCACCAACATCAACTTCAAAACAAAGCCTCACCTCACCTCATGTTCCCGATTGTAAGGCAGATCAAAGCGAGGAACAACGACAACATTCAGTGTTAGTAAAATTACAAGTAAATTTTAGATATTTTTTAGATAATTTTAGATATTTTTTTACTCTGTTAACAGAATCTGATGATGCATGTCATTGGGGAGTTAGGTGTGAAATTAAACGTACGTTCTTCATGAAAAAGGAGCTTAAAACGCTCTTTATTTTCTAACCTGTGCATTTTTTCCGTATTGTGGGTTATTAGTTTTGTTAATTAAATGATTGTGAGAATAAAATTGATACATACGTATATAATTTCTGGTAAATATTTAAAAAATAATATCCGATCGTCATAATGAGTGGTTTTTTGACGTTTTATTATTTTTCGAACTGATTTTTTATTAATTTAATTATATTAATTGATATTATTATTAATATTAATTAATATAACTATGTAGGCACTTTATTAAACCTAGTCTAGAAAGTATTTCCAATGGAATTGAGTTTTTGACAACCCAGCAAATTATCAACAGAATTTTTTATATCAATATTGAATGATGATGTCCATGTGACAATAAGTGAGATTAAAACAATAAAAAATAATTATATCGTCATTTTTTAAATTGTTAGGTACCTTAAAATTAAAATAGCTGAGTTATAAAATAGGCACTTAGTTGAATTTTTGATTATTCTATAAAATGTGTACCTATCTGCATAAAAACTTCCTAAAATTAAGAAAAACCCTAAAATTGATAATTTTTGCTCAAATAATCACGCTGATAGTCCTCTTTTATACCAACTTACCTTCTTTTACCTGAAAAACTATTTACCACGAATTTATGATTCTTTTAATATCCGTAATCGACATAGGCAGGAGATTATGACGAGGTAGATGGAAATTGTAACATGAAATTGACTTGATATTGAAATATGAATGTGAAGGTAGAAATAACTTAGGTTATGTTATGTTTGCGTGTCGGCGAGTGAAGGAGCTGACCTTCTCGCTGCGGCGTTTGACTTTTCTTCAACCCCTACTCAACGAAGAGAGAGTTCCCTATCCTAGCATGCAGTGCTGTCGCATCCGCGGTTCATAACCACACCGAGGTGCTAAGCACTGAGGAAGGCGGCTAGCCCGTCAGCCCCGGCGTTTCAGAGAAACCTACCGAGAGGATGACGGGATATTTACCTAATGAGCCTAGTACTTCGAGGAGATCCTTATTCGAGGAGAAGGTTTGAGAGCGAAATGATGAAGACGGTAGACTGGACTAGATTGGCATAAGGGAGCATCCCTGAGTGAGCTTATATACTTATGTCGTTAGCTCGGGAGAGAGAGAGGTGGAAAGGTGACGTCATGTTGGCGTATCCCCCGTACCTCGTCTCCCCCAGTGGGTGATGACTCACTCAGGGATCCTCCCGGTAGCTTCTTTATTTAAGAACTAATTATTGATGATATGTGGGTCATTACAGGTTATATTAAATCTTACGTTTTATTGAATACAATAATATTATAATGTTCATTCAGTCCATGAAACTTTACATGAGTAAAATAGCGATTCATCAATTTTTAAGAGATATTGGGTTGAGTGAAATAAATATATTTTGTTCTGAAAAGACATCGGGAACTCCGAAATGTTCGTTTGTAGGTAGGTAGGTACTCGTTTCCCAGAATCTGGAACGAAATTTATACCGCACACAATTAAGGATTTTGCTATGTTCTTCTCACTCAAAGTAGTTGAAAATACCAATAAGTCGGTAGGCTATGTGTGAGTACCTATCACAGTAAATAACAATACGATTCCTTACCTTGTAGTAAGATAGACTTGCCAGCGAGAAACGCCCGTACTCCGAGAGCCGCCATCTTCGTGGAACGTTTTCGACGTACGTTTCCAGCACGGTGATCATATCTTCAGCGGAAAGTAGACCCGCAACGTACAAATTCATAAAATGATCCATCTCGAACAAACACCTTGACAAGATGTACTTGAAATAGCGAACAACGAACTTGAAAAACGATGGCAGTCAACAATAGAGAACTGAGGATCTAACGGCGAAGCCAGAAATTCCTGTCTCTTTAACTTTCGCGTCACTTTTGTCATCGCCGTAAAATTGTTATTTTCGCTAACGTTCATCTAGGGTTAGCATCCGATTTGACTCGCCCTAGACTGATTCATAACGGCGATGCCTGTAACGTTCGCCGTTAAGCAAGATGCAGTTTAGGAACTCTCTAATATTCTGACCTGCCACATGAATAGACCAGACAAAAACACTTTTTGCAAACTCACAATTAAGTTTCTTCTGAATAAAACGGAGTTTACAGGCGGTTCTGTAAGATGCGAAGCGAATTGAATCGAAATTCTGAGCTCTCAATTCCTGAAGGAACTGGAGCTTGAGGTCCGACCGACCCCAGTTCTCTTCCTCCATGACTGCGAACGAGATTACAATGACGTCATCGACTGAGTGAGAAAACGATCGGGACCTGCAACGACAAAGGTGAATCAGGACAATGTTGATGGTGTAACCCTAAATTTCCCACTAGTTCAAAAAATTTGTTTTTTCGGATTTTTTAAAATTACTTTCAGATTAATATAGATAAATTTATGGAATATCTGAGCAGAAGGTACCTCTAAAGACCTACTACATTTGTCCTATTATTTGGCCCTATAACAATCATTTTGTTTTAGCATGAAACATGCTTTAGCCTTGGACTAACCATCGAGAAGTGTTATGGGAGGGTGACAGGTGTGTGTCACGTGGAGGTTTTTCTCCACCCATCCACTCATTCCCTACTCCGCCAAAAATTGCTGCTAAAGCATGTTCCATGTTTCTTCTTTCTTGATTCTAGCCAAACACTCTAAGCAGTCTTCCAGTTTTTATTATAAAAATGGTTTTATTAATAAATTGTCCAACATAATCGATAATTGGAGTATCAAGATAGCCAACCCAGTCAGTTTTGGTTTAAAAGTGGATAAACTGTTCCCGATAAAATTAAGGGTTAATACCGATGGCCTTCAGGGTTGGAAGAAGAATTTTGATTACCCATGTGCGACAAGTGATTGTGGCACAGATGGGCAAAATGGCTCACCTGGTGTGTCACTTGCGGATCGTTTGGCCGCCTCTCACAACCTGATTGGTGATTGGTGTAGGGCAAACTCGTTGCTAGTATACAACAGCAGGACCCAGGACTTGAGACTCAACCTTAATGGCCCACTAACGAATATGGTGAATTTCCTGGGAATCCTTGTGGATAACAGATTCTCCTGGCGGAGTCATACTGACCACTTGGCCTCTCAGCTGGCCAAATGCAACTTTGCGTTGCTAAAACTCTCCAGAGTACTGTCGCCTCATGCGTTGAGGATGGTATTTTTTGCTTACTTCATGAGCAGGGCCTGTTACGGTATCGTCCTCTGGGGAAACTCCGCCCATAATCAGTCTATCTTCCGGTTACAAAAAGCAGCACTGCGGATTGTTTTTGGCCTGGGCTATGGCCATTCTTGCAGAGGTTCATTTAAAAAGATGAAGTGCTTGACCATACCAGACCCTTACGTATACCAGGCATTACTGTTTATGAGAGACAACCTGGACAGAGTTCAGCAGGGTTGCGGCATTCATGAGCATGAGACAAGGCAGCGTAGTGCTCTCCGTCATCCTCCGGTTAGTGATGTGAGAAACGGTTACTTTTTGGTAATAGGCGACAACGTGACAGTGACAGCCCGGTAATAGGTTCCAGTAATGGCACCTATCGGTCCAGCACGCATCGGCCCATTGAAGTGAGCTTTCCTCCTATCTTCTTCCATGGCAGTAGGCAGTCATGCACCGGAGAGACAGTGTGCTCTATTAGAGCTAGGTCCAATTTCTTAGTCGAGTAGGGATCGAAGAAAACCCCAAGCACTCGAAAAGACCACTGCCTTCATTCGAGCTACACGCAAACACAACAGCTAGTGAGTTTGCTTTACTAACAGATAACGCCAAGGTCATACCGTAGAAAGTTGGTTAACCTTCCTCCCACAAGGCCGTGTCGTATACGACACGTTGAACCTAATGTGGTTGCGCGCATCACTTCAGGTGAGGGCTAAGGGACAAATTACCCTACCAGCCAATCGTACTGAAGCTTTTGGCGAGGTAAGTTCACGCTCAGTCTTCTTTTTTTTTATATCTGACTTCCTGCGAAGGGTGCCTGTGTCGTTATTGACACCGCCTTGTGGTACATGTTCTATATTTCGTGGGGACTTCACTCATGGTAACTCAAACATTTCTTTCATTATTCTGCTTCCTTCATGTGCCTGTTTGCTGCATAATGGCCAACCCATCGAGGTTCATCACTGATGAGGAAATTTTGAATGAATTGGAGCCCCTGAGTCTACAAGGAGGAAAAATGTGTCTGGTTTCGTAATTTTATTGAAAGTTTTTTTATTATATTTTTCAAAAATTTATTTCAAGTTAAATAATACTTCAAGAATTATATTAGTTATAGAATTGAGTCTGAGGGGAACTAATGTACCTGATTTTGATGTGTAAATCCAAGTTGTTAGATGGTTACAGATGTTCGCTTTATACATTCCTCATATTTTCTCTGATCTTGTCAATTATCCAAGTCCTAATGATGAATGATTTCAAGGAACTGGAATGATGCTAGCTTAAAAGTTATGTGCCTGAACTTTATTGTGTGATGTACCTACCTAGAAAATTGTAACAGATCTCATATGCTCAGGTTCGCTTGAGAAATGTCTCAATATATTTCGTGATTGTTGTTTTGTTTGAACTGATTTTGATGGTTTAGAGGACCAATAAAACTTTAAGTGATTCAGAGAAAGTGTCCCTACTCATTTTTCCCTTTAATACGTCTAAAAATTACACTCAGGAAATAATCATGGAACTGTGTCGTATACGACACTGCCTTGCAATTCATGTCTAGAAAGCGAGCCTTGTGGGAGGAGGGTTAACATACTCGAAGTTAACTGCCAAACAGATAAATATACAAAAAACAATCGTCGTACAGACCCAAAAATTGAACCACTTCTCGACTTCTTCATCGTAGAAGCAAAAAGCTCTCAGAATCCCGGCAAATTGTAGTGTAAAATTCGACTGTCCGCCAAAAATACTTCAACAAAAACATAAAAACAGTAAATTTGACATCCAAGACACAAAAACTTTACATTTGACTATCTTTGGAGACCCAGGAAGGTTTTTAGGCTACGAAATACTCTCTGAGTGAAACTTGGAAGTTAATTGAAAATAAGTTAAGACTACAGACAGTCCGTTAAAACACAAGTAACCAGATAAACCGACAAATGTCATAACAAGTACAAAAACGCGTTATTTGCAAAAAAGTGAATCCCCAAATTTGCAAAAATCCGTTCAAAATCATGAAATAAGTTCAGTGAATAAGATGAAATTTCATTTATTGACGAAATGCGTATAAAAATGAAATTGGTAAATGTGTTTTCGACTGATCACTACACGATAAATTTATAAATTAGACCTTAAAGTCTCATATTAGGACGTTTCGCCCTTTTTCCGTAAGTTCGCCTCTAAGTCCGAAAAATGTCGCCGAAAACTCGAGACGTTTGGTCAATCCAGTTTAGTAACGATTTGCTCCACTACGTAGCTGAACTGGAAGTAAAACTTAAATAAAAGTGAAGGAATTTAGGTGGTAATCGAGGAGTGAACGACTCACCTGTCAAACCGGGAGACGTATCGGCGAAAGACACTCCGCTAAAACTATCTTTTCCGAAGAGTCAGAACGCCGGATTTACACCGCTTTTCCACTTACGAACGACCCACCCGAAATTGAAGAAAATTCTGGAGAATCGGGGAAAACTTCCATCGGGTAAAACCCCCGATTATGTCACTCGACGAAAGGAAAACTTTCAACAGGCTGGAATTGTGACGAAAAAATCAATACTCTGGTCGCATCTCCTCCTCCCGAAACCAAGTCTGGCAACCTTGGATTTCCGTTGATTTCGAGAAATAATCCAAATTAAAACTTCGCTGGATTTATTCGGCAAAAACGTGAAAAAAATGTGAAATAAAATACGGGGAAAAGTATTTTTGTTGAAAAAAAAAAGATTGAAAACATTTTAGAATGAGAACGGTTGGATTCATCTTAAGGGGTTTCAAGTTTTGATGCCATAATTGTCCTCATGACAGACATTAAAAATGTTGTTAATTGTTGCGGAACTGCAAGCAACCACGCAACCAAAACTTATAGGATGGATCATAACATCACCAGTTATTTTTGAAAGTCATTGTTTCCAGAATAGATGGAGGAGAGATAAAGAAATCGCTTTATATAGGATTTAACGAATGATATTGACGGGACATCAAAATTCTGTCCTCTACCTACCAACATGGAAGAGAGGACTTCTGTCCTCTACCTACCAACATGGAAGAGAGGACTTCTGTCCTCTACCTACCAACATGGAAGAGAGGACTTCTGTCCTCTACCTACCAACATGGAAGAGAGGACTTCTGTCCTCTACCTACCAACATGGAAGAGAGGACTTCTGTCCTCTACCTACCAACATGGAAGAGGACCCTCAAGAATGGAACACAATGGAAGCCGGGATCACTACCAAGAGCTTGCTGGAGCACTTGCTGATGAATGCGATATTCCTTCCCGATTTCGTAAGAAAAGAAGATTGCTGCTTTGGATCTGTGAGCCCCTGCTAACTGATAACACCTAAGTGACAGGGCTGGGGTAAGCCAGTACCTCCCTTCCTGGACCCCAAGATGCCGCCTCCACAGAGCCACCTGCGGCGAAGGACTGTGGGGGGGGTAATCTGGGCCAGTTCTGAGAGGCGTGGTCCGCCCCCCTACTGGAAGGACGCTGAACACCACCAAAGGCGTCCAGGTCGACTTCCACCATGACTCCGGGGGTGGAACAATCCACCAGTGACGACCTCAGCAGCAAACCATCAGCTTAGCCGAATGGCAACCTGGGTGGTCAAGAAGGCAGTGGCTGACGTCACCGACTGGAGGGGGAAGCACCTGGATTCTGCCGTTTGAAGCGGCCATCACTCCATCCCTTACTGCGCAACAAGTAGGTCCGGGCCGAACGTTTCCTGCAAGCTAGTCGAGTAAGTCCAGGCTGAAAGTCATCCCCGTCCCCCTTCTCAGCGCGAGTAAAACCCCTGAACCTAGAGTCGTATCCCCCAAAATCTCTATTCGGATCAAGAAGTCGATCGTCTGGAGAGCTCTCATCAACCTACCACTTCAACGTTGAGGATACCTTAGGGCCCAACATGTGAGTGCACAAACTAATTCTAACTACTTTTTGGCCAAAAATGGTTAGGCAGGTGAAACAAAACAGTGATTAGAAAGTAACGATTGATAGTAAAATTTGGTAAAGTTTGAGTTATAAAATTGTTATTAACCCTCCAGTGGTAGACCTAATCTCATCTCGCAAAAGGTAGACCCAGGAGCGCGGCGCTCTTTCAGTACTTCCTCCCGAAAAAATCAATATTTATCATATTTTTTAATTGTTTTTGGTCAGAGTGAGATACTCAACTCATCTCCTGGTGTATCTAAAAATGTTCAATGAAAAACATATTGGTAAAAAAGTTTTTTTTTTATTGAACTCAGAAATACGTATTGGTAAAAATAGGTTTTGTTCAACTCTGAAATACAAATAACTGAGCAATCAAAATTTAACCAATCAAAGCCGTTTCAGTCAGGTGTACGTTCTGCCATATCGTCAGAATCTTCCTCAGACCACTGAAGCCATTTCTTGGGATCAGAAGAGCGCTCAGACTTGAAAGCGATCTGACACATTAACGTTTTAGTGCAAGAAACCGATTCTCACTAACCCTGAGCGGTTTTGGGGACAGAGAGGAGGGTACGGTCCTGCATGGAGGTGGTTTCTAAGAGGGAACTGTGAATCACAGCCCTCAGTATAGCCACTGTGAACCACAGTATTCGAAAAATGGGCTGAAGGAGCGCCGCGCTCCAGGGTCTACCAGTGAAGGGTTAAAAGAAACACGAGACACGGTAAGAACACGGATTGTAAAACTGATTGAGAGAGATAAAATTGAATGTATTGTTTGCTACGGAACCTTTGCGGAGAATATTCTTGTCATTTTCATTGATCTCCTTAAATTTAAATTGTGTGAAAGAACATACACCCTTCAGGCTTGTAATATTTCCTTCCAACTATCTGTTTATGTAATAAACACTTGTTCCTGGTATTCTACTCCATATTTGTGTTATTTCTCAGTTCATCCTGCAATTTCTCAGCTAAAACTCACTAGAGGTAGAAATAAAACCATTTAAATTCACTTTATTCTTTCTTCGAAGTCAGACCCATCAGGTCGTGTCCTTAGGACACAATTTATCGAGAACACGTCCACGAGGACAATCAGGTTAGATTCGTGTTTCAGAACACGAAGGACACGGAGAACACGCCCTTCCAGCAAAGGACACACTAGGTGATCCGAGGTAAATAAAGAACAACCCTTCAGGTTTAACAGCATTTTATTATTATAATCAACGGAGTCAACACCTTCGAAGAGCTACCATAACTTCAACAGGTAAATACAATTTACTATCCTAAATTTAACGTAATCTTAAGTTGTTCGATTTTTCTCTTGACTCCCCCATTTCACAGTGAAACACAGGGTAGAATCCCTTCAGGATCCCACTCACCATCCGCTTGTAGGTACTAGGTAACTAACTTCATTTTTCTACCATTACCTAGACAAGTATTAGTTTACAAATTGGTGACAGCGGCGACACTTGTCCTCATCACTGGCATCCAGTTTGTCAAATGGTAGGCTTACAAATTGGTGGCAGCGGTGGGATTTGCCTCTTACCACTGGTACCCAATTTGTGAAGCAGGTGTGGCGGGCCGCCACAGAAGCCAGCTGCTATCCCGAAACTAAAACTAAAACGAAGCCTTCCATGCACTGGCGAACGTATGGAAGTAGAGGGAGCAGCTGCGCCGCCAGGAAGCAGCACCTCGCAGGCCAGCACGGAGCAATAGCGGAGTGGGGGAAGGTCACAGGGGGGGGGGGAAGAGACGGTTGGAACTGCGTCGTAGGAAGGCTTCAGTCGTGTCTGAACGGAGCTTCACCCTTCTCACTTTGTATTAGAGCCCACCCCAAGTTGAATATCTGTGTGATAAAAAGCTGTGTGAAAAGAACTGTGTGAAAATAGCTGTGTGCTGGAAATGTTGTTGTATTAGAGCCCACCTTAAGAACTTTTGATTAACTGGAACCAGATCCTCGGGCCCCCGGAGACATTGGTGCACGAATTCGCCCTCCCAAGTACTCCAACGAAGATACTGGACGACCCTGGCAAACCCCCAAAGGACTTCCCCACAAACTCTCTCTCTCAAAATAGTCAACTACGGTAAATTTATATTCGTATTGTACATTTTTTTTGCAAAAGTTCCTCCTAGGATCTAGTTAAATTGTATTTTTCGTTGTCCAAAGGACTTTATTTGATTTCGATAACACTGTGTTTCGAAACACGACTCACCACGTGGTCTTTTGATTTTGCTTGATTCGATAACATCTTGTTCCGAAACACAACCAGCCACGTGGTCTTTGATTTTACTTTTGATAACACCTTGTTCCGAAACACGACCCACCACGTGGTCATTTAAGGTTAACCCCCTTCAGGGAGATTTACGTTACGCGATACTTACCTTACCATTTGAAGTCAAACCATTGAGTTTTATTGTTTTATGTTGTTTCTTTATTGATTGCGGAATTCCATACATTAAATAGAAGTTTTATCATTCGTTCCTGTACTTGTTGTTGAGTCATTGAATACATACCTGAACAGTTTCCTGGAGCGTAGTAGAATCAAGATAACGAAAAGTGGTTAAATACTTACCTGAATTACTTACCTTAACCAGAGCGGAAGTAGAGTCACTTGAGCAGTAGTAAAGGATCGTTCACTTACCTGATTTCACGAGGTCCTGAAGTACCTGAAACAAAGGAGATTAGTTAGAGTCATATAACAAGCAAATTATACACAAATACGTAATTTTGGCAAAAGTTATAAAGATCTATACTTACCTTGGTTACTTCCGACGTAGGAAATCATTTTTCGGTGTTCCCAAAAGGAAACACCTAGTCAACAATACTGACGCCGTTCGCTGCCAACCGCTACCTACCATTCTCGAAACACGGTAACTCGCATTCATACTAGATCGTAAGCGCAAGGACTTGTTTTAGTGGGTTTTCAAACTTAAATTCAATAGGCCTCCACCAGGAAAACGCACTATTACACAGGTAGGCTTACAGATCAATCTAATAACGGCTATACCAGTATTAAAACGGAGGTACGTGAAGTACGAATTTAATTACGATGTTCACTGTTTACCTAAATAACTCGATAGATATTTTAATTGAGAAACACAAGTACACTTTTTAAAGAACAGATACAAAACTTTTTCATTGGTGCACATGGAGCGCTAGTTTTTTTTTTTTTTTTTTTTTTTTTTTGTTACGGAAGTGGGGAAACTCTTTAAGAGCGAAGGGGAAGTTCACCCCAACAGTGTTGGACTCCCCATGAATTGGGGCTACCAACTAAAACCCCACTCCCTCTGCTTAGGACTCACCCCGGGACCACTTGTACAGTATTACTTCAGGGTGAGCCCTTTTTTTGTGCCAAATGGCTGCTCCTACTTCTGGTCTCCTTCAATTCTATTCCTCATCTTCTTCCTCCCATCTTCCATTCAGCTTTTTTGCTTTGAGGACTGATGTGACAAATACTGCCATTGCGTCCCAGCTCGACTTGTTCTTAATCATCTCATGTATGATTGTCTGTGGACGCAATGTTCCAATGACCTCCTCAGCACACCCCCTCATACCCTCCCATTGAGGGCATGTGAAGAAGGTGTGGCAGACATCATCCTCCTCTATCCCACAGTATCTGCACTCTGGGTCAGTGACTTTCCCGATCTTTACTAAGAAGGAGCGGAAGTATCCATGCCCTGAGAGGAATTGAGTCAGGTAATAGTTCACCTCTCCGTGTTTTCTCCCCAACCAAGACTTTAGATCGTCGATTATGAGGGCTGTCCACCTTCCACGGGTTTCACAGACAAGGTCTGCTTGCCACCTACGGATGGTCTCCTCCCGCTCTTCCCTCTTTACTATGGTAATTGTCTCTGCCTTCCTCATTCTTATCCTTTTGCGCTCCAGTGCCTGGTGGTATATTGGGATAGTTCCCGCTATCACTTGTGATGCTGGACCTGAGACAGTTCTAAATGCACTACTGATTCTCAGAGCTCCTCTTCTCTATACAGCTTCCATACGTGCCCGGTACTTTTGGTACCTAAGGGAGTCTGCCCACACTTCTGCTCCATACAGCATAATTGAATCTGCAGTTCGCATAAGGAGTCTCCTCTTAGCGGGTGATGGGCCCCCTAGATTTGCCATCAGTCGGCTCAGCTTATTTACAATACCTGCAGCCTTATCTGCTGCTCCACTGATGTGCCTCCAGAAGCTTAGTTTCCCGTCCAGCAACACACCAAGGTAGCGAATGGCTGGAGAGGTGATGATTTCCTGTCCATCCACATTCATAGGTATAGATCTCTCAATTCTCGCTGTGGTTAGCAGTACAATTTCCGTTTTTTGGATCGCCAGTGACAGTGTGTGTGTTTCCATCCACTCCATCACTCTGCGCATTGCCTGATTCAGCTTAAACTGGAGGTGTGCCATCCTTCGAGCTCTTATCACCACCACCAAGTCATCAGCGTAACCAATCAGTGTAATTCCTTCGGGCATCTCTACCCGAAGAATCCCATCATAGTTGATGTTCCACAGATCGGCTCCCAAGACTGAGACATGGAGCGCTAGTGGATACTCATCTATGGAGGAACATGGATTTATGGACGTACACTTGTTGAGTCATCACTGAAGAAACTAGTTTATTTCTTGTTAAATGTTTTTAGTATTTTTCTACCTTTATTACCACATATTGCTAATAAATTATAGAATTGTATTCATTGGTATTTTTATGTCATCCTTAACTTTCTGGGTTTTTCTTTTTGGGGGGCTTTGGGGTTTTTTCGTGGTTGGCTCAGGGGGTTTTGGTGGCCGCATGTTGGCAACACTGGACTATTGCCCATCCCTACCTTCCACCAACATTCCGATTGTTATCAGTCCCTCAATTCCCGTCCAATTATCATCACAATCGTTGAATTCTTTCATCCGAACGGACTTTTTTCAGCTCCTCCCTCGATTAAAAGGTGAAACATTTCAACTTTTCACAATTCACTTCATTTTTGTTCCGTCTATAAGGTTAATTTCGACTCGTTTTAACCGTGTTTTGTCGTTTCAGGAAAGCGGCAGCCATGTCCTTGGACGACGTAAGTGAAGTGACTTTTTATTCGTTTTTCAATCACAAAAAACTAGAAATAATCGTACAATCATGAAAAAGTTAGATTATTATGGTTTAAACGGAAATTTAGTAATATATTGAGGAATATTGATCAAATTTCACGGGGTTTTCGGTGTTTAATCGAACCGGTGCATCAACAGGTGACCTTGAGGTCAAAAAAAATCCCCGGCTAGAAAAGTGACACAATCCAAAAAGCACGATTTTTCAGGACAGCGAATTGAACAAATTATTTTTGAGTTATGCCACTTTTCGTGGTACACTTTCATGTGCTTTTCGCAGTTGCGACGTCAACCCAACTCTTAATAAGTGCTAACTTGAAGTTCTTCCTTTGAAGATCTTACCGAATTGCTACGAAAATGGCAACATCGATAATAGAAACAGGTTTATTCTCATTAACCCTTATTAGCCCAAGAAAAAAAATTTTCTCCCTTGCCAATTTCTTGTTCATATTTTGTTACATTTCAGTGCCTAAAATACGTAAAAAATATTGGAAAAAATATTGGACCCATACAGGGCTCGTAATCTTGAAAAACAAAACGGTATCTTTTTGGATACCGTGAGCATGTGGGGGTCAATTCCGTCCCTTGATTGATTCCAAAAAGACACCTTGAGATACGGTGGGTTCACCTTATAGCAAGAAACATTGTAACATTTGAACAGTTTGTGGTAAAGCAAATACCGAATATAACCATGAACTAGGCTTTATTAAGCACAAAACTCGAATTACATTTGAATGAAAGATTTTTCCAATATGATAAACAATTGTGCTGCTTGGGAACTACAAATAATAATAATAACTACTACATTCTCCACCACTCATTTTACAACATAGTCGTTCAGATGGCTCGGAGGTCGTCTCAGTCGTTGCGAGCGTCTGGGGCCCTCTGGCGTATTGACTGGTTCTGGGCTGGCGCCAGTTGCAGGCATTAGTTGGACTTCCGGCTGAGGTTCTGTCGAGATGTGCGATGGATTTGGGAGTTTTTCAGGAGTTCCCGGTGAATGACTCTCATTCTGATCTGAAAGTCTCGGTTCACCAATGGGCGCAAGGTGCCGATTAGAAACCGTAGTTTCTCTCCCATCTGGTAGCTTCACGAAGGAATAATCTGGATTCGCCTCTAGCAATTCTACTTCCATGACTGGCACATCATATTTTCCAATGGCATGTCTTTTCATCAATACTGTGCCTGGGGAAGTGAGCCATGAGGGAAGAGATGTCCCATTGTCAGATCTACATGGATGGTTAAACATCCTCTCATGGGGTGTCGTATTCGTCGCTGTACAAAGAAGAGAGCGTACCGAGTGCAAGGCCTGGGGCAACACTTGCTCCCAGTTCTTGAGGGGAAGGTTCGAGGTTCTTAGAGCCAGTTGAATAGTCTTCCAGATAATCCCGTTGTATCTTTCAACTTGGCCATTTCCCCTTGGGTTATAAGCTGTAGTTCGACTGGCTGCTATACCTCTTTTCGTCAGGTAGTCCTTGAGTTCTGACGACATGAAACTCGCACCCCTGTCAGAATGGACGTACGCGGGCATTCCGAAAACCGTAAAAATCGACGTGAGCGCTCTGATTATCGTCTGCGTGGTCATATCTGGACACGGAATCGCAAAAGGGAATCGTGAAAACTCATCCACGACAGTCAAGATGTAATGGTTGGTGGTCTGAGACGGTAGAGGACCCTTGAAATCGAGGTTTAACCGCTCGAATGGGGACGTGGCCTTAACAAGCGTTCCTCCTGTACGAAGGAAACGAGGTTTTAACTCAGCACAATCCCTACAAGCTAGAGTGACTCGGCGGATCTCCTCTATAGAATAGGGAAGATTCTTGCTTCGGATCCAATGAGCCATACGCGTGACACCCGGATGACAGAGTGCTTGATGTAAATGTTGTAAATCATCTGTCGTCATAGCCGTTGTTATCCGAGAAAGCGCATCTGCTACTACGTTCTCTTTTCCAGGACGGTATACGATCTCATAGCTGAAGCAAGCCAACTCAAGGCGCCACCTCATGATCTTGTCATTTTTTATTTTACTGTGACGACGATTATCAAACATGAAAGCAACGGATCTCTGGTCTGTGATGAGCCGAAAAGGTCTCCCTACTAAATAATGTCGCCACTTTCTTAGCGATTCTACTATGGCCGCTGCCTCTTTCTCTACAGCTGGATGATGCTTCTCAGATTCAGAGAGCGTTCTGGAAAAGAACGCTACAGGTCTTCCTCCTTGCGACAACGTTGCAGCAATTGCAAAATCCGATGCATCGGTCTCAACGATAAATATCTCCTCATCGTCGATTGCTGAGACCACTGAGTTTGCAACACATGACTTCAACATTTCAATGACTTTACCTTGTTCTTCTGTCAATGGGAACTCTTTCGCTAAAACCAGTGGTCTAACTTTCTCTGAAAATTGTGGTACCCACTTAGCATAATGCGCTAGTAAGCCCAATAAGTGCTTCAACTCCTTGGTAGAGGAGGGGATAGGGAGATTAAGAAGTGGTTGTAAGCGGGTGGCATCTGGCTTGATGGACTTCTCTGAAATCGTGTAGCCAAGGAGGTTGATTGTGGTTTGCGAAAACTTTGACTTCTGTCTGTTCAGCGTTAGCTGATACTTCTTGACTGCTTCCATAAAGGCCTTTAAATTGATGTCATGCTCTTCCTGGGTATCTCTGCAGATGGTCACATCGTCTAGATAAGCATACGTCTTCTGGAGTTTCTCATTCTTGATAATACGACTTATAAACTTCTGAAAAGCCGGTACCCCGTTTGTAACTCCGAATGGTATCCTCTTGAATTGGTAGAGCACCCCATTAGCTTCGAAGGCAGTGTACAGACGCTCAGATTCAGGAATAGGGACTTGATGATACGCGGACTTTAAATCGACAGTACTGAAAAAGCTGTTCTTGGCTACCTGCGCTACAATACTTTCAATGTTAGGTATTGGAGTAGCATCTAGCTCAGTGAACCTATTAATGGTTTGTGAGTAGTCAATGCACATTCGTGTCTTACGATTAGGATCTTTCACTATAAGCACTTGTGCTCTCCACGGTGAAACGCTTTCTTCAATGATGCCTTCATTCAACAAATTTTGAATTTCTGTTTTGATCATTTCATTATCTTCTTTCGAATAGATTCGTGACTTGATAGCAATGGGTTTAATGTTACTAGTTAAATTAGTGAATAACGACACAGGGGGAACTTCAGCTGCAGCTAAATTGCAAATCACTAAGGGTGGGTTCTCACCACCTAGGTTCATCTTCAATGCAGAGTGTGAGGACAGTAAGTCATGACCAATGATCACATCCGCGCATAGATCTTTCATAATCAAAAGCTTAGCTCCCTCATAGAAGTGGCCTTGTACCTCTACGGTAGCATAACAGCACCCTTCTACGACTGAAGTAAGAGATGAGCTTGCCATTGCTATCCGCTCCTGGGACGGGAGTTTCGCAGTGTTACACTTCCTCACAAGTTTGTGATGAAGGAAGCTGGACGAACTCCCGGTGTCTATCAGCGCTTGACATTTTATACCATTTACAAAGACAGGCACAACCGCTTTCCTCAAGGCGAATGAAGTTGATGCCGCTGTAATTGCTGATGATTGGTTGATAGCTGCGTTTGAACTACTTTTGCCTTTCGAGCGACAAACTGTCTTAAAATGATTCAACTTCCCACAAGATTTGCACTTCTCCCCCAAGGCAGGACAATCAGTTCGCCGCAAATGACGCTTGTATCCACAAAAATAGCATGTGGGATCGTTAGGTTTAAAAGCAGCTGCACTATTCTCAGGAGTCACTACATAATCACTAGCAGTAGCCGCACTGGCTTCTATAGAAACGTGTTGAAAGGATAAGGACTGATGTTGAGCAGACTCCAAGGCCCGCGCCTGAGCGAGTGCTTGATCTAGAGTCAGAGTGATATTCTCTAATAGCCGCTGCCGAATGGCTGAAGATGATAAGCCAGCTATGAGAGCGTCCCGAATGTGAGTGCTTTGGTTCTCCTCTCCTGACACGGCCCTGAAATTACAATCCTTACTGAGCAGCTTCAGTGCCTGAACGTATTGATCTACTGACTCACCTGGACCCTGGCGTCGGGTAGCGAGACAGTGCCGAGCATAAATTTCATTTGTCGGTTTTACAAAAACGTTTTGCAAGGTAGCTACAGCTGTATCGTACGTTGTGCACTCATTAATAAGACTGAATATTTGAGATGATACGTGATTAGTCAGCAGTTGTAACTTATTCTCATCCGTCAGAGGAGTGTCATTACCTGATAGACGCAGAAAGTTATCAAAGGTTTTCTTCCAGTGCGTCCAGTCAGCTTCCGCAGTGCTTGTGGAAGGGTCCGTGGAAAAGCGCTCAGGACGAAGGTATTTCTCCATGTCAATGAGAAAATTTTGTGCTTAATAAATTGTGGTAAAGCAAATACCGAATATAACCATGAACTAGGCTTTATTAAGCACAAAACTCGAATTACATTTGAATGAAAGATTTTTCCAATATGATAAACAATTGTGCTGCTTGGGAACTACAAATAATAATAATAACTACTACTACACAGTTTATTATAAAACGTGAATACAAAAATTGAAAAAATAGTAAATTTATTGTATTATTGAATATATAAACTCATTGAGAGACCTTGGTTCACTCGAATTGATCACAACCCATCACTGTGTACTAAAACCATCGCGATCATTTTCTGCAATATACTAAACTAATGACTACCTAAGTCATCAGAGTCTTTTACTTCGCTAGCAAAAATACCAAAATCGGTCTGTCAATCGACCAAATGAAAAAGAAAAAAAATTATGGCCTTCAATCTTAGTAAGAATAGTCTTTAGAACAACGAACATCCTTATGTAAAAAAGGTACTCGATGTAAAAAAATATATAGGTACGCGGAAAAAACATTTTTAAAAAATGGAATGAGAAAAAAAATCATTAGAAAAGAGGAGTAATAAGTTTTTGTGAGCTCAAACATAGTATTTCTGCTAGAAATTTTCCTCAATCAATTTTTATTCGCTAGAAAATCAAAAAACTTGTAAAAAAACAGGCTTCAAATTTGCACGAATTTTGTCAAAATTCATTGAGGTATAACATTTTTGACTTTTCCCCAGCACAAATCGTTGCACCAATCCAAATCCTAAAGGAATTATCATTCCAAGTCCCATATAAATAATCATAAAGTAGGTGCTTGGTTCATCTTGATGGTTCCTGCTTGGTTGGTGGGGCTTGTTTTCAGGTAAAGCGACTTCTTTTGTAAATTTTTGTTCGAACTGTGAATAAGGATGTATATTTAGATTACAAAATTAATCATCTTTCTACTGTAAATCATTTCACTTCTGACATGATCTGATAAAGAAACTTACCGGAACCCAGATCCTTTCTTGGCAAGTTTTGGTTTTTTATTTTCAATAATTTGCACTTTATTTTGCTTCGGATTTTTCTTTGCCTCGGCGATAGGAAGAAGTCGCCTCGTTCGATTTCGTTTCGAATTAGAAGGTAAATGAGGCTCGTCAGTTTCAAATTTGTCTCTTTCACAATTTGGCGCATGCGAATCTTTCAAACACTATTCCATTCCCTGCCAAACCCATTTGAATAGGCTCGTTCCAGGTGGTCATTGAACTCTCCAATTCTCTCCTCGTTGACATCCTCAAATGTCAATTCTTCCAATCCTTCAAAAAATTCAGCCAATTCTCTTTCAAATTTATTTTCGCCCATCGGGGTCTTGTTGGCGTTGCTATTCGAGTCCTCCCCTTCAGAACCAATGCTTACCTTGTGAAATAAGGAGGCAGTGCACATTCCTATGCTCCTTATTACTCTAATCTTCATTCAGAATCAGAAAAAGGAAAGAAAATCAGTTATAGGGTGAGAAAAATCAATAAAAGTGAGCATAAACCCCATCATGGACCTGGCTCTACTGGGTACCCCCTTGCTCACGGTATCCAAAAAGATACCATCACAAAAACCAACTTTTACCCACTTAGCAACTAATAATATGTAGATATTACAATTTCTACTTGATCTTAGATACTTTTTACCCAAGATTCTTTAAGTAATATCACTCAAAACGGTGAAAAACTGGTCTAAAATAATTTGTGAAACTGTCCTTTGGAGTGTTGATGTCAATTTTGAGCCGCCTTGTAACTTATAATTATTATATCAACGTTGTTGTTGTTTTGACACTTCTTCTTCTTCTTTTCTATTCTAGAGATGTCAGAGTAGCCATTGGGACATTAAGTAGGGGTGAAAACCACCAAATTCTAATAAGTCGGGCTTTTCTCCTCAAACTTTGAAGTAATGCTCATTATAAGGCACTTTGTTGGAAATTTTGGCAAACAAGGGAATAGAAGCTTGACAACAAACAGAAAAAAAATCTTTCAGTCTAATCAAAAACTGAATTATAATATTGTTCATACAATTTTGGAACTTGGTTAGCAGCAATTAGGCTTCTGATATCTGATACCTTACTTTCATCAAGTTAAAGTTTTTTTGAATAGGCTGGGACTAAATTTATATCACTGAAATCCGTCTGATTGGCGCGCCTCCGTCGACGAGTATCAATTTTCAAAAAATTGATACTGTTGAAAATTGATAGTGTTCAAATGATGTCTTGACAAAAAGCACACCTGGCTCACTCTTTTCAGCCATCATTACTCTGGTCCAAGAATCATCGGATTCGTGATTGATGTTGTCCAGGTCCAGGGTCTCTGTTGTGCTTTACTTTCTTTCACTTATTGTCTGCATAAACTGCCTTGTCTTCTTCTGTCTAGGTATATAGTTTTGTTAAATTTGAGTTTTTCTGAAATTCAAAAAATAGAAAATTTGGAAGATGGATGGACATAGCGCCTTTGTGCTTTAAGGTATCGATATTATCTACGGATCTTTTAATTACAGTGAAAGGCATTTTCCTAAAGAATAGTGGAATACTACTGATTGTAGACGAGTTGTGACCATTTTCAAAATTTAAATAGGTATTATAATAGAATTCATCATAACAATAATTCGAATAGAATTAATTCGAATTCAATAACAATAATAGAATTCATCATAACAATAATTCATCATAACAATAATTCGAATTTTTCCGAATTCACTAAACAATATTCACAAAAATCGAAATCACAAACCAATATTCACAAAACCAGCTCCTTGAAGCTAGAAGGGAGCTATAAGGTACCTCGCGACCAGCCTTACAACTTTAGGAACATTCCTTTTAATTAAAAGGCTTCCTTATAATTCGTGATCGATTTGCCGTACGGCAGATTACGAAGGCTTAAAGGAAGATCTCTGCATTAGAAATTCGCGAAAGGAACGTAGAAGGCCTCCTTTAAGGATCCCTTTTAGGTAAAAGGAAGGCTCGTTAAAGGGAGCTGTTATCAGTAGTAAAGGGAGCTCTCTGCATACCAACTTGAATAGAAGGATTCCTTATAGCTCCTTTAAGGAGGCCTTTTATTAAGGCTAAATGTCACGATGTTTTAGTGTGATTCTGAAATAAGAGATGGCAGCACCGTCGGGGCCAAATTTCGTTTACTCCTCAGTTGAGAACGGATCTAGATATTGTAATTCCGCAAACGGATTTCTTTTCAAGATCACCGTAGAATTCCGGGTAATTGGTTTAGAAAGTGTGCAAAAATTTTTTGCACACAGTTCCAACAAAAATTTGTTCAAATTTCGAACATTTTCAAAAAGTGGCCTTATAGCCACTTGCAGAACCTTCATCAGAATACGAATCCGTTTGCAGAATTTTTCTAACTTGATCATAGCCGTCGGATTCGCGTTTTTACGATTTGGAGTGGGGCGAGGGGGGCGACCATGGGCTGGGGGGCGAGAGGCGGCGGCGGCGGCGTTCAAACGCCCGCCACCCGCGCGACCTTCACCTTCTCTCCGACATTCATGTTTTGATAGTTTGCACCCTTTCATCACTATTCTTTTTTCCTGGCCACCTTATAGGTACCATCAACCTTCCCATTTCCAACTTCTCTTCCTTGAGGTTGAACGAATGTGGTGAAATTGCCATAAAAAGCAAGATTCTCATATAATTAACTTATGAGCAAGATTCTATTTTAATTTGATACTGATAATGGTTTGCACTACTAAATAGTTGGTTCTGAAATTGTGGTAATTTTAGTCCATTTTACATGGAGTAGGTAGGTACCTATTTGTTCAAATTTCAATGTACCTAGTTGCAAAAGTTATCTAACATCATTCTAGTCTCGGCCGTTTATTTAGTTGAACTAGCAATAGAAGGTTTATGGGGGCATATTTCTCCCAAATTCCCTCTTAATTATTCTAGGAGTTACACTATTAATTTTCCTTGTTTTCAAAAGTCATTCGTGATTTTATGTAAATATAACGCCTAACAATACTGAAGTGTTGCATTTTGAGGTACCTACTACCTACTAAATTACAAACATGACTCTCCAAAGATTACCATTAGTACAATGTAATAAATACCCTAGAACTAGGGATAGTGCTGTGGTCTTAGAAGATAATTTTCTTACAGATGGCAACTCTAAGTATTTACCTTCTCGGATTACTCGAAAAGTTCAAGGTCGCACCCCTTTCTCGTTCTCTAGCAATCCCGGTAACATCGGGGCACAGTAACTGTTGACGTTCGAGTTATAGTATGGCGTTGGTGATTTTACCTTGATTTCACTTCCGTTTCCGTGATAGCGCAGTGATCACTACTAACATCGTTTTTTAGGACGGCCCACAGTAAGAATTTGGCGACCGTACGCGATTAGTCTGGGGTAAAGGAGGACACACTCGAAAGATAGAAGAACTCTGCGCATTGCTACTATCAGTTCCGGGGCCGTGATTTTCATGGGGGATTATCTGCAAGCCAATCTGAATAATCCTGAAAATTTTCATCGAATTCGTACGAAAAATGTAGGAGTTATGGCTGTTACAAGGATTTTAAGGTTTGAGCATTCGCAGAGGCTAATGTCAATTTGGAGGCCGTGATTTTCTAGGGGACCATCTTCACCCCAACCCGCATAATCTCTGAAAATTTGATCGAAATCAGATGGGAAATGTGGAAGTTATTACTGTTTCAAGGAATTCACTTTTGCGCATGCGCACTCACTACTATTAGTCCGGGGTGATGATTTTCATAGAAGACTATCTACACGCCAACCCGCACAATCCCTGAAAGTTTCATCGAAATCGGAGAATAACTTCGTATAGTTATGCCCGATACAAGGATTTCACAACAGAATCAAAGACGGACAGACACGGAACCAAAATTGTTCAGGAAGGTCTGAAACGTAAAACGAGAGTGGAAATTTTGATTTTGGAGATCATTTTGACATAGATATGTCTTTTGGCTGGGGATCAAGGAATTTTTCGTGACACTTTTTTTTTTGCCACCAAAAATGCACAAACAAAATCATAACTACACCTATCGGTAGCTTTGAAGCAAGGTTTTCTAGAATACTGCAATATTATATATTATTACTACGTACAATCGGAGTTTTTTATTTAGAATTTTTTTTTCAACCTTGAAAAGTGAAAACAATACTTCCGCTTGGTAGATTCGGAAATAAGAAATGCGTAGTACCTACCTTTTTTGGTGCTCTGTACAATGTTTGGGAAATCATACATTTTAATTTAGCTTCCGAGTCTACCAAGGTAGCGGAAGTATTGTTATCACCTTTCAACGTTGAAAAATGTTATCCAGAATCAAAATTGTTACTCCAGTTTTACGTTCTAGACCCTCCTGAACAATTTTGGTTCCGTACCTGTCTGTCATGAAATCCCCGCAACGCGCAAAACTATACAAAGTTATGGTCCAATTTCGATTTTAAAAAAATTTCAGGGATATTATGCGGGTTGACGTGTTGATAATCCCTTATGAAAATCATCGCCCCAAGATCAATCAAGTAGCCTCTGCAAACGAAGCTAATGATAACCATTAAGTATCAGTATCAAATTAAAATAGAATCTTGCTCATAAGTTATTTATATGAGAATTTATCCCTAGTTCTAGGGTATTTATTACATTGTACTAATGGTAATTTTTGGAGAGTCATGTTTGTAATTTAGTAGGTAGTAGGTACCTCAAAATGCAACACTTCAGTATTGTTAGGCGTTGTATTTACATAAAATCACGAATGACTTTTGAAAACAAGGAAAATTAATAGTGTAACTCCTAGAATAATTAAGAGGGAATTTGGGAGAAATATGCCCCCATAAACCTTCTATTGCTAGTTCAACTAAATAAACGGCCGAGACTAGAATGATGTTAGATAACTTTTGCAACTAGGTACATTGAAATTTGAACAAATAGGTACCTACCTACTCCATGTAAAATGAACTAAAATTACCACAATTTCAGAACCAACTATTTAGTAGTGCAAACCATTATCAGTATCAAATTAAAATAGAATCTTGCTCATAAGTTAATTATATGAGAATCTTGCTTTTTATGGCAATTTCACCACATTCGTTCAACCTCAAGGAAGAGAAGTTGGAAATGGGAAGGTTGATGGTACCTATAAGGTGGCCAGGAAAAAAGAATAGTGATGAAAGGGTGCAAACTATCAAAACATGAATGTCGGAGAGAAGGTGAAGGTCGCGCGGGTGGCGGGCGTTTGAACGCCGCCGCCGCCGCCTCTCGCCCCCCAGCCCATGGTCGCCCCCCTCGCCCCACTCCAAATCGTAAAAACGCGAATCCGACGGCTATGATCAAGTTAGAAAAATTCTGCAAACGGATTCGTATTCTGATGAAGGTTCTGCAAGTGGCTATAAGGCCACTTTTTGAAAATGTTCGAAATTTGAACAAATTTTTGTTGGAACTGTGTGCAAAAAATTTTTGCACACTTTCTAAACCAATTACCCGGAATTCTACGGTGATCTTGAAAAGAAATCCGTTTGCGGAATTACAATATCTAGATCCGTTCTCAACTGAGGAGTAAACGAAATTTGGCCCCGACGGTGCTGCCATCTCTTATTTCAGAATCACACTAAAACATCGTGACATTTAGCCTTAAAGTAGCGTTCTTGCATACGTTCTTGCATCTCGAGAGCTGCTTCCACAATTCTCTTACTCCTTGAGGACATAATGCAGATTACTGGCTGAAAATAAAAACAACTTATAGTTAAAACAGTATAAATTTTGGGGGGGGGGGGTTAAAATTTTTTTTCCTTGCTCGATTCCAAAGGGTTATTATTGAAAATAATAAACCAAAATCAATTTTTTTCAAGAAATTTGGCCGTCCGTTCGCCGTACGCGGCACTTTTGCCACTTAGCATTGACCGATTTTGATGAAATTTGGTATGTAGGCTCCATTTGGGGTCTAGTTGTGCCCCGAAGATTTTGGTTGATGTAAGTCACTTCTAAGGGTCGAAAAATGAATTTTGAAATTTTGAAAACGCCCTAACTCAAAAAATTTCGATATAAAGGTATTGTTTTTCCATCAATTTAAGATTCTATAGAATTTTTATAGACCACGCGGAGCCCTGTAGGACAAACCGTTCGCTCCCTTCGAGAATTTAAGGGTTTTACGTACGATAAATCAGAAACACGAGTGTGAATCGCACAAGAGGCCTAATCTCCGTTCAAATTTTAGCTGACCGAAATGCGATCGATGTTTTTCTTCATGTTGGATGGTTGGTGCAGCTTTGCAGACGAGTGATCTATATAGAAAAATGATGAACCATTGTGTAATAATTTGCAGCGTTTTTATTAGATTTTTGGATTCTACGTACTTGAAACGTAAACCAACAAATTTTGAGGGGGGGGGGGGGTTAAAAAAAATTTTTCTTGGTCGATTCCAAAGGTTCATTATTGAAAATAATAAACCAAAATTAGAAGTGTATTTGATTCGTGAGGGAGAAAACGAGCCCCTTTGAAATAATTCGTTGAGTTGTGGATTCTCACAAAAATACAGGAGGCAAAATTGAGAAAATCGTAGATTAATCTGGTTTTTTTAAAAATAATTAGGATCGTTCACGTCGATAAGGTGGTCAAATGTTATCAGTCTCCTCTCGAACTCCCTCAATTTTATCTGAATTGGACTCATTTTCGATTTCTCAATTCTTTTTCACTCGAGGCTGCAACTGATCTTCAATCTACAGTAGATTCCGATGTGGGAACGTGAAGAGGGATTTTCCACCGGATTTATAGTCTGCCAATAATGACAATGACCTGCTTCTTCCTCTTCTCCTTCAGAAACCTATATTTTCCTGACTTGTCATCTCTATTTGATACCCTGACCGCCTCAGGTCTTCAATCTACTGTAGATTCCGATGTGGGAACGTGAAGAGGGATTTTCCACCGGATTTATAGTCTGCCAATAATGACAATGACCAACTTCTTCCTCTTCTCCTTCAGAAACCTATATTTTCCTGACTTGTCATCTCTATTTGATACCCTGACCGCCTCAGGTCTTCAATCTACAGTAGATTCCGATGTGGGAACGTGAAGAGGGATTTTCCACCGGATTTATAGTCTGCCAATAATGACAATGACCTACTTCTTCCTCTTCTCCTTTAGAAACCTATATTTTCCTGACTTGTCATCTCTATTTGATACCCTGACCGCCTCAGGTCGTCTATCTACAGTAGATTCCGATGTGGGATCGTGAAGAGGGATTTTCCGCCGGATTTATAGTCTGCCAATAATGACAATGACCTACTTCTTCCTCTTCTCCTTTAGAAACCTATATTTTCCTGACTTGTCATCTCTATTTGATACCCTGACCGCCTCAGGTCTTCAATCTACAGTAGATTCCGATGTGGGAACGTGAAGAGGGATTTTCCACCGGATTTATAGTCAGCCAATAATGACAATGACCTACTTCTTCCTCTTCTCCTTCAGAAACCTATATTTTCCTGACTTATCATCTCTATTTGATACCCTGACCGCCTCAGGTCGTCGATCTACAGTAGATTCCGATGTGGGAACGTGAAGAGGGATTTTCCACCGGATTTATAGTCTGCCAATAATGACAATGACCTACTTCTTCCTCTTCTCCTTTAGAAACCTATATTTTCCTGACTTGTCATCTCTATTTGATACCCTGACCGCCTCAGGTCTTCAATCTACAGTAGATTCCGATGTGGGAACGTGAAGAGGGATTTTCCACCGGATTTATAGTCTGCCAATAATGACAATGACCTACTTCTTCCTCTTCTCCTTTAGAAACCTATATTTTCCTGACTTGTCATCTCTATTTGATACCCTGACCGCCTCAGGTCGTCTATCTACAGTAGATTCCGATGTGGGATCGTGAAGAGGGATTTTCCGCCGGATTTATAGTCTGCCAATAATGACAATGACCTACTTCTTCCTCTTCTCCTTTAGAAACCTATATTTTCCTGACTTGTCATCTCTATTTGATACCCTGACCGCCTCAGGTCGTCGATCTACAGTAGATTCCGATGTGGGAACGTGAAGAGGGATTTTCCACCGGATTTATAGTCCGCCAATAATGACAATGACCTACTTCTTCCTCTTCTCCTTCAGAAACCTATATTTTCCTGACTTGTCATCTCTATTTGATACCCTGACCGCCTCAGGTCTTCAATCTACAGTAGATTCCGATGTGGGAACGTGAAGAGGGATTTTCCACCGGATTTATAGTCTGCCAATAATGACAATGACCTACTTCTTCCTCTTCTCCTTTAGAAACCTATATTTTCCTGACTTGTCATCTCTATTTGATACCCTGACCGCCTCAGGTCGTCTATCTACAGTAGATTCCGATGTGGGATCGTGAAGAGGGATTTTCCACCGGATTTATAGTCTGCCAATAATGACAATGACCTGCTTCTTCCTCTTCTCCTTTAGAAACCTATATTTTCCTGACTTGTCATCTCTATTTGATACCCTGACCGCCTCAGGTCTTCAATCTACAGTAGATTCCGATGTGGGATCGTGAAGAGGGATTTTCCGCCGGATTTATAGTCTGCCAATAATGACAATGACCTACTTCTTCCTCTTCTCCTTTAGAAACCTATATTTTCCTGACTAGTCATCTCTATTTGATACCCTGACCGCCTCAGGTCTTCAATCTACAGTAGATTCCGATGTGGGATCGTGAAGAGGGATTTTCCGCCGGATTTATAGTCTGCCAATAATGACAATGACCTACTTCTTCCTCTTCTCCTTTAGAAACCTATATTTTCCTGACTAGTCATCTCTATTTGATACCCTGACCGCCTCAGGTCGTCAATCTACAGTAGATTCCGATGTGGGATCGTGAAGAGGGATTTTCCGCCGGATTTATAGTCTGCCAATAATGACAATGACCTACTTCTTCCTCTTCTCCTTTAGAAACCTATATTTTCCTGACTTGTCATCTCTATTTGATACCCTGACCGCCTCAGGTCTTCAATCTACAGTAGATTCCGATGTGGGATCGTGGAGAGGGATTTTCCACCGGATTTATAGTCTGCCAATAATGACAATGACCTACTTCTTCCTCTTCTCCTTTAGAAACCTATATTTTCCTGACTTGTCATCTCTATTTGATACCCTGACCGCCTCAGGTCTTCAATCTACAGTAGATTCCGATGTGGGATCGTGAAGAGGGATTTTCCACCGGATTTATAGTCTGCCAATAATGACAATGACCTACTTCTTCCTCTTCTCCTTTAGAAACCTATATTTTCCTGACTTGTCATCTCTATTTGATACCCTGACCGCCTCAGGTCTTCAATCTACAGTAGATTCCGATGTGGGATCGTGAAGAGGGATTTTCCACCGGATTTATAGTCTGCCAATAATGACAATGACCTGCTTCTTCCTCTTCTCCTTTAGAAACCTATATTTTCCTGACTTGTCATCTCTATTTGATACCCTGACCGCCTCAGGTCTTCAATCTACTGTAGATTCCGATGTGGGATCGTGAAGAGGGATTTTCCACCGGATTTATAGTCTGCCAATAATGACAATGACCTACTTCTTCCTCTTCTCCTTTAGAAACCTATATTTTCCTGACTTATCATCTCTATTTGATACCCTGACCGCCTCAGGTCTTCAATCTACTGTAGATTCCGATGTGGGAACGTGAAGAGGGATTTTCCACCGGATTTATAGTCCGCCAATAATGACAATGACCTACTTCTTCCTCTTCTCCTTTAGAAACCTATATTTTCCTGACTTGTCATCTCTATTTGATACCCTGACCGCCTCAGGTCTTCAATCTACTGTAGATTCCGATGTGGGATCGTGAAGAGGGATTTTCCACCGGATTTATAGTCTGCCAAAAATGACAATGACCTACTTCTTCCTCTTCTCCTTTAGAAACCTATATTTTCCTGACTTGTCATCTCTATTTGATACCCTGACCGCCTCAGGTCTTCAATCTACTGTAGATTCCGATGTTGGAACGTGAAGAGGGATTTTCCACCGGATTTATAGTCTGCCAATAATGACAATGACCTACTTCTTCCTCTTCTCCTTTAGAAACCTATATTTTCCTGACTTGTCATCTCTATTTGATACCCTGACCGCCTCAGGTCTTCAATCTACTGTAGATTCCGATGTGGGAACGTGAAGAGGGATTTTCCACCGGATTTATAGTCTGCCAATAATGACAATGACCTACTTCTTCCTCTTCTCCTTTAGAAACCTATATTTTCCTGACTTGTCATCTCTATTTGATACCCTGACCGCCTCAGGTCTTCAATCTACAGTAGATTCCGATGTGGGAACGTGAAGAGGGATTTTCCACCGGATTTATAGTCTGCCAATAATGACAATGACCTACTTCTTCCTCTTCTCCTTTAGAAACCTATATTTTCCTGACTTGTCATCTCTATTTGATACCCTGACCGCCTCAGGTCTTCAATCTACAGTAGATTCCGATGTGGGAACGTGAAGAGGGATTTTCCACCGGATTTATAGTCTGCCAATAATGACAATGACCTACTTCTTCCTCTTCTCCTTTAGAAACCTATATTTTCCTGACTTGTCATCTCTATTTGATACCCTGACCGCCTCAGGTCGTCTATCTACAGTAGATTCCGATGTGGGATCGTGAAGAGGGATTTTCCGCCGGATTTATAGTCTGCCAATAATGACAATGACCTACTTCTTCCTCTTCTCCTTTAGAAACCTATATTTTCCTGACTAGTCATCTCTATTTGATACCCTGACCGCCTCAGGTCTTCAATCTACAGTAGATTCCGATGTGGGAACGTGAAGAGGGATTTTCCACCGGATTTATAGTCAGCCAATAATGACAATGACCTACTTCTTCCTCTTCTCCTTCAGAAACCTATATTTTCCTGACTTATCATCTCTATTTGATACCCTGACCGCCTCAGGTCGTCGATCTACAGTAGATTCCGATGTGGGAACGTGAAGAGGGATTTTCCACCGGATTTATAGTCTGCCAATAATGACAATGACCTACTTCTTCCTCTTCTCCTTTAGAAACCTATATTTTCCTGACTTGTCATCTCTATTTGATACCCTGACCGCCTCAGGTCTTCAATCTACAGTAGATTCCGATGTGGGAACGTGAAGAGGGATTTTCCACCGGATTTATAGTCTGCCAATAATGACAATGACCTACTTCTTCCTCTTCTCCTTTAGAAACCTATATTTTCCTGACTTGTCATCTCTATTTGATACCCTGACCGCCTCAGGTCGTCTATCTACAGTAGATTCCGATGTGGGATCGTGAAGAGGGATTTTCCGCCGGATTTATAGTCTGCCAATAATGACAATGACCTACTTCTTCCTCTTCTCCTTTAGAAACCTATATTTCCTGACTTGTCATCTCTATTTGATACCCTGACCGCCTCAGGTCGTCGATCTACAGTAGATTCCGATGTGGGAACGTGAAGAGGGATTTTCCACCGGATTTATAGTCCGCCAATAATGACAATGACCTACTTCTTCCTCTTCTCCTTCAGAAACCTATATTTTCCTGACTTGTCATCTCTATTTGATACCCTGCTCGCCTCAGGTCTTCAATCTACAGTAGATTCCGATGTGGGAACGTGAAGAGGGATTTTCCACCGGATTTATAGTCTGCCAATAATGACAATGACCTACTTCTTCCTCTTCTCCTTTAGAAACCTATATTTTCCTGACTTGTCATCTCTATTTGATACCCTGACCGCCTCAGGTCGTCTATCTACAGTAGATTCCGATGTGGGATCGTGAAGAGGGATTTTCCACCGGATTTATAGTCTGCCAATAATGACAATGACCTGCTTCTTCCTCTTCTCCTTTAGAAACCTATATTTTCCTGACTTGTCATCTCTATTTGATACCCTGACCGCCTCAGGTCTTCAATCTACAGTAGATTCCGATGTGGGATCGTGAAGAGGGATTTTCCGCCGGATTTATAGTCTGCCAATAATGACAATGACCTACTTCTTCCTCTTCTCCTTTAGAAACCTATATTTTCCTGACTAGTCATCTCTATTTGATACCCTGACCGCCTCAGGTCTTCAATCTACAGTAGATTCCGATGTGGGATCGTGAAGAGGGATTTTCCGCCGGATTTATAGTCTGCCAATAATGACAATGACCTACTTCTTCCTCTTCTCCTTTAGAAACCTATATTTTCCTGACTAGTCATCTCTATTTGATACCCTGACCGCCTCAGGTCTTCAATCTACAGTAGATTCCGATGTGGGATCGTGAAGAGGGATTTTCCGCCGGATTTATAGTCTGCCAATAATGACAATGACCTACTTCTTCCTCTTCTCCTTTAGAAACCTATATTTTCCTGACTTGTCATCTCTATTTGATACCCTGACCGCCTCAGGTCTTCAATCTACAGTAGATTCCGATGTGGGATCGTGGAGAGGGATTTTCCACCGGATTTATAGTCTGCCAATAATGACAATGACCTACTTCTTCATCTTCTCCTTTAGAAACCTATATTTTCCTGACTTGTCATCTCTATTTGATACCCTGACCGCCTCAGGTCTTCAATCTACTGTAGATTCCGATGTGGGATCGTGAAGAGGGATTTTCCACCGGATTTATAGTCTGCCAATAATGACAATGACCTGCTTCTTCCTCTTCTCCTTTAGAAACCTATATTTTCCTGACTTGTCATCTCTATTTGATACCCTGACCGCCTCAGGTCTTCAATCTACAGTAGATTCCGATGTGGGATCGTGAAGAGGGATTTTCCACCGGATTTATAGTCTGCCAATAATGACAATGACCTACTTCTTCCTCTTCTCCTTTAGAAACCTATATTTTCCTGACTTATCATCTCTATTTGATACCCTGACCGCCTCAGGTCTTCAATCTACTGTAGATTCCGATGTGGGAACGTGAAGAGGGATTTTCCACCGGATTTATAGTCCGCCAATAATGACAATGACCTACTTCTTCCTCTTCTCCTTTAGAAACCTATATTTTCCTGACTTGTCATCTCTATTTGATACCCTGACCGCCTCAGGTCTTCAATCTACTGTAGATTCCGATGTGGGATCGTGAAGAGGGATTTTCCACCGGATTTATAGTCTGCCAAAAATGACAATGACCTACTTCTTCCTCTTCTCCTTTAGAAACCTATATTTTCCTGACTTGTCATCTCTATTTGATACCCTGACCGCCTCAGGTCTTCAATCTACTGTAGATTCCGATGTGGGATCGTGAAGAGGGATTTTCCACCGGATTTATAGTCCGCCAATAATGACAATGACCTACTTCTTCCTCTTCTCCTTTAGAAACCTATATTTTCCTGACTTGTCATCTCTATTTGATACCCTGACCGCCTCAGGTCTTCAATCTACTGTAGATTCCGATGTGGGATCGTGAAGAGGGATTTTCCACCGGATTTATAGTCTGCCAATAATGACAATGACCTACTTCTTCCTCTTCTCCTTTAGAAACCTATATTTTCCTGACTTGTCATCTCTATTTGATACCCTGACCGCCTCAGGTCTTCAATCTACTGTAGATTCCGATGTGGGAACGTGAAGAGGGATTTTCCACCGGATTTATAGTCTGCCAATAATGACAATGACCTACTTCTTCCTCTTCTCCTTTAGAAACCTATATTTTCCTGACTTGTCATCTCTATTTGATACCCTGACCGCCTCAGGTCTTCAATCTACTGTAGATTCCGATGTGGGATCGTGAAGAGGGATTTTCCACCGGATTTATAGTCTGCCAATAATGACAATGACCTACTTCTTCCTCTTCTCCTTCTGAAACCTATATTTTCCTGACTAGTCATCTCTATTTGATACCCTGACCGCCTCAGGTCTTCAATCTACTGTAGATTCCGATGTGGGAACGTGAAGAGGGATTTTCCACCGGATTTATAGTCTGCCAATAATGACAATGACCTACTTCTTCCTCTTCTCCTTTAGAAACCTATATTTTCCTGACTTGTCATCTCTATTTGATACCCTGACCGCCTCAGGTCTTCAATCTACTGTAGATTCCGATGTGGGAACGTGAAGAGGGATTTTCCACCGGATTTATAGTCTGCCAATAATGACAATGACCTACTTCTTCCTCTTCTCCTTTAGAAACCTATATTTTCCTGACTTGTCATCTCTATTTGATACCCTGACCGCCTCAGGTCTTCAATCTACTGTAGATTCCGATGTGGGATCGTGAAGAGGGATTTTCCACCGGATTTATAGTCTGCCAATAATGACAATGACCTACTTCTTCCTCTTCTCCTTCTGAAACCTATATTTTCCTGACTAGTCATCTCTATTTGATACCCTGACCGCCTCAGGTCTTCAATCTACTGTAGATTCCGATGTGGGAACGTGAAGAGGGATTTTCCACCGGATTTATAGTCTGCCAATAATGACAATGACCTACTTCTTCCTCTTCTCCTTTAGAAACCTATATTTTCCTGACTTGTCATCTCTATTTGATACCCTGACCGCCTCAGGTCTTCAATCTACTGTAGATTCCGATGTGGGAACGTGAAGAGGGATTTTCCACCGGATTTATAGTCTGCCAATAATGACAATGACCTACTTCTTCCTCTTCTCCTTTAGAAACCTATATTTTCCTGACTTATCATCTCTATTTGATACCCTGACCGCCTCAGGTCTTCAATCTACTGTAGATTCCGATGTGGGAACGTGAAGAGGGATTTTCTGCCGGATTTATAGTCTGCCAATAATGACAATGACCTGCTTCTTCCTCTTCTCCTTCTGAAACCTATATTTTCCTGACTTATCATCTCTATTTGATACCCTGACCGCCTCAGGTCTTCAATCTACTGTAGATTCCGATGTGGGATCGTGAAGAGGGATTTTCCACCGGATTTATAGTCTGCCAATAATGACAATGACCTACTTCTTCCTCTTCTCCTTTAGAAACCTATATTTTCCTGACTTATCATCTCTATTTGATACCCTGACCGCCTCAGGTCTTCAATCTACTGTAGATTCCGATGTGGGATCGTGAAGAGGGATTTTCCACCGGATTTATAGTCTGCCAATAATGACAATGACCTACTTCTTCCTCTTCTCCTTTAGAAACCTATATTTTCCTGACTTATCATCTCTATTTGATACCCTGACCGCCTCAGGTCTTCAATCTACTGTAGATTCCGATGTGGGATCGTGAAGAGGGATTTTCCACCGGATTTATAGTCTGCCAATAATGACAATGACCTACTTCTTCCTCTTCTCCTTTAGACACCTATATTTTCCTGACTTATCATCTCTATTTGATACCCTGACCGCCTCAGGTCTTCAATCTACTGTAGATTCCGATGTGGGATCGTGAAGAGGGATTTTCCACCGGATTTATAGTCTGCCAATAATGACAATGACCTACTTCTTCCTCTTCTCCTTTAGAAACCTATATTTTCCTGACTTATCATCTCTATTTGATACCCTGACCGCCTCAGGTCTTCAATCTACTGTAGATTCCGATGTGGGAACGTGAAGAGGGATTTTCTGCCGGATTTATAGTCTGCCAATAATGACAATGACCTGCTTCTTCCTCTTCTCCTTCTGAAACCTATATTTTCCTGACTAGTCATCTCTATTTGATACCCTGACCGCCTCAGGTCTTCAATCTACAGTAGATTCCGATGTGGGATCGTGAAGAGGGATTTTCCACCGGATTTATGGTCTGCCAATAATGACAATGACCTACTTCTTCCTCTTCTCCTTTAGAAACCTATATTTTCCTGACTTATCATCTCTATTTGATACCCTGACCGCCTCAGGTCTTCAATCTACTGTAGATTCCGATGTGGGATCGTGAAGAGGGATTTTCCACCGGATTTATAGTCTGCCAATAATGACAATGACCTACTTCTTCCTCTTCTCCTTCTGAAACCTATATTTTCCTGACTAGTCATCTCTATTTGATACCCTGACCGCCTCAGGTCTTCAATCTACTGTAGATTCCGATGTGGGAACGTGAAGAGGGATTTTCCACCGGATTTATAGTCTGCCAATAATGACAATGACCTACTTCTTCCTCTTCTCCTTTAGAAACCTATATTTTCCTGACTTGTCATCTCTATTTGATACCCTGACCGCCTCAGGTCTTCAATCTACAGTAGATTCCGATGTGGGATCGTGAAGAGGGATTTTCCACCGGATTTATAGTCTGCCAATAATGACAATGACCTACTTCTTCCTCTTCTCCTTCTGAAACCTATATTTTCCTGACTAGTCATCTCTATTTGATACCCTGACCGCCTCAGGTCTTCAATCTACAGTAGATTCCGATGTGGGATCGTGAAGAGGGATTTTCCACCGGATTTATAGTCCTGCCAATAATGACAATGACCTACTTCTTCCTCTTCTCCTTCTGAAACCTATATTTTCCTGACTAGTCATCTCTATTTGATACCCTGACCGCCTCAGGTCTTCAATCTACTGTAGATTCCGATGTGGGAACGTGAAGAGGGATTTTCCACCGGATTTATAGTCTGCCAATAATGACAATGACCTACTTCTTCCTCTTCTCCTTTAGAAACCTATATTTTCCTGACTTGTCATCTCTATTTGATACCCTGACCGCCTCAGGTCTTCAATCTACTGTAGATTCCGATGTGGGAACGTGAAGAGGGATTTTCCACCGGATTTATAGTCTGCCAATAATGACAATGACCTACTTCTTCCTCTTCTCCTTTAGAAACCTATATTTTCCTGACTTATCATCTCTATTTGATACCCTGACCGCCTCAGGTCTTCAATCTACTGTAGATTCCGATGTGGGAACGTGAAGAGGGATTTTCTGCCGGATTTATAGTCTGCCAATAATGACAATGACCTGCTTCTTCCTCTTCTCCTTCTGAAACCTATATTTTCCTGACTTATCATCTCTATTTGATACCCTGACCGCCTCAGGTCTTCAATCTACTGTAGATTCCGATGTGGGATCGTGAAGAGGGATTTTCCACCGGATTTATAGTCTGCCAATAATGACAATGACCTACTTCTTCCTCTTCTCCTTTAGAAACCTATATTTTCCTGACTTGTCATCTCTATTTGATACCCTGACCGCCTCAGGTCGTCTATCTACAGTAGATTCCGATGTGGGATCGTGAAGAGGGATTTTCCGCCGGATTTATAGTCTGCCAATAATGACAATGACCTACTTCTTCCTCTTCTCCTTTAGAAACCTATATTTTCCTGACTAGTCATCTCTATTTGATACCCTGACCGCCTCAGGTCTTCAATCTACTGTAGATTCCGATGTGGGATCGTGAAGAGGGATTTTCCACCGGATTTATAGTCTGCCAATAATGACAATGACCTGCTTCTTCCTCTTCTCCTTCTGAAACCTATATTTTCCTTGACTTGTCATCTCTATTTGATACCCTGACCGCCTCAGGTCTTCAATCTACTGTAGATTCCGATGTGGGATCGTGAAGAGGGATTTTCCACCGGATTTATAGTCTGCCAATAATGACAATGACCTGCTTCTTCCTCTTCTCCTTCTGAAACCTATATTTTCCTGACTTGTCATCTCTATTTGATACCCTGACCGCCTCAGGTCGTCTATCTACAGTAGATTCCGATGTGGGAATCGTGAAGAGGGATTTTCCGCCGGATTTATAGTCTGCCAATAATGACAATGACCTACTTCTTCCTCTTCTCCTTTAGAAACCTATATTTTCCTGACTAGTCATCTCTATTTGATACCCCTGACCGCCTCAGGTCTTCAATCTACTGTAGATTCCGATGTGGGATCGTGAAGAGGGATTTTCCACCGGATTTATAGTCCTGCCAATAATGACAATGACCTACTTCTTCCTCTTCTCCTTTAGAAACCTATATTTTCCTGACTAGTCATCTCTATTTGATACCCTGACCGCCTCAGGTCTTCAATCTACTGTAGATTCCGATGTGGGAACGTGAAGAGGGATTTTCCGCCGGATTTATAGTCCGCCAATAATGACAATGACCTACTTCTTCCTCTTCTCCTTTAGAAACCTATATTTTCCTGACTTGTCATCTCTATTTGATACCCTGACCGCCTCAGGTCTTCAATCTACTGTAGATTCCGATGTGGGAACGTGAAGAGGGATTTTCCACCGGATTTATAGTCTGCCAATAATGACAATGACCTACTTCTTCCTCTTCTCCTTCTAGAAACCTATATTTTCCTGACTAGTCATCTCTATTTGATACCCTGACCGCCTCAGGTCTTCAATCTACTGTAGATTCCGATGTGGGAACGTGAAGAGGGATTTTCCACCGGATTTATAGTCTGCCAATAATGACAATGACCTGCTTCTTCCTCTTCTCCTTCAGAAACCTATATTTTCCTGACTTGTCATCTCTATTTGATACCCTGACCGCCTCAGGTCTTCAATCTACTGTAGATTCCGATGTGGGAACGTGAAGAGGGATTTTCCGCCGGATTTATAGTCTGCCAATAATGACAATGACCTACTTCTTCCTCTTCTCCTTAAGAAACCTATATTTTCCTGACTTGTCATCTCCATTTGATACCCTGACCGCCTCAGGTCTTCAATCTACTGTAGATTCCGATGTGGGAACGTGAAGAGGGATTTTCCACCGGATTTATAGTCTGCCAATAATGACAATGACCAACTTCTTCCTCTTCTCCTTCAGAAACCTATATTTTCCTGACTTGTCATCTCTATTTGATACCCTGACCGCCTCAGGTCTTCAATCTACTGTAGATTCCGATGTGGGAACGTGAAGAGAGAAACCCCCTCTGAGAGTGAAACTTCTTCTTCTCAACCAGGTTGCCCCAACAATCAAACGTGAAGAAGAATAAGCGACTCCCAACCTCACCCGTCGAATTCGTGTTTCAGGAATTCAACAAAGCCGCCGAAGACGTGAAGAACCTCAAGGAGACCCCAAAAGACGCCGACCTCCTCGAATTGTACTCTCTCTACAAACAAGCGACCGTTGGAGATTGTGATACAGGTATGAACGTGTTCGCAAAGTGGAATAATGTCGACTCGTCACACTCCCACTGGTGTGTCGATCTTCTCTTTTGCCTTTCCAACGTTTATTTCCTTTTTTCCAGCCAAGCCAGGCATGTTCGACTTCAAAGGCAAGGCCAAATGGGAGGCCTGGAACGCTCGCAAGGGCCTCGGAAAGGACGACGCGAAGAAGCAGTACGTCGACAAAGTCAAAGCCCTCGTTGAATCACACGGCCTCAAGTAGACTAAGTAAATTTATCCAAACTATAACTTTATATATCAACATTTTTATATATTTACATATTATTATATTTACACGATGGATTTTATGTTAGCGAATGTTTCAAACAACAGTGGCTGCGCCACTAGTGTTTATTCCATTCATTCAAAATGGCCGCTGGTCGAGTAATTCAACACCTGATCAGCTGATTTGGTGCAATACAGATCACTAGTAAGGAGATAACTCATTCAAAATGGCCGCTGGTTGAGTAATTCAACACCTGATCAGCTGATTTGGTGCAGTACAGATCACTAGTAAGATGAAAACTCATTCAAAATGGCCGCTGGTCGAGTAATTCAACACCTGATCAGCTGATTTGGTGCAATACAGATCACTAGTAAGATGAAAACTCATTCAAAATGGCCGCTGGTTGAGTAATTCAACACCTGATCAGCTGATTTGGTGCAATACAGATCACTAGTAACATGGAAACTCATTCAAAAAGGCCGCTGGTCGAGTAATTTAACACCTAATCAGCTGATTTGCACTGTAGATTACTAGTAAGATGAAAACACATTCAAGATGGCCGCCAGGCCGGTAATTTAAAACCTGTTCAGCTGATCCATTACTGTTCAGATCATTAAATAGGTGTATGAAAACTGTACAAGGAGTTATAATTATGAGTGGAACAAGTGCTCTCTGTATCATCACAACTCGTTCAAAATGGCTGCCTTGCCTGTCCAATCCTGCACATCCAACATAACTCGTATTTAATTTCGAATTTCTTCTTTTTGAATCCACTCACAACGAATCTGTCAATTTCCGCCGTTTTCGAATCGCCTCCCATCATCCATCATCATTTGATCAATTATTAATTATTACTCAACGACTGAATTTGAAATCAGAGGTTGTTTTAGTGTTTTACATGATTATTATTGTGAGAAATGTCTTGAAATTCATGTTACTACTTACGGGCTTCTTGTAATCTTGAGCAAAAATATACTTTTTTCGAAAAATGAACATTTTTTTTTTGTATTTAAGTCCAAAATTGAGTGAATTAAGTGAAAATGATTTCTCAAAAGACGTCAAAATGTAGATTCCACACAGCTGATTCTAAACTGCAGATCACAAAAACAAGAGGGAATGTAAGAAGGATGTTCCTCTCAGCTGATCCACCTTGTGGTGAGAGGAAGAGCTGCTCTTGTCGCAGACTTGCGAAATTAATGAATGTTTAAAGAGTTTTCGAAATCATGATTGTTTCGGCTTCAAAATTTAATTGTTATTGTTGACACTTGCGAACTAAATTGAAAGTTGAAAGTTATCAGGTGTTAAGTTACAATGTTGATGCTACCGAAAAAGTTCATTGAATAAAGAGGATTAAGTACGAGAAACAGAGATTTAATACAGTCTTAAAAATATCAGAAAGAAAGAAAGGGAAGAACAATAAAAATCCACCAGCTTCCACCACATGGTAGCAGAGAATGGACAGATTGACAACAAGAGTCAACGATCTTGCACAGAAGTTGCGAGAAGTGCTAGATCTTTCGAAAGAATTGCTCGCTGATGATACCAGTTCTCCTAGGGATCTCGAAGATACTTTGGCGCGTCTTCAAGGTGGTCTAGCCTTCTTCAAAGAAACTGATGATCAGCTTACCAATAGACCGGCGGAGTCCAGCAGGAGAAGACAAACTTCGGATCCCGACGAGGCTCATAGTGCCGCTGCGATCGTTGACACTCGATGGGAGGCTGAGCAGACGCTAGTATTGTTGAGTATGAGACTTAAAAAACTGGACAGGGCCGTAAGTCAGCAGGTTCCTCCAATAGTTTCCAATACAGAAAGAGTTAAAGTGACCCTTCCAAAGCTAAATATTCCTATGTATAGCGGTAGCCTATTGGAGTTTAGAGCGTTCTGGCAGCTTTTTCATTCCACCATTGGAAATCAATGACAATTTTGATGATATTCAAAAATTTCAATATCTACTGTCTTATCTTTCCGGAGCAGCTAAGGAAAGAATATCCGGGCTGGATATAACGAATGAAAATTATGCGGTAGCGGTAGAACTTTTACACGAAAGGTATGGAGACCCGAAAGTACTAGTGTCAGTTCATTACCAACAGTTGAACATGCTATCTCCAGCTTCCAATCACCACTCAAGCATGCGTGCTACATTTGACTCTGTTGAGAAGCACTTGCGAAATTTACAGAACTTGGGAGAGAGAATTGACTCTCCTTCATTTCACTCGATAATCCTCAATAAATTTCCTCCCTCGCTGAGAATTGAAATTGAGCGCCAGAGGATACAGAGAGATCTCACGACTGAGGATTTGCTTGATGCATTGAAAATTTTGATTACGGCTCAAGAGCGTGCATATGCTACCACTGTTGGAAATGTACCTAGGGAATCCTCCTCGAAGCATTACTCCACTGCTCAAGCTCTTCTGGGAGCGCCTATGATACCCAAATGTGCTTTTTGTGAGGATGAGCACTGGAGTGATGAGTGCGAAAATTTCAGAACGATCCAGGCTAGGAAACTGCAAATTAGAGGCAGATGTTTCAAGTGTCTAAGAAACCATGCACCACGTAACTGTCCTAACCCTAAACCATGTTTTCATTGTCGGAAGGTTGGACTGCATCATCGAAGTCTTTGTCCAAAGAACTTTCCAGAAGAAGACCTCTTACTTGCAGATCACAGACAGAATATGGAACCTGAAAATGGTATGCCAGCAATGATGGCGACTACAGAGGGAGTTTCCATGCAGACTTTCACAGTGATTCTCGACAACGTGAAAACTGGAGGAAAAATCAAAGCAAGAGGAATGTTGGACAGTGGAAGTCAACGCACATACATAACCGATGAATTGAGAAAAAATCTGGACCTTCCTCAGGAGAGTAAGCAAATTTTGTCAGTATTGTATTTGGGAGAAATCAACCAACAAAAGTTACAACATACTTGACAACACTGAATTTAAACTATCTCGATGGAACAAAACAGAGTGGAAGTTAATGTAGTACCAACTATTATGGGGAAAACAAGTAATGCTAACATATCTCCAAATTATAGATTGAAAAGTATTAAATTATCCGATGACGAGCCTGATCGTCCTGTCGACATCCTCATTGGGAATGATTACTATTATGATATTGTAAACATGAAGAAAAGCACAAAATTTCCAGGATTATACCTGCTTGACACTAAGGTAGGATGGATTTTAAGTGGGAGAAGTAAAAGGTTGTGTGGTGTGGAAGATACTGTGAGTTTTCTCACTGTCTCTTCCGAGTCAAGCTATAAAGCGGAATCTGTCCTCAACAAAGTATCTTGGGTTGAGCCTATTGTAATTCCTGAAAAAGATATTCGCGAAAGAGATACTATAAAACATTTGTGGGAACTGGATGTTATTGGAATCAGAGAATCCCCTCTGCTCAACGAGGACGATTTATCCATTCAGTCTTTCAAAGATAATACAGCCTTTCTACACAATCGATATTTTGTTTCGTGGCCATATAGGTCCTTTCCACCTCAACTACCGAGTAACTATGGATTGTCATTGGGAAGATTGAAATCATTGATGATTAGATTGAAGGAACCGAAGATTTTGGAAGAGTATAACAAGATTATTCAAAATCAGTTGGATTTAGGTATCATCGAAAAAGTTAGTGATAATCAACAGGATGGGGTTATCCACTACCTGCCACATGCTGTTATAACTCCTGACAAGACCACAACCAAAGTAAGAATTGTATTTGATGCTTCTTCGAAGGCACGGAAGTCGGAGAAAAGTTTGAATGAATGCTTGTATCGAGGTCGAGTTCTTCTGGACGATATAGTGCACTTGCTCTTGAGATTCAGATTAAGAAGGTTTGCCGTTACAGCAGATATCGAAAAAGCATTCCTTCAAATAGGTTTACATAAAGAAGACAGAGATGTAACCCGGTTTTTGTGGCTTAAGGATTTGTCAAGACCGGTATCAATTGAAAATTTACAGATTTACCGGTTTGCAAGAGTTGCGTTTGGAGTCATATCAAGCCCATTCTTGCTTGAAGCTGTGGTAAAATTTCATCTCCTTCGCGTCAACACTGGTGTTTCAAAGTTGATCGCAAACAATATATATGTAGATAACGTGGCCCTTGGGTGTGAAAATGAGGAGGAGACGAAGATGTTGTATGATGAGGGGAGGAAAGTATTTTCTTTGGCAAACATGAATCTGCGAGAGTGGAAATCTAATGCTCCATATTTTGTGCAGAATCTGAATGGATGTGATGAGACGCAAGTTCTTGGTTTGACATGGCATTTACGGTCCGATATGATAAGTATCAAGTCGAAGAGAGTAGGACCAGATCTGCCTTTGACAAAAAGAAAAGTTTCCGGATATATTTCTTCATTTTTCGATCCACTAGGACTAGTATCACCATTGATCATAAATGCGAAGATTTTTTTGAGGTCCATATGGGAGAAGAAGTTAGATTGGAATGACGAATTGACTCCAGAATTGAGAAAACAGTGGGTGGATGTGCAAACTGCTTTGTCTGCTGTTCGTCAAGTTTGCATACCTCGAGATATAGGTTTGCAGAATAAGAGCGATTTAGAATTGCATTGCTTTTGTGATGCATCACAAGAGGCTTACGCCACAGCTATTTATTTGCGGTCTGAAAATCGATGCAAGTTGATTTTCGCAAAAGCTAGAGTAGCACCAATAGGGGGCGTTACCATCCCTAGGTTAGAGCTAATGGGAGTGCTAATAGGGGTGAGGTGTTTGTCATTTGTAGAGAAAGGATTGGAATTGAAAATTAACAAGAGGTATCTTTGGACTGATTCTCAATGTGTCTTACATTGGATTAGATCAGAACGATTACAACCATTGTTCATAGAAAATCGTCTGAAGGAAATACGAAAGTCAAATGAGCTAGTTATTTTCGGCTACGTGACATCGGAGGAAAATCCAGCAGATTTGGCTACGAGAAGTTTGAGGTGCTCAGTGATTCCATCGATTTGGTGGCAAGGTCCAGGATGGCTTCATAAGCCAAATCAATTTTGGCCACAATATAGAATAAACAATGAAATCGAGGAGAATGAGTACCCAAAGTTCTACAGAGATGGTTATGAACTACCATTAGCTTGTCCTTCGTTACTGAATACTGAGTTATTAGCTGTACAACCTTTTATTATAGAAGAAACAAAGTATTTCTCGCTCAAAACGTTACTTTCTATTACTGCGTATTGTCTCCGATTTGTAGAAAAATGTAGAAAGCAAAGTCATCAAGTAGGGGTGGTAGTTCCTGACGAATTAGAACGAGCAGCCACACTTTGGGAAAGATATGTTCAAACCAAACACTTTTCTACAGTTATTAAAATGATACAAGTTGGGAAGAAAAGCACACTCCAAGTTCAATTTGGATTGTGGTTGGACGATCATAAAGTTTTGAGGTGTAAAGGTCGAATCGTACATCAGGAGTTTGAATTTAACGAGAATTTCCCTAAGTTGTTACCTAATGATGAATATTTTACCATTCTTATAATCAGAAAGGTACATTGGAGTTTAGCACACGCAGGGGTATCATACACTCTGGCGGAAGTAAGGAAGACATACTGGATTCTTCAAGGTCGTGCAACAGTACGGAAAGTTTTGAAGGCTTGCCAGGTTTGCAAGAAATATGGAGGAGGACCTTACAGACTACCCGATATGGCGGATCTACCATTAGCAAGGATAACGAAAAGCAACGCTTTCTCGTTTACAGGGATTGACTACCTTGGTCCCCTATTCATTGAGGACACTCCTGAAAAAAAAGTCTGGATCTCTTTATTCACTTGCATGGTTACAAGGGCTTTGCATTTGGAAGTCGTTGAAGGGTTGTCGAGTGCAGATTTCTTATTGGCACTGCGACGATTTGTAGCTAGAAGAGGAGTTCCTAATATGATTATCTCAGACAATGCTCCTCAGTTCCATGCCACCAGTTCAATTTTGGATAATGCTTGGAATATGATTTCGAGGAACCCTAATTTAAGAGATTACCTGGCTCATCAAGGCGTCAAGTGGAGATTCACTACAGCGTTAGCTCCGTGGACAGGTGGAGCTTACGAAAGATTGATTTTGATGGTGAAGCAAGGCCTCCGGAAAAGTGTAGGAAAACTTACTTTATCTCTTTCTCAACTCAAGACCGTAGTTACAGAAATTGAGGCGATAGTAAATAGCAGACCACTGGTATACGTAGGAGATGACATAGCTTCAAATAACTATTTGACTCCAGCGCACTTTTTGGGTATTCGAAGTTCCCCAGGCCTGTTAGGGGAGATAGACCGAGGTTTGAATTCAGTTGATAAAAGGACATTGGTAGAAATTTGGAGAAAGGGACAAATGTATCTGGAAGAATTCTGGAGACTCTGGAAAGACGAGTACCTTTCCAGCCTCCAAGAACGAACTCAGAGATCCATCAAGCAATGCAAAGGGACAGTACAGCAAGAACCCAAGATCGGATCGATAGTGCACATAGGGGACCGGACACCAAGAGGAACATGGAGGTTGGCGAAAATCATCGAACTAGGCAAGAGTCGAGACGGCAAGATGCGGATCGCCAAGGTGCTGCTGCCGAAGGGAAGAAAATTGTCGAGATCAATTGGACAACTCTACCCTATAGAGATCCCAGAGTAACTGCATGGCCGGGTGGAGTGTCGCAGACTTGCGAAATTAATGAATGTTTAAAGAGTTTTCGAAATCATGATTGTTTCGGCTTCAAAATTTAATTGTTATTGTTGACACTTGCGAACTAAATTGAAAGTTATCAGGTGTTAAGTTACAATGTTGATGCTACCGAAAAAGTTCATTCAATAAAAGAGGATTAAGTACGAGAAACAGAGATTTAATACAGTCTTAAAAATATCAGAGAGAAAGAAAGAGAAGAACAATAAAAATCCACCAGCTTCTGTCCTACCACTTCTGCTATCTGAGTCGAGTTTCAGCTTAGTTTGGTGAGAGGAAGAGCTGCTCTGTCCTACCACTTCTGCTATCTGAGTCGAGTTTCAGCTTAGTTTGGTGAGAGGAAGAGCTGCTCTGTCCTACCACTTCTGCTATCTGAGTCAACTTTCAGCTTAGTTTGGTGAGAGGAAGAGCTGCTCTGTCGTCCCACTTCTGCTATTCTAGTAAACTTTCAGCTTAGATTGGTGAGAGGAAGAGCTGCTCTGTCCTACCACTTCTGCTATCTGAGTCGAGTTTCAGCTTAGTTTGGTGAGAGGAAGAGCTGCTCTGTCCTACCACTTCTGCTATTCTAGTAAACTTTCAGCTTAGTTTGGTGAGAGGAAGAGCTGCTCTGTCCTACCACTTCTGATATCTGAGTCGAGTTTCAGCTTAGTTTGGTGAGAGGAAGAGCTGCTCTGTCCTACCACTTCTGCTATTCTAGTAAACTTCCAGCTTAGTTTGGTGAGAGGAAGAGCTGCTCTGTCGTCCCACTTCTGCTATTCTAGTAAACTTTCAGCTTAGATTGGTGAGAGGAAGAGCTGCTCTGTCCTACCACTTCTGCTATCCGAGTCAATTTCCAGCTTAGCCCCTTCAATCATCAACAGGATCATGAAAACTCCAATTCCTTCCAATAACTCAATTTTATTAGTCATTCCACATTAAATATTACTTCGTCTAATTTCTACAACATTTAGTTTTTTTCCACAATAATTCATAGATAATTTTTTTTTCTCAATACGTTTTAATATATTGGTTATAACTTTTCCCATGCCTCTTTGCTGGGGGTGCACTTTTTTTTCACCTAATTTTAATTTTAGCGTTAAAACTGAGGTTAATCTAAGTTTCAAAAAAGAGGATATTGAAAAATACACCGAAACACCACCTCTAAAACCTTGTTTTCAATTCTCGACAAAACCTCGTTGAATTGATTTTTTGTGATTTTTTTTTTCTTCTCTCGTCGAAATTTCCGACCGAAACCACGAAAAACGCGATTTGTGTCTACTTTTTCGGTCAAAATAAAAATGTTTCGAAGCGAGACGAAGTTTTTCGATCAAAATGAGCGTCCACGTTCAAAATTGAACTTTTTTTCCCTCCACTTTTGCGACATTTGGTATCAAAAAAGAACCAAATTTCGATCAAAATCTCCAAAGTTTAAAATAAGAATTTTTTTGTTGTAGGTGGAAAATTACGACCAGAGCTAAAGATTTTCTTTTAAATTATAATTTTCTAAAAATCGAAGTCAACATTTTAAAATTTCGAACGGAAAAATCCACGCTTTTGGTTTATTATTTTAAATAGAAATAAAAATTTTCAACACCCCCTCAAAATTTGTTGTTTGACGTTTCAAGGTACGTAAAACCCAAAAATCGAATAAAAATATAGAAAAATAATGAACTATTGTGTAATAATTTGCAGCGTTTTCAATCAAATTTGAGTTCTAAGGCTTCAACTTCAAAAACCCGAATTTTCTTATTTTGAATATGATTCCTTAAAGTTAGAGTCAAAATTTTCAATGGTACAATCCACGTTTTTAGAACTAAATTTGAGTAATTATATCCAAAATACAAATCTCCTCTTATTTTGAATTCAATTTTTCAAGAGTTGAACTCAAATTTTGAAGATTTTTACCGGAAGAATCCACGTTTTCTAAACCAAATTAGAGTAATTATATCCAAAATTAGATTATTCTCATTTCGCATGTAATTTTTTAAGAGTTGAAGTCGAAATTTGAACTCTTTTTGAATGGGAGAATCACTTTTTTTATTAACCCAACAAGTAGTTTTGTTTAAAAAAAAAAAAAAAGAATTTTTGGATTTTGAAAATAACTTATGGAGAGATCATTGATTGAAATGTCAGTTTTGAAGAAAAGAAACGTCCATTTTGAAAAATTTGATCGATTTTTTCGGTTCAATTTTGACGAATTATCAAAATTGCTCTTAAAAAAAGGAAAAAAAAAAATTACCAAGAGATTTCATACGACGTCTTCGGAGCAAAAAGAAGCCTGATAATCAGTGCCTTTTCGAAATATTTTGGAATTTTCGGGTGTATTTTGGACGATCGTAAATTTTCGTTTTGTTGTACAATTTTCGACAAAAAAGAGAGAAAAAAAATATTTTTCGAGGTTTTTTTTTGTTTTTCGTCGAGCTCGGTGGAAGAGTTTGCGGTCGTTTCATTCGTCGCGGGAGACGCAGCCGGGGCACATCTTCTTCAGTTGGGCCCTGAAAATGAGAAAACGACGATGAAATACCAAGATGGCGACGTTTCTACAAGATTTTGCAGCCCAAGAGTGGTGGTCCCTGGCAGGAAGAAACTAGTGCGAGCAAAGATGATGCTACCTGGTTGAAGGCAGAGTTGATTACTTTGAGTAATGATTACTTTTCAAAATTACTTTTCTTATTAGCAATGAAATGAGTGAAGTGATAATGATTATGTACACATACAACCGATAACTGGGGTTTTAAGAGACACTTTAATCCCAAGCAATTGCCATTACCATTACCCATTCCTGTAATGGTAATGGTTTTTCCAATTCCCCATTACTCGTAGTTGGAAAAGTAATGGGTCCTTCCAATTACCCATTACAGGAAGAGTAATGGGTAATGGGAACCCATTCCTAATTACCACCATTCAATCAGTAAGTTGACCATCCTCCAATTCATAGGGGACCATTCCCAAATTCCTTGGGGACCACCCTCCCGATTCATAGGGGACCGTCCCAACTTCCAATTCGTTGGGGACCATCCTACAATTCATAGGGGGCCATTCCAAAATTCCTTGGGGACCACCCTTCCAATTCATAGGGGGACCATCCATTTCGTTGGGGAAATGTATGAGGGAGCAATATTCACTTCAAGCGAAATGTATAAGGGATCGATTCTTCAATCTTCAATTCACTTCACCGCGACCCCGAAGATAAAGAACTCGCAAAAGATTCAAAACGAAAGTAACAGACTGATCAGCTGATTGACGGCGGCCATTAGCTCAGCTACAAAAACGAAGAGTTGAGTAGTAGGTTATCTTACGTCGAAAACGCGACTCTACTACGAAAACCCGAGAGGGTCGAGTCAACCATCTTCTACGAGCCTCACGTCGCGCTTTTTCGACGTGAGTCGCATTTTTGTACGTATTTTGGCCAGCTGTAACTCTCTAATAAATGATTATTCCGTGAGATTCAATCCAGCTTATGCGTTCTATAATCTCTAGCAAATAATATAAATCGTTATTCAGTATAAAACTTCACACATTTAAAAGACAAACCTTACGAGGCACATTTTGAAACAAATCTCTCGAAGGAATGAGATCTGTTCTGTAGACACCCTGCATAGACGTCAGAGTGCATCAGGTACTAGAGAGTTACAGCGGGCTGAGATACGTACAAAAATGCGAGACTAACGTCGAAAACGCGAGCCTCGCGCATGACGTGAGGCAGAAGACGGTTGACTCAACCCTCTCGCGCTTTCGTTGTAGAGTCGCGTTTTTGACGTGAGATAACCTACTAGGTCAACTCCTTGTTTTGTGGCTGAGCTAATGGCCGCCATCAATCAGCTGATCAGTATTTTACTTCAAAGAGAGAGAGAGAGTATTTTATTTTGCCATTATACATAGTAGGTACATTGCAATAGTCATAGTTTAAGTTTCCAAAAGTTCAAGTGTTCAAGAAAAAAAAAATCATATTGTGTGCACCAGGCGTGAGGGGGCTCGCACAAACCCCCCCCCGTGCCGGCCGGGGTTGCTTGTTTAAAAAGAATATTCCTCTGCCAGCTTTCTATATCATGTACCATTTCGTCAAAACTAAAGGTATAACAAGAATAAATTTACATAAATCAGGTACAGAAGTATATCACATGAGATTCTTAAAGCCTAAAAATTCGTCTTTGGAGTAAAAAGCTCTCGTCTTCAGAAGCGTATTTATATGTCTTTTAAAACTATCGTAGTTCAACTCCTTGAGTTTCTTCGGTAACTTATTATAAAATTTAGGTGCCCAATAATTAATGGAGTTCTGACTTCTCTTGAGCCTACTATACTTAATAGAAAGTTCCTAGGAGAATGAATGAATGAATGAATGACGGCGTTTATTTAATAAAACAGGGAAGGGATAGGACCATGGTGGTCCTCTCTTCCTCCCCCCCTGTACAATTTAACAATTTTTTACATCTCGCAGTCGTAAAACTAAAATATTGTAATACAAAATGACAATGAAAGAAAATAAATACATCTTACTGATGATTAAAATAGTTATAGGAGTAATACAATTTATTTTATTTCATAGGACTTGAGCAGAATTTTCTTATATGCGATCTTAAAACTATTTACGGATATTGATAAGTTGAACAGATTTACATTTTCGTTATACAATTTGATAGATTGAAGTAGGAATGATTTGCTAAATAAAATGGTTTTGTGGTGGGGAATTTGAATAGTGGAAGCAGAATTACGTGTAGTTAAGTTATGAATGCTGTCTAAAAATTTATATTCGTCGAAAAGATAAGAGGGCTTTTGGAACTTGAGGAGTTTGAAAAGTAAGGTTGCCATTGTCAGTTTTTTTCTTTCAGGAATTTTTAGCCATCCAAGTTTAATATAGTACGGCGTGACATGTACGTCAAGCCTTAAGCGAAAAATGAAACGAATGACCGCGTTGAGTCCTTTTTGCAAAGTGTCCATTTGTTCACTACTCAGATCACAGTATGCTAGGGAGGCATATTCAAAGTACGGGACGAGTAACGATTGTGCCAGTTGTGACCTCACGTGCTGTTGAAAATCAATTGCTAATCTCCTTAATTGGTATAAGCTTTTAAACATTTTTTTGCAACTCTCAGTCACCTGGATGTTCCAGTTGAGAGTATCAGTCATGATTATCCCAAGGTTCTTGAACTGGTTAACCATTTCAAGCGTTGAATTCCCGAGCACGACTTTTGGGACTGAGGAGCGATCCATTTTCGTCAATAACTTGGCGTTCCCCATTATCATGGCTTTACTCTTACTGGCGTTCGTGACCATACCATGTTCGGAACACCATGAGTCAAGGCGGGCGAGATCTGAGTTAACTTTGTGAACCGCATCGTCTATATCGTCAACTTTACAAGATAAATATAACTGAAGGTCGTCTGCGTAGATACAATATTTACAAAATTGGAACGTAGTTCAACTTTCTTGTCTATATCAGATTGTTGAAAAATTTGGTTCCAATTTAAATTTAGTGCATCAGAGATGAAATTTTCTTCAACAAATTTGCGTTTGTCACGTACCAGCTTCATACTATGTTGCCATTTGGGTGAACACAGCGTTAAGGCACAGTAAATCATATCATGGTTAGACGTACCCAGACATTGGCCAAATTTCGAAACTAACTCAAGATTATTAACCATGATTAGGTCAATGAACGAACTAGACGTAGGGGTGTGGTGAGTATTATTCAGTGGCAAAAGATGCAAATCACGCTTACTCATCAACGACTCTAGCTCGCGTTTGTACGATGAATCGCTGGACATATCAGCGTTGAAGTCGCCCAGAATGATTAGATTGCCATGGTTCGCTAAAAGATTTCCCACAACATCAAACACTTCAGGAAGCCTAGGAACCTTTGGAGGTCGATAAACAACGCCCACAACGAGGTGGCTCTTCCGGCATTCTATAGCATTTCCGAATTGAGTTAAACCTTTTCCATTTAGATTTAAACCTTTTCCATTTAGGTTTAAACCTTTTCCATTTAGGTTTAAACCTTTTCCATTTGGATTTAAACCTTTTCCATTTAGATTTAAACCTTTTCCATTTAGGTTTAAACCTTTTCCATTTGGATTTAAACCTTTTCCATTTAGATTTAAACCTTTTCCATTTAGATTTAAACCTTTTCCATTTTGATTTAAACCTTTTCCATTTGGATTTAAACCTTTTCCATTTAGATTTAAACCTTTTCCATTTGGAATCTAAATGGAAAAGGTTTAAATCTAAATGGAAAAGGTTTAAATCTAAATGGAAAAGGTTTAAATCAAAATGGAAAAGGTTTAAATCCAAATGGAAAAGGTTTAAATCAAAATGGAAAAGGTTTAACTCAATTCGGAAATGCTATATGTCTAGAAAGATGAATTCTGGGCTCTTAGAGTATGCAGATGGTGAACGAGCAAGCTCTTTAAAGTTCAATTTATTATGTACAAGTAGTGCCACCCCGCCAGGAAAGTCTCCGATAAGGCTATGATATCCAACATCTCATTTTTTGTTATTTCTCTTAATTCATCCAAGTGTGAGACCACTGATTCTACATTTAAATGGGCTATTTTCATGCTTTTACGAAGGGGCTCCAGTTGCCCTGTTATAATTGTGCTAAATGTCATTGAGCAGTTTTAAAAAAATTATCAAGTTGCTTAGCAAAATTTAAGAAACAGATAAAAGCCCAAACAGATATTTCAGTGCTTTTCATACCTACTTTCTGCTTATGACGTTTGAATGAGTATCTTGTCCAATACATTTTGTAAATAGTACCTAGTATTATTTTTTTAGAAAACTTACAGTTGCTCCTTGAAAATGAGTACGAAACAATAAATGGAAAATAAAATAAAATAAATGTCAACTTTCTATCGGAAATTCCAATATACGCTTCAAGAAAAGACAGATCTGACACTTTACAGCGAATTACCTGGATACTTAGACGGGAAATTACTAATGGCTGGGCTGTCCGTTTTTTGAAATCAACTCATCGAAGTCTTCAATTTTTTTGATCTCCACCGGAATTGATTCCTCGTCTTTCTTCATCAATATTCTTCCATTCCTGACCCATACGAATTTGAAGTTGTGGTTCCTTTTAAATATCTTGGCTTGTTTCAAAATCTGGCGCTTAACAAAGGTGAGGCTCTCATTGACATAAATTCGATTATGTTCTCCTTCGATAATCCCAATATCACGAATTGATAGATCTCTCTTCTTACGAGCCAATGAGACGAACTTATCTTTCTCTTGTTGACGATTAAAGGTCAGAGATATGACACCTGGTTGGGTGGATCCTGTGAGGGGACGTCGGCGAAAACAGTTATCTATCATCGATTCATTCATATCGAACTTTATGGCATCACCGACCGACAGGACGCACTCAGTAACAGAAAAGCCGGGACTGATTGGGATTCCAGAAATCTCCACGGTTTTTATAAGTGCATTTTGTTCCGAATCTAAGAGCCGGTCCTCGAGACGTTTAATGTACCCCTTCAGTTCAGTGTTCTGCACCTGCAGCTCATCATGTTTTACTTCGATACTGGTCAGATCGACTCGAATTGCCGAAATAGCAGCCGTGTTCTCCTTGATGTTTTCGGAGTAAGTATTCAAATGTTCTTTTAAATCCTTAATTTCTTTGGCATTCTCCTCAAGTTTTGAGCTCCCTCCGATTATTCGCCCTCACTTCCTGCCTGAAGGAGATTATCAAAGCCTTCAGATCAAGATCCGAATCGATATACTCGTTACCTGATTGCTCCGCATCTCCGTCGTCCTTTACGGAGGGTGTTGGGCTTCCATCAATCGAGTTACCTGAAGAAATCGATTTCCGATTAACCTTGAAACACCCGTCGCACGTCCAAATTTTCCTGTTTTCCTTGTGGAATAAGTACTCTTCCCGAGTAAATTTCACGCACTCTAGATGATATTGTCCTTTACATGTGCCACATTTCATCTTATAGGCATTATAAGGAAAACCTTTTTCACACTTGACGCACTTTCCAGACATTTTCCGTTGGCAAAAGTAAAAACCTTTGACGACTAACAGAGGGGAGATAGCGACGTTGAGATACCACACTTTATCGCCTCGTGCGCATGCGCAGTAGACACCACCGAACAGATACCACTGGTGGCAGGAGATGCCACAAATTTATCTGTGGGAAAGATACCACTCCTTATCTCAATAGGGATGAATCGCATCTTTTGGTGGTATCGTGAAGTACCCTTCCAAGATTATAACACTATTGTAACCAGAGGAAACATTTTGCTTCCGAGTCTACCAAGGTAGCGGAAGCTTTGTTTTCACTTTTCAAGGACGAAAAAAAAAAGTTCTCCAAAATCAAAATTTTCACTCGCGTTTTGCGTTTTAGACCTTTCTGAACAATTTTGGTTCCGTGTCTGTCTGTCTGTGTGTCCGTGTGTCTGTCCGTCTGTCATCAATTCCTTGTAACGCGCATAACTATACGAAGTTATTGTCCGATTTCGATGAAATTTTCAGGGATTGTGCGGGTTGGTGTGTAGACGGTCCCCTATGAAAATCATCATCCTCGGACTGATAGAAGCGACTGCGCATGCGCAAACGTGAATTTCCTTCTAACGGCCATAACTTCCACATTTTCCACTCGATTTCTATGAAATTTTCAGGGATTATGTGGATTAGGTTTTAGAAGGTCCTTTATGAAAATCATCATCCTCGGACTGATAGAAGCGACTGCGCATGCGCAAACGTGAATTACCTCGTAACGGCCATAACTTCTATATTTTCCATCCCATTTCAATGAAATTTTCAGGGATGTTACAGATTAGTGTTTAGATGGTATCCTATGAAAATCATAGAGAATTGTTTTTCATAGAGGGATTCATTCATAGAGGGATGGTCTCCTGTGAGAATCTCAAATCTTATACATGACAAGGCTTCAATAGCTCAGAGGACAGAGTCTTGATTTGTGCTCCAGGGCTCGCGGGTTCGAATCCCAGCCAAGGCTAAGTATTTTTTTGATCCAATCACATACATCTACTCACTTATTTTTTCATCCGAATTTGATGAAATTTTCTAGGATTGTCCAGATTAGCGTGTAGATGGTCCCCTATGAGGGTAGTGGAAGGTACTTAGAGATTGGTGTTTTGAGATTAGCTACTATTCATCGGATCATCTATACAATCGGGTTATGGACACGAGGAAGCTATGTGCCACACCCACTTGGCAGACGTTTTCTTTTGTGAGTTGGAGACTTATCAAAATCTACTGGATATTTAATTGATTCTCCACACTGAAATTAAGTTAAGTTGACTGAAAGTTAAGTTGGATTTATGTAAGTTGTATACATTACTATTTCAGTGACGAAAGTTTGTAAATGCAAATCCTTGATACATTTTTAGACTTGGATTAACGAGGGTGATGAAGTTCTTTTACTGTTTGCTCTGAGTCAATGCACACTGTAAACTCGTTAGTTGTGTTAATTTAATATCAAGTAAAATGTTTTATATTTTTTCAGCGTTCTTCACTAACCACCAGTTTTCTCCTACATTGTCCTACCTTTCCTACCCAGACTAGCTAAATCCACCTTGCACTTTTCCAGTTTTTTACTGTAACATCTAAAATGTGATGATTTCAATAGTTTATGCAAAGTATCTATTTAAAGCAGGTTAAATTTGTTACTGGTTTAGACCAACTGGAGCTTTACAGTTTAATTACGGAAATACAGCAATTCAAAAATAGGTAATTTTTCCTTGAAAGTGCAAATTTAGAGTCGCGTTTATTGAAAGTCGTGTTTTTAGAGTTCGACTAGCTAATCTACTAATTTCAACAAAAAAATAAAGAGAGGAATTTGGAGGCAATCTCAGCTACAATTTGGAACTTTAATCGTGCCCGTAGCCATAGTTTTCCCAAACATAAAAACCAAAGAAAAAAATTCAATTTCTCCCTTGCGAGGGAAAAACATTAAATCATGTTTAATGTTTTTCCCTCGCAAGGGAGAAATTAGATTGCCGATCACTCAGCTGATCAGTGACCACTCAGGCGCCTTCAGCATTCTCCATTGACCCTGCTTCTCAAATTTCAGCTTCCTGCGTTCAACAGGAGAGAAAATGGCCTTGGAGCTCACTCAGCTGATCAGTGACCATCTTGGTACAACTAGACCCCAAATGGAGCCGATATAACGTGGTAACTAAGAAATCGGTCCGTGGTAACTAAGAAAAAAAAGCGTTGCAGATTTGCGTGTCGGAATTCACAGAATGACCCCCAGCCCTAAAACATTAAACATGTTAACACAATTGAGGACAACACGAAACTTATTCAAAATGGGGATTCATATTTGAATACGCTTGCATACGAGTCTGCAACACATTGAAACATTTTCATGATGATCTGGGAGCTCGATTTTCGACTCAGCTGATCTGGGAGCTCGATTTTCGACTCAGCTGATCTGGGAGCTCGATTTTCGACTCAGCTGATCTGGGAGCTCGATTTTCGACTCAGCTGATCTGGGAGCTCGATTTTCGACTCAGCTGATCTGGGAGCTCGATTTTCGACTCAGCTGATCTGGGAGCTCGATTTTCGACTCAGCTGATCTGGGAGCTCGATTTTCGACTCAGCTGATCTGGGAGCTCAATTTTCGACTCAGCTGATCTGGAAGCTCGATTTTCGACTCAGCTGATCTGGGAGCTCAATTTTCGACTCAGCTGATCTGGTAATATCAAACTGTAAAGTACCTACCTACCTAACAACTTCACTTCTGATGGTCATAATCATCATTGTGGCGACTTGGGACAAATTTCGTTGCAACAAATTTCGTCGCATCAAATTTCGTGACGATTTTTTTTTGACATTTTCATGTCTTTCATATGGCACATAAAAAAAAAATCGTCACGAAATTTGATGCAACGAAATTTTGAGAACCAGGACAACTTTTTTTCCGAGAACCTTTCATGATCAGACTGGGCCGAAGAAATAGAACTAAAAACGAAATAGAACTTATCAACGAAGATTCATCAGCAAACAATATAATTTTTCCAAATAGATCTTCCGATATGACGAATACATCGATATATTTCTTCCAAGATGATGTTAGAAACGTTTCGATTCACCTACCTACCTACTTCTTCAAGTTCTTCCAAGTAGATACTCCGATATGTCGATAAATGCCTTCCTAAATTAATAGTTATATTTTATGTGCCATATGAAAGACATGAAAATGTCAAAAATTGAAAAATATCCCAACTCCTAAGTAGTTAGCGTAAGTAAATTACGAAAAAATCGAAATTTTCCAAAGGCATAACCAACGTTATCCTTTAGAGGAAAAAACATTAGATCATGGATATGTCCATTGTGGTCGGTGTAATTTGAACATTGAAAAACGTACCATCTCTTCTAATAATACGTACCTACCTATTACGAATATCTGTCAAAGGGTCAGGTAAGAAAACTGCATCTTTGGCGTAGAAATGAAAAAGAAAGCAAATATATTTCAGGTAATATCTTGAGTAGTCTACTAACTAAAAGGCCACTGGAGTGTAGTCAGAAAATATTTTCCACTTGAGACATTCTAGAGAAATTATCACAATCAGCACTTTTTTTTCGAGAGTAAACCAAACAGCAGCAGAGAGATTACCTAAACCAGAAATAGCAAATTCTTAAAATTTTTGGAAAAGAACGTTTCTTTCGAGAGTAGGTAAACTAAACAGTTAAAATCACGTTAATGTGACTTGCAGGTGCAGATGAAAAACGAGCTGATAAGAATTTTGATAAGCTAGAGTCTGTATCGCCGCCATTTTTGGTTAGCCTCCACTTCGGTCGCTCTAGACACAGTAGATACCACAATTCGTATCTTTAGGGTCGCTATCTCCTAGGAACTCTCTAATGACTAGATCATTTTTCCCTCTGGTGTCGTGATTGTGGACCTCATTTTGGTTTATTATTTTCAATAATGAACCTTTGGAATCGACCAAGAAAAAAAATTTTTCAACACCCTCTCAAAATTTGATGGTTTACTTTTCAAGGTACGTAGAATCCAAAAATCGAATAAAAATTTGGCCGTCCGTCCGCCGTACGCGGCACTTTTGCCACTTAGCATTGACCGATTTTTATGAAATTTGGTATGTAGGCTCCATTTGGGGTCTAGTTGTGCCCCGAAGCTTTTGGTTGATGTAGGTCACTTCTAAGGGTTCCAAAATCAATTTTGAAATTTTGAAAACGCCCTAACTCAAAAAATTTTGATATAAAGGTATTGTTTTTCCTTCAATTTAAGATTCTATAGAATTTATAATTTTTTGAGACCTCGCGGAGCTCTGTAGGACAAACCGTTCGCTCCCTACGAAAATTTAAGGGTTTATATTGAAATATATATATATATATAAATCAAAACACGATTGTGAATCGCAAAAGAGGCATAATCTCCGTTCAAATTAGAGCTGACCAAAATGCAATCGATGGTTGGTGATTTTGATTTTTTTTTTGATTTTTTTTGATTTTTTTTTCTTCCCTTAATGTTGGATGGTTGGTGGTTTTGTAGACGAGTGATCTATATAGAAAAATAATAAACCATTGTGTAATAATTTGCAGCGTTTTCTTTAACCAATCATCCTGATTTCTATGCACCTGCAGTAGGCACTCCCGTATATAAATACTTGGCAGGGTCAGAATTCCTAACGATACAAAACAATCGCGGCAGTCATCCCTGTATCCCAGTCCAGACAATATTCTGACGGCTCTACGTTGAAGGGCAAACAGGGAATCTGCTGATGCACAATGTCCCCATGACAAGATAGCGTATGTTAATTTTGAATGGAAACAGCCATAGTAACACTGGAGTAGTGTCTCCATAGTCACACTATCAACTAGACTACGCAGCAAGTATAGATTTTTTCCAAGTTCCCCATTTTTTTAAAAACAAATCTCCCTTCAAAGGTCTCTCTGACGGAGGGGGCACGCCATTAAATAAAATAAATAAATAAATCAAATATAATGGGGAGAACGCCCAGGACTCACCCGACGCCGGCCCTAGGGATGAGGGATGATGAGGAAGGTGGGGGTGGGAGAGAGGGATGAAGGGAAGTGCCTCTATAAAACGACCACCAGTTCAGATATGAGCCAAGCAGGACGTGGGTGGTGATACCACGGAGTACACCTACTGAGATGCCCAACTCGCGCAACTCCGTGGCACTTTTCCCGCACCACACTCCGCGCCACGACAAGGTCGCAGCCATCACCCTGATGTTGTTGGGTTCCACTCCTTTTAGCTCTGACACTGCTTGCCGTAAATCATCTCTATCATACTTTCTTATCTTAGCCCGCCAGGTCTGCTCCATGTCCATGCTGCCATTGACAACCTGGACATCCAGGATAATGCAAGACCTGTCGGGCTTGACGGCAACAATGTCAGGCTTCTTGCCCTGGTCACTTGGCATGTGGTATAATCTCTCCCTTTCAACATCCCAGCCGCTGGATGACAAGGCACCTGCTTGGCGACCGCATCATGACGTAGGATGCGGCCCCCATGAGTCCGAGGACATTGCTGCACTACATGACACAGATGTTCATTTCCACTCCGACAGGCACGGCAAAGGGTATCTGTCATCCCACGACTACCCCTTGAACACCGTACTGCTGTTGGCAGTGTTGCCATGCGGACGGCGTGGAAGTTCCGGTAGTCGCGGGCCCCAATGCCTCCGAAGCCCAATCCACCCATTGGGATGAGATTAGGCTTTCGGAGCACTGCCGGAGTTCTTTACCATCTACTGACTCATGCAGGGCAGCAGCGAACTCAGCAGACGAACAGGGTTTTGGAGCGGATGGTGTTGCTCGGTCGCACCATGCTAACTGCTGCCTGACAAAATCAAGACCAGCAGCAACACGGGCGACCTCCCAGCTCGACCCCTGAAGGGCTAGCAGGCGCTGGCGGCGCAGAGAAGGGATACTTGCGGAGAGAGCCACAATGCCAAGCCCACCGAATTTGACCGGTGCATGGATATAGGCACTTGGGACACCAGGTGGGAACCTCAGCCAAGAGCGCACAGCAGAGCGGACTTCTCGATCTAATTCCTGCAGCCTCCCCGCCGTAAGCCTACCAAAGACTAACCCGTAGGTTAGCTTCGGCAGTAAGTACGTGCGGAGGAGGCGCAGCCTCTGCTGTGGCTTCAATGGAGCCTTGGTGATGCGGGCTAGCGCCCTACCAAGGTCCACACAGCTGGCAGTAATGGTGGCCACCCCCATGAAGTCGACTCCAAGGTACCGCCAGACCTCCAACACAGATCGAGAAGGAATGGGGGCTTGTCCTATGACAAAACCCCCATCCACAACCTTCACTTTATGTTGGCGACCCGACGGGACCAAGGAAACCGACCCACATTTATCGGGGTTGACCACAAGTCCACACCTGGATAGCTGCTTAGCAAATGCATTGAGGGCAATCTGCAAGCCCTCGCGGGTTTCTGCGAGTAGGATAACATTATCGGCAAAGGCCAATGCTCCTACTCGCACCCCAGGAGCGAGATCAAACCCTACTTCGGTGGGCAGCTTACCCAAGGCCGTATCCACGACCAGGTTGAAGAGGAGTGGTGATAGGGGATCCCCCTGGCGTACCCCACGCCCTATCCGTACATCCCCTGACACCTCACTTTCTGCCTCGAGGACCGTCACGCCTTCATGGTACAGACAGGCCACACACTCGATTAATCGAGATGGGGCCCCGACACCACGAAGGCAATCGGTCAGGGCAAGGTGACTGACTGTGTCAAAGGCCTTAGCGACGTCCAGAGCTGCGAGGTGTAGTTGCCGGCGTTTAATACGGGCCAGCGAGATGACAGTTTGGAGAACTGTAAGGTTCTCCGCTGTGCCATCTGCTGGCCGAAACGCTCTCTGGACGTCACCAATGACACCAGCCACCTGGAGGCGAGATGCCAGTACTTTTTGGAAGTGGCGGAAGACTACCGAGGACACTGAAATCGGTTGATAGCCTCCAGGCCCACTTCCCCCTTTCTTGGGAATAAATACGGTGCGGGTACGGGTTATCACTTTCGGGGGTCTTCCCGCAAGGAGGAGCAGGTTGAGGATGAGCAGCTTAATCGTATTTGGTGCTTTATTCCAGCGACGGGCAGAAACACCATCCGGTCCAGCGGATGTGGAGTTCTTGACACGGCACTTGTGTGCCTCGTCAAGTAGCACCGGCAAACACAAGATGCTGCGTAAGGAATCCCTGGTGGAGACTGGGGGAACCACTCGCTCCCCAGGGTGGAGCTCATATATTGGCATTGCTCCTTCCATGTAAGAGCTGAGTCGATCATGACTCCCAAGAATTTCACTGGCCTCCTTTGAGCGCTTTCATTGTCTAAGGGGCGCAAAGTTACGTCAAGAAAGGAAGTCTTAGCGTGGTTCAAACATAGTCTGTTTCGGTTTAGCCATTTTGCCGTAAGATCCTGGACCATAACACTGAGGCTCACAACTTCTGGGAAGACAGAACCGGAAGAAATCGCAGTTGTATCGTCGGCAAACCTTATATAATTTATATTGGTATTAACGCTTTCCAGATCATCTACGTAAATAATGAACAAGAGAGGTCCCAAAATCGAGCCCTGAGGTACTCCTATGCAAATGTCCACTGGAGAGGAGGACGTACCTTGCCACTTTACCAATTGCCTCCTACCTTCGAGGTATGACCTCATAAGAGCAATTGATTTTTGCTGAAATCCATAGCGAACCAGCTTCTCGAGCAGAATGTGGTGCGAAACACAATCAAACGCTTTTGAGAGATCAAAAAACACTGCTCCGGCATATTCGCCGTTTTCAAAACATTCCAGACAGAAATTCACGAAGCTCAAAATTGCATCACTTGTATTCATTTTCTGTCTGAAACCGTATTGACTGACGGAAAGTAGTTTATTCGACTCAAAATAAAACAAAATTCGAGTTTTTAGAAAATAAATAGAATTTTTAGAAAAATATAAATATTTTAGAAAATTATTTTTTTTTTAAATTATTAAAAATTAAAATTAAATTATTAAAAAATTAAATTATTTTTTTATTAGTTTTTTTTAAAAATATTTTAGAAAATTCGAGTTTTTAGAAAATAAATAGAATTTTTGAAAAAATTGGTAGGAGTGAGATTGGGCGATAGTTCTGCACGTCATTTTTGTCACCTGCCACCAGAAACCACGACGGCTAGTTTCAAGGCAGATGGAAAAATTCCATTAATAATGCTCTCGTTGATTAAATAGGTCAGTGGGTTTAATATCACAGGAAGAATAAATTTAACTAATTTGGTTTTAAAACCATATATGTCGGAACTCTCAGTATTCCTCAGATTAATGGTTATTTTCCGCACTTCATCAGGAGTGACAAGACCAAAATCAAAAGTAAAGTTTCCTCTACCTTTTTGACTGACTTCGTATTTATTTTAGTTCAAAAAGGTAATATTGGAATATAATACGAAAAGATTGATTAGTTCGAGGTCGATCATAAACTACCAATCTCGTTGAATTCGGTTGTCTGTCATCTACTCCTCAGACAAGGGGATGGACTGAAATGCACGATTAGGTGCTCACATTCATTTATTTATACTTTTACGATTATTTTGGGTAATAAACGAGCGTACTTCATTGATTTCCTTATATTTTCCTTCCTGTTTTCCTTTATCGGTTCAACGAAAACAAAAACCACGGATTGAGTTAACGGTACCTATGGAGTGCTGAAAAATCTAAAGCAACGCCAATCACAGGATGGACGTGAGACTTACGTCGGAAAGTTAGCATCCATTCGATGCTCGCCCTAGCAGCTTCTCACGTCTTAACTGTTCCAAATGTTGCTGTGACTCTCTACTCACCACTTCTCGATGGGAGCGACGTGGTGAACGGCGGTGGCAGGGAAGCCGTTGAAGTTGGAAGCGGCGGCAAGCGTGTAGGCGCCCATCCCTTCGAAGACGAGCCAGTCGTTGACCTTCAACATCGGCAGGAGACAGTCCTCGGCCACCTGAGAAGGTGAAACCAGTTGTAGCACACACAGCCGTGGAATGCGAAACATATTTACTATAGTGAACTATCTTAGTTAACTGTTGTGATCAGAGACCTCTTCGCATTTCTGTCCATTCACGTTGAGGTCAGCAGATCCCCCACCCCGTCAATAAGGAACAATAACAAAAAACTCCGAAGCCAGTCAAAAATAGCGCATTCTCACTGGATTGGAAAACGCCCGCCAAAGCTGCCTCTCACCTCCCTGACTAGGTAACGGAGTACCTGAGATTTCCAGGGTTTCTCTGGAGTGGGTGGCAGGACATAGCGGAGTAATGGGAAATGAGAAAGCAGATGCGCTGGCCAGAAGGGGCTCAATAATCCCGTTCATTGGTCCAGAGCCAGCCATCGGCATTCCCAAATTTTCCTTTAGGGCGACCATAAACCGGTGGGTCACTAATGAAACCACTAATAGATTGTCAAACCTTAGAGGGCATGCTCTAAGTAAGCGCATGGTGGCCAAACCCAACACCAGCGCCACAGAAGAGCTGCTGGGGCTAAGCCGCAAGGAAGTCAGGTTAGTGGTTGGCCTGGTAACAGGCTTTACTCCACTCCGATTCCATCTTAACCGCATTGGGGTAAATCAGAATACAACCCTCTGCAGGCTGTGTGGAGAGGCTGAAGAAAAAGCCTCCCACATAATATTCGATTGCGAAGTGCTATCAAACCGCAGGTTTCACCTCTTCGGGTCACCCACACCCATGGAGGCTTTTCCCAGCACAAATCTAGCCGCTACTAGCCCTTACTAAAGGGCTAGGACTCTTTGACTGAGAACAGAATCCGCGGAGTAGCAAAATAAGCCGCCAGGCTTCAGCGCTTTGGGCTCCCATCACCCAGATCTGCGGATTCATACACAATCTACAATCTACCAAAGTGGCAATACGTCGTAACGTTGAACTTCCATCTATTTGTTTTGGTAGGCAGTCCGTCGAAGTTCAATTCCGTATTCAAGGTGAAACACAAAAAAAAAAAAAACTTTAAAAAAACCATGAAATATGCGGTTTATGGTGCCCTGGCACCATGGTGGCACCACTATTAGTTCCATGGTGGGACAGAGAATTCGTTTTATCCTCGAGACTCAATAATCGATTATTTTCGATATCAAACATAACCTTCTCAACATAACCTTCTCTCCCGATCAGCTGGTTGTGAAGGGGCGCCATGTGCGCTCCTATCCAGCGAGGTTATTCTAGGTAAACAGAACGATGGTGATAACATTCTTTAAAAGCAATTATGTAATCGTTATTATTATGTCTCCCTTGTGGGTTAGATGTCTGACAAGAAATTCCATACTCAGTATGTGTGTTCACTCTCAGGTGACGACCTGAGAAGGTATGAATATATGATACGTCTCTGCGGTGGTTTAGAGCCCTTTGAGCAGAGTGTTGTTGAGCGTGACGACGATTTTCTTGACATAACTCTCGAAGATCTCGTGGAGTATCTTGTATTGAAGACGGATTTCATATCCCTGAAGCAACTGAAGTGCTGCAAATCTTTGGATGCGCACAACTATGTTACTTCAGGGCATGTGAAATCCGTCTCATGCAAGGTACTCCCAGGTGACAAGGTGGTGGTGTTTGGAAAGGTAGGTAATTCAAATGTTATCCAATTATTATTAGGTTAATTGAAATAATAACGATGTATGCCATGTTTTGGGCAGGTAGTAGATTCAACAACGGTCGTTTGATGAAAATAATGTTATGATAGCATCCCCTGCCCATTGCTAAGTCAACATTGTTATGAAACTTTGAAAAATCATGGGAAAAGATTTATTCATCATAGAAGAATCCAGTTGATACCAAAACTCTCAGTGAGGGCTCTACTTTCAATTAAAAATTATAATAAACCACTTTCCCGACTCACCACCCTACTTCAAGCCATGAAGCAGTATTGTCTGAGCAAGTTTTCAAAATTAGGTTCCATATATATTGACCTAAACGTTAACTCCGTTTTATGGTTCGAATATGGATAGATTAACATGCAATGGAGTCATTACTGGCCCCATGAGTTGACTTGTACGTTGAAGAACAACACTAACGCATTATTATGGTTGCATTCATCCATATGTAGTGGTCGTGCCATGAACCACAATGTGGTTTTGGCACCGTGCTGGCCCCATTAATTTCACTTCCAAACTGAGGTCTGTAGTGAGTTTTTCTTTCAAATTTCAGATCGAAGTACAGATAGCAAGGTTCTTAGGTATTTTTTAAAACTTATATATATATATTTTTTTTTTTATAAGAGTAGGAGGTCTTAATTGAGTTGATATACAAACTCCTTCCACTGCGACCAACAAGATCTATTGTGGAGTGCCTCCAGGCTGTATTAGCCTACTAAGAAGGGTTTACTGAAAACCCCTTCTCCCCACTTTTTGGCAAAGCAGAGAAGATCGGTGTATGCCACCTTAGAGATGGTGTCAGGAGCTAAGACATCACTTCCGAGGATTGTGTATCTAGCTCGACCCAGTGCTTCACAGTGGCACAAGATGTGTTCGACATCTTCCGTTTCCATGTCGCAGAAGCGGCAAATGTCCGTTGTTAGTTTGCCTATCTTCTTTAGGTGATAGCGAAGTGGGCAGTGACCTGTTAGCAGACCCACTAGAATTCTGACGTCCTTCTTAGGCATAGCTATGAGTTCTTTAGCCCGTTTCTTAGAGAACGTCACAAATAGTTTTGCCTGTCTCAGGCCTGGGAGGTTCTGCCAGTATTCTACTCGCTCATTTCTTTCCCAGTTGTTAACCACATTCTGTAAGCAGCTTTTGGTGGTTCCCAGGAATGGTTCCGGCCCAATTGGCAGGGACTCTGAGCCTCTTTTCGCAAGACGATCAGCAGTTTCATTACCCTCATGACCCTCATGTCCAGGAATCCAGAGTAGGGTGACCTGGTTGTCCTGGGCCACAGTTTTGAGGGTATTCAGGCATTCCCAGACCAGCTTCGAGGTTATAGTGTATGAAGCAATGGCCTTCAGGGCAGCCTGACTGTCTGACAAGATGTACACTTTGGCTCTGTTGATATGCTTATTCAGCATTTCCTCAGCGCACAGTTGAATTGCATGGACCTCTGCCTGAAAGATTGTGGCATTCGTCCCGAGAGACTTTACAAGGCTGGCCGTAGGGCCTTTAATGCCTATGCCAGATCTTCCACACATGACTGATCCATCTGTATACCACACAAGAGAGCCCGGTGCAAGGTTGGGCATCCCCTTTTTCCAGTGGTCTCTATCACTAATGACCACCTTGAAAGGTATTTCAAAGTTTTGTTTTTCTATCATAAGATCAGAGACTGTCAGAGCCATTCCACCTTCATATTTCTCAAGAATTTTGTGGTGGCTGACCCTGGATCCCAGTCTTATGTATCCCAGCCGTAGCAGCCTTGCAGCCCCTAGAAAGGCCACTCTTTGTACATGGATATGTAGCGGCGAGAGGTCCAAAAGTACCTCCATTGCTGCGGTAGGGCAAGTGGGCATAGTGCCAGTGATTCCCAAACATGCTTGCCTTTGGACTTTGTTAAAAATCCTCTGGACAGCTACTTGGTTGGTTTTGGGCCACCATACAAGGGCAGCATAGGAGACTATAGGCCTGATGATGGCTGTATATAACCATAGTATCATTTTTGGCTTTAGTCCCCAGGTTTTGCTAAACATTCTTTGTCCAGCCCATAGGATGTATCTTGCCTTGTTGGCAATCTTTCCTATGTGTGAGTTCCATGTTAATTTATGGTCCATGGTAACCCCCAGGTACTTAACTTCCGTTTTAGTGGATAGTTTTGTTCCACCAAAATTAAGCACCTTGAGGTTCAGCTTACGCCTGTTGGAAAAAGGTGCCAACACTGTTTTATCTGGGTTCACACGTAAACCCTCTGCTGTACACCACTTATGGATGATGTGTAGGGCTCTTTGCATTCTGTTGGATATGACACAGTCGAATTTGCCCCTTACAATAATGGCCAAATCGTCTGCATACCCTATTGCATCAAAGCCCTCCTCCTTAAGTTCAAGGAGAAGAGAGTCAACTACAAGTAGCCATAGTAAGGGGGAGAGTACTCCCCCCTGTGGGCATCCTCTTGAAGGAATGACTGCAAGGGAACTCGCCCCTACCTCAGAGTATACGATCCGCTTGTTCAGCATGACCTTGATCCATTTTACTGTTTGAGGATCAATATTCCTTTCGTTCGCGGCTTTCTCTATTGATTCATAGGAGGTGTTATCAAAAGCACCTCCTATGTCCAGGAAGCAGCCGAGCGCTAGTTCTTTAGCCTCCAGAGTTCTCCAAATCATGTCCACCAGCTGATTCAGGGCAGTCTCTGTAGATTTGCCCTTCTGGTAGGCATGTTGGGATTTCTGTAGAGGTCTTATGGAAAGACATTCTTGTTTTATATTTATATGAACCACTTTTTCCATAACTTTCAGTAGGAAGGATGAGAGGCTGATGGGTCGATTATCCCTGGCCCGAGACAAGTTTTTACCGGCCTTTGGGATAAAAACGACCTTTACCTTCCTCCACGCTTCAGGGATGTAAGCGAGTTGGTAACTAGCCCTAAAGACCTTAACTAGGACCGGAATGAGCACCCCCATACCATGCTGTAGCATGGCCGGAATCACCCCATCCAGTCCAGGAGCCTTAAAGGGCTTAAATGAGCCAATGGCCCATTTTAGCTTTTCAGGTGTCACTAATTTCTTTGAAGCACGTATTACCCAATTTGGAGGGTGACAGTAGACTGGAGCAGTTTGTTCCAGATTCCCATCAGGCAATAAAACTTATATAGTGCCTACCTATTTTTATGTACAGAATACCCTACGAGCCAAACACCGCACAAATCGGCATGCCTAATGAAAATATCTTTGTTTACAACGATGGGAATTCAGTCAGTTCATCGAACATGGTTGTCAGGAACGCTGGGAATCAGCGACGCCAAAAGGCTGATATTCTTATTTTTTCGGAAACTTCTCTTGTCTTTCCACACTGTTTCTAATCACTTTTGGCAAACCAAAAAATTAAACACCGCTTCTGGGACGAGAGGAGCAACTAATAACTGCATAAATTGGCATAATGAAAAACCGTCCATACAATCTTTGTTTACAAGGGAGTCAACATGGCCGCCTTTCAGAGAGATTTGAATAACCGTTCGATTAGTCGAAGAATCGATACATCCATTCTGTGTGACGTCACACGGATAAGAGCAATAATTCATGAAAATCCGGAGGTATAATGAGAATTTTTCCTCAATTTCAAAGCTATAAAGGAACCGAAATATAGAAAAATCGGATATTTTGTGAATATTATCCCTCCACTCACTCTTGCGAATTTTGATACTCAGGTGAAATAGTGTGCTACTCGGAAGATTTTAGAGTCGAACAATTATCGATATCGAGTTACGATACGAATTATCGATGCTTTTCAATCGATATTGAGTATCGAACAGTTGAAGAAATGTTGCATTATTCAAATACCAAACATTACCTGATCCAAAGAGTCGCAAGTTGGTCCCCAGATGGAGCTCTTGTACAACGGACCGTCAGCGCCCTGGAAGAAAATTCAAGTCAAAAATGAAAAAAAAAAAAAAATTTTGTGATTCATTTCACAGTGGAAACATCAGCTAAGAAATTACATTTACGCACTATGAATTAACGAGCGAATTTTTCAAAGAGACGGTTAAGAAAATCGAAATATCAGCTATAAGAGAGTAGTCAGCCGTGTGTGTGCGGCACATAGCACGAACCGTTAAAACTATACAATCGGGAAACTGTAAGAAATTGTGTGCTTGAAACACACCAAACATTACTATAATTATAATGGTAACTACACAACAACAAAAAAACGAAAAAAAAAACCCTGTGTTGTTGCCTGTAAAGTCGGTATACGGGCGAAAGTTTTACGTGACAACGACTTTGAGTGGTAAAATAATTTTAATGTTAATATTCATTCGTATAGTAGGAAGAAGGATAAAATAAAATTCTTTGTCAAGTTGCACAGAGTAGGTATTTCCCGTAGGTAGTAGGTATTTCCCATGGGTGGGGGGGGGAGTGAGTGCCAGGGAAGGGGGGCGGGGCGCTCCCGCTTTTGTGAGCGCCGGGGAAGGGGAGGGGCCGCCCGCCTTTAGGGAGCGCCGAGCTGCACCCCCTCCGTGAGCGGAGCGTAACGCAGTTTCTTGAAGTGTCTCCCGGTAAACCAATTTATAAGACGTTATCACGTCAAAATTAAAGAAAAAAACCTTTTTTGAAATAAAGTTTTTATTTTTCGTTAATTAAATGAACTATAAAAGTTAAAAATAAATGACTTCAATAAGAAATACAACACTTTATAGAGATGACGGTTTATCACAGTCCCAATTTTATGAATAAAAGCGAGTTACATTGTGATAGCAAGAGGAAAAAGAAGATGCTAAATGTAACACGCTTTTATTCATAAAATTGGGACCGTGATAAAACTTTCTTATTAGAGATTATTAAATAATAAATTAGATTATTAATAATTAATAGATTATTAAAAATAAATTTTATTTTTAACTTTTTAGTTCATTTAATTCATAATTGCAATAGTACAGATTCTAACTCGTGCTCTTGTCCGATTATAGCAAGGGTCACATCGGCGAGATATTTGGGCGTGACTATTGATGAAGACCTCAGACGGGGACCTCAAATTTAATTACTGTCCAGAAAAGTAATGGGGATGATCTCTTTCATGCTGTCAGAAATAGCTTAAAACTTAGATCACCCCCCCTCAAAATTTGTTGATTTACGGTTCAAGGTACGTAGAATCCTTTCCACTTTCCTTACCATGGACCGATTTTGATGAAATTTGGTATGTAGGCTCCCTTCGGGGTCTAGTTGTGCCCCCTAAGATTTTGGTTGATGTAGGTCACTTCTGAGGGTCGAAATTTTGAAAGACTCAAAAAATAGCTAAAAATTTTGAAAAAGCCTCAAAAAATAGCTCAAAAAATTTCGATACAAAGGTATTGTTTTTCCATCAACATAAGATAGTATTGAATTTTTAGATTTTTTTGAGCCCACTCGGAGCTCCATGGGACAACCCGTTCGCTCACTACGAGAATTTAAAGGTTGGACGTACGATAAATCAGAAACACGAGTGTGAATCACAAAAGAGGCCTAATCTCCGTTCAAATTTTAGCTGACCCCACATAAAAACGAACCAGAAAAAGCTTCCGCTACCTTGGTAGACTCGGAAGCAAAAACGCTGCAAATTATTACACAAAGGTTTATTATTTGTATATATAGATCACTCGTCTGCTAAGAACACAGCTTTGCCATTCTTACCGCCAACCAAAATGAAGAAAAACGTCGATCTCAATTCGGTCAGCTAAAATTTGAATGGTGATTAGGCCTCTTTGGCGATTCACACTCGTGTTATGGTCAACGCTAAGTGGGGAAAGTGCCGCGTACGGCGGACCAGTTTACCTTGAGTGGGATCGGAGTGACGGAAGCGTGATCGTACAGGAGGCAGTTGAAGGAGGAGTAGACGCCATCGTTGATGTAGTACATCGGACGATCCCGGTCGACTCTCATGGAGTGAACCCTGGAAATAGACGATGGAAGATTGAAAACAGCGAGGAAATACGATACTGGGGAGGAGGGGTGATGAGCTATGGGGAGGGGTGATACTTAGCAGCTGGATGTTAGGATCCATCTAGAGCTAGCAGAGTCGGAAGCTAACGAGGGATGGAAGCTGTTTGTGTATATGCGTGAGCAGGTGTGGTGACTTCAAATCAGAATCAGTGAGCAGGCAGCTACTGACAGAAATCTAACTTGCGTCCCGCCGCTGAAAGACGAGCAGCAGTTGCTGCAGTCTAGCGGCATTTTTCAAAAGTACGCTGTACCTCGTTTTTACCGCTAATTTAAAAATTTGACGGTTCTACTTTCTGCCTCATTAAATTGTGAGGAGAAGAAACTTGTAATTGAATTTTTGTGTTTTGGAGCGACGAATCAAGCAGAATGGATTATTACAGTGGAGGTTACCGCCTGCGAAACTTTTTACGAACGTATTGTTCGGCCGTAATTAGGTATTCGATTCGCGCAAATATCAAACCTCCACGATTCTATTATAAGTACCTACCTAACTAAATTTCCTTTCTCTCTGATGTTAATCCCAACTTTTTGGTTCATTATTTTCAATAATGTTGGTTTATTATTTTCAACTAGCTGAAAAGCCTGCTTAAAGCAGGCAAAAAAATTGTAGATATGTAAAAAAAATTTGATGTCGCAGCCTGGAATCGAACCCGGGACCCCCACGTTCAGACGACATACGTACGTACGGTTGGGGTTTTATGTATATACTGCCGTGCTAACTTGGTTTGCAGTATCTCCATAATGAAGAAAGTTGAAAAAAAAACGATTTTTCCTCTCAATTTCGTTTTTTCGCCGGGCCATATGTTAGAAATATGATTTTTCTTACAAATAGTGACGTCATATGTTTGTATTGAGATGGTTGATTAGCAAAATGAAAAAAAAAAATGAATTTTTTAACGATTTAACATGTGGCAGGGCGGATACTGCATTTTGGCTTAACAAATCACCCTCAATCTCTACGCTAAATTGTAGTAAAAGCCATGTAATTGGAGTTACTGCACTAAAGCTTACGGTATAATACACGTTTACTACTCTTAACTGCAGTAGTAGCCATAACGACTCAGATTATACTGCATTTTAGCTAAGCAATTACCACTGAAAAACAAATTCGTAAATTCACCATATTCATTTCTGTCAATTATCACCTCGTTTTCACTTCCCACTTGAAAACTATGCTGCATAACTCATGATTAATTTATCTATGAAAATGAAGTATTTTATCTTTCCCCCTCATCCATCAAGGTCTAGTTTAATCTGTGCCCTCGTTTCATCCTACTTCGGAATGGAATATTTCGTATGTTCCCAATGTTTTCGTCGTTCAAACCAGATGAATTTAAATTATAAGGGTCATTTCAAAATTTGGGGTTATTTCTTGTCACGCAGCTTTTGTGAACACTCTATTTGTCTTGGAAATTCAGAATTTTTTCAGGGAGATACAGCAGGTTGGTGTCTACAAAATCACATAGAATGAATTTCACTAATCAATTAACTCAGATAATTAAAAATCATTAATGATCCCAATTCTCTCTCCCTACACCTGTCACAGAGGGTAGGTTGGGAACTTTGAAAATTTTTGGAGAACTCTACATTCATATTTTAATTTAGGTAAAAAACGTTATTGGTCCAGGATACTCTCCTCTTCAGGAATTAGAAACGAACGAAAATTCCATGAATTGGAAGGGTTTTTGCTATGTTTTGATGCTGTCACAAGGTTTTATTCTCTCTCCCTACAATTTTTTTGAAATGCCCCCCCACTCCTGGAGAACGATTATTTTGTGTCACGAAAAACAAAAGTGAACACTGCTGCAAGATGGCTTCCGAAGCTACTGAAGTTTGTTGAATTTCCAAGCTCCCAGTTGTGTGGGTTATGTTGTGAAGTGGTGAAGCTTTGAGAGTAGGTAAATACTTTCTCTCTCCCTACAACCACCTCACTCATCAGGGTAAGTGTTCAACTAAGTTTAATTAAACTCAAATTACAATTATGAATGCCATAGTGTTATGTATTTTTTCTAACGTTCAGAATCAATAATGGTTAGGCCAGTAGATTGATTGATTGAATTTTTTTATTTATCCACCAGGGAAGGTTAGGGCCATGAGGCCCTCTCTTCCACCTTCCCTGGAAATATTAGTTTACAGCTTGCAATCGCAAAGAATTTTTTCAAAAAACATAGTCACAAAAAAAAAGAATAAATGAAATAGTCCATCTATCATTCACCTTGAAAATACCACACAAAAATTGTGAAAAGAAGAAACAGAACAAAAATGATGCACCTATCACACTATCCTTCCGCATAACTATCTAGCAGAGTTTTTTTTAATTTTTGTTTGAATTGGGTTGGTTTTAAAGAAAGGTCAAAACTTTCGATGTTTTCGTTGTAGACCTTACACGCCTGCACTATAAACGATCTTGCCAGTAATTCAGTTCGATGGGGTGGGATTTTAAGCAGTCGGTTCTGGCTTCGTGTGCTCCTCTCAACGGATGTAGACATAAAAACCAGTTGCTCACGTAGATATTGAGGCCTTCCGTATTTCAGGATCTTGAAAACTAACGTGGCGACCTGAAGTTTTTTCTTCTCCGCAATCTTCAGCCATTTCAAGCGCTTGTAGTGAGGGGTGACACTCTCGAAAATCTTGAGACGCAGTGCAAAGCGGAGTGCGGCATTCTGTGCTTTCTGCAACTTATCTATGTCTCCGGCTTTTAAATCGCAGAGTGCCGCCATGGCATAGTCAAAGGTAGGCAGAATGAGGCTCTGTACCAGCTGAAGTCTCACGTGCTCCGGAAAATCTATGGCAAGCCGTCTCAACTGATAGATCCCTTTGAAAGCGGTGTTACACATCGCGGCAACCTGCAGATTCCATTCCAACGAATCTTGAAGAAGTAGCCCCAAATTCTTCACGGATCGGACGTATTCTATTTGGACGCTTTGGCAGGTTATCTTGGGCGCGATACTTATGTTGGTCTTCGAAAGAAGCCCATGGTAGCCCATCATGATGACTTTTGTTTTAGAGACGTTGATCTTCATTCCATGCGCGGCACACCAACTTCCAACTCGTTCTAGGTCTCTGTTCAGGATATCCACGGTCATCTGTATTTCACTCAACTCACATGATCTGTAGAATTGGAGATCATCCGCATATGACACATGCTTGGTTCCCCTCGAAAAGACTTTGGGAAGCGACGTGACGTACAAGATAAAGCATAGTGCTGACAATACAGATCCCTGGGGCGCCCCAATCTCGACTTCCCTCCAACTAGACAAAGCACCATGATCACCTTTAACAGCCAGACGGCGTCCCGTGAGGTACGACTTGAACCATTCTAGTAGGTTTCCCGACACGCCAACAGATTCTAACACTGCTAGCAGCACATCTCTTTTCAGTAGGTCGAAAGCGGCTGAGAAATCTACCAAAACCACTATCGTCACCATTCTCTTGTCCATCGCAGCTCTCACGTCATCCAGCAGTAGAGAGTGATAACCTCACAAATCTCTCTCCCTACAACCTCTCTACCTACAACTTCTGGGAAGAGGCTGGTTTGTAGGAAGAGAGATGGAATTGCAGGGAGAGAAGTTTTTTTTTTCCAAAGCCGTTTACATTTTTAAGAGTTACCTGAACTATTTACACCGCTGGGTCATATAATTCTTACTTTTCATTAACCCACATTTTACGAAAGATTAGACTGATTGAAAGACTTGAAGAATCTGATAATTCTGATGTACCTAGATTATAGCTTCGGACTGTGATTGCGATAAGTAAAAGAGACTCCTAAACTAAGATTCTCGTATTTTGAAGGAATAAAAAGGTTTCATGAGTTCAACTCACACTTGGTTTTCTCTCTCCCTACAAAGTCGAAATTATGGAAAAAATTCAAAATTCTATAAATTTGAAACTACTTGATAAAGTGTGCGCCCACTTCAGGATCTGCCTCAGTGGCCAAAACAAAGGACGTTTACGGGAGAAAAAACATAAAAAATTCAACAATAATTTATGGAAAAGTTCGAGGACAAAATAACCCCCAATTTTGAAATGACCCATAAATTCTCACCCAATGGTACCTAACTCCTGAAGAATTGGAACAGGTAGTACAAAGTGAATGAATGATATTTATTTTACAATAAGAAAGTTTGAATTAACTTGAACATGAATCTTCAACACTTGAACACTGAACAATGAAAATCCCATGAATTCCACCACCATCTAGAAAAAATGGAGAACTACGGAGGGGGGGGGGGGGGGGGGGTCAGTCGACAACCGTTGTCCTGAGGTCGGCGCTCTTGTCGTTTTCCACCAAGTTGAAAATATATCGCATTAGATCCATCATTCCAGTAATGATTTTGCAGTAAACGCCACATGAATATTAAGTGTCGCTAAGCTTAATTGCAGTATCTCCATTTGCTAAGCTATATCGTAGTAACTCCAAAAAACTGAGCTGGAGGTACTGCATTTTAGCGTTGGGCAATGGAGTTACTGCGATATAGCTTGGCAAGACTCAATATTCGTGGGGCTTACTGCAAGATTGCTTATCGATTTAGGCGGGAAAAAGGGCTTTCCTGGTGAACTTTGACCCTCCATATGATGAATCAACAACGTACGAGTCCCCCTAGAGGTCTAACTCAAAACCACCAAAATGTGGAGTTACTGCAATTTTCGTTAGCACGGCAGTTTAGATAATGAACCTTTGGAATAGACCAAGAAATTTTTTTTTAAACACCCCTCAAAATTTGACGGTTTACGTTTCAAGGTACGTAGAATCCAAAAATCGAATAAAAATTTGGCCGTCCGCCGTGCGCGGCACTTTTGCCACTTAGCATTGACCGATTTTGATGAAATTTGGTATGTAGGCTCCATTTGGGGTCTAGTTGTGCCCCGAAGATTTTGGTTGATGTTTCTCTTCTAAGGGTTCAAAAATGAATTTTGAAATTTTGAAAACGCCCTAACTCAAAAAATTTTGATATAAAGGTATTGTTTTTCCTTCAATTTAAGATTCTATAGAATTTTTGGAATTTTTTGAGACCATGCGGAGCTCTGTAGGACAAACCGTTCGCTCCCTACGAGAATTTAAGGGTTTTACGTACGATAAATCAAAAAAACGAGTGTGAATCGCAAAAGAGGCCTAATCTCCGTTCAAATTTTAGCTGACCGAAATGCGATCGATGTTTTTCTTCTTGTTGGATGGTTGGTGGCTTTGCAGAGAGTGATCAGTATAGAAAAATAATGAACCATTTTGTAATAATTTGCAGCGTTTTAATAGACAAACTATATTCCTGTACTTAGAATTTTCACGAGAATGAAAAATTCCTACTTTTATCCCAATCCGGCTGTTTTTGGGTTTTCTGTGTGTTCTTTTACAGTAAAAATTTGCCCAAGAAGCTGCGAATCAAAAAATTGCAAACGTTCTGGGCGAAATTTTTCTAGCAATACGTTCGTAAACAAGTTCCGCAGGCGGTAATCTCCACGATAACAATCCATTCTGCTCGATTCGTCACTCATAAATTCAATAACAGTTTTCTTCTCCTTACAATAAATTTAATAAGGCAGGAAAGTAGAACCGTCAAATTTTTTAATGAATAATAATGTCGGAATGAGCGGTAAAAACGAGGTACAGCGTACTTTTCACAAATGCCGCTAGACCGCAGCACCGGCTGCTCGTCTTTCGGCGGCGAGACGCAAGTCAGAAATCTATTCATAAATGAACAGCTGAGCAGATTTCACCTTCGAGTTCAGAGTGTCCTTTTCCCAATGTTTTTTTCATTATTATGAATTTTCTGTATAGTCCGGGCAACGAAGACTAAAAAAGGGCCTGAGGTAGAAAAAAATAGAACCCAAACCAAAATTGGCACAGATGTAGGGGTGGGTATCCTTATTAACATACTAAAAGTCCTGGAGGGTGGAGCACGAGCTCGAGGGGAGGGGGGTCACTAAAGGTCCCATTTTGGGGTTTTTCGTAAATATCTCGAAAACGGTGCATTTCTCGATAAAGCATGTCCTATAGTAAATTAAAGCTTATCAAATTCTCCACAACTTTGATTCCATACGTTTTATCGAAATTCCGAACCGTTACCGAGTTTTATGCATCCAAAAATGGAGGAATTTTGAAAATTCGGTTTTTAGGTCACGTTTTCTGGATAACTTTGTTGAATTTCGTCCAAACGGTTGATCTGAGAAAAAATGTCTCTTAGAAAAAGTTGTAGAGCATTAAATTTCCTTGAAGAATATGTGGTTTATTGCCAATTTATCATTTACCAATCAAAAACTACGCCAATTTCAAAATTTTGCCAATTTGTGTCATTTTTACTCAAATGTTGCCCTTCCCCTTTTTATGTGCCCTCGAACTTCAATCGTCCTTCTTTTTGTCATCTGTCGTCATTTAATGCTATATATACCACGAATCAACAACCCAGAATTACATATCAACAGATCGGGGGGGGGGGGGGGGTTATATGAAAATATGATGTAGAAGAAAACGAAAAAGTTTTTTTATTAACTAAGTATTAAAGTAAGGTATTTACAAAATAACATGATCGTTAGGTAAGGTCAAAGTACATCAAAAATCGTGTTCTTCGTCACTCATGGAGGTTGCTTCAGTGGGGGCGGCGTTGGTGCAGGTGCCATTGCACCCGCCACAGGCGACCGAGCAGGCAATGCCTGTTTTCCGACAACCGCAGCGAGTTCCACATCCGGTTGTGCACCGACAAAACATGGAATTCAGAACTTCTTCGGGTGCCACTGGGGCGTTGGTGGTCACTGGATGGAGTCCATCCTCCTGCATGGCCCATCCGAAGCTAGTTGGTTGGTGGTAAACTGTTACCCAGCCACTGTTGGACCAGCAAAGAAATACCAAAATATTTGTTAGCTAAGCAATTAATACAGTAAGGAAGTGAGTTATTGGTATATAAGATGCAATGAATGATCTACTTGTAGATAAACACGTAGGGAGTGCTGTAGTGCTGATGCTTTGGTTGGTGGCAGGGACGTCAAATTGGGGTTTGGCCTGACGGAGGCTTTCAGGAAGGCCTGGTGTCGCAGTTGGTTGAGGTTATTGAGTTGGGGAGGAGCCTTGAACATATTGAGTAAGAGGACTTCTCCAGCTCTCTCAATCTCTTGTGGTGTAGAGGAGGGGTTGTAAAAACAAGGAGCAACTTCACCTATGACGCTTTGTCTGTGCAGGTTTTTACAGCTGTCATTTTGCTCTTCCCATAAATTGCTGATAGAATGGTGGTTGTCTCTTGAAAATTTATATCGGCGGAGACAACCACCATCACCATCTAACAGGAGCACTTCCTTGCCAACGACAAAAACAAGTCAAGACTCATTGAGTTCTTAAAAAGGAGGATGTCAGCATCCAACATCCTAACGATGGTTGCCCCAGGGGATGCAGACACAATGATTGCTAAGTGTGGAAAATAGAGCAGCTGAAAACGTGAGGCTAACTGTGATTGGGGAAGATATAGACCTGATAGTGCTACTAGTAGCCTTGACGCCCCCCAATCAAGGACAACTATTCTTCATAAAGCCAGGCCGAGGGAATGTACCCTCAAAGGTATATTGTAACCACAGGCTGCAGCAGCTCCCATTTGCTCAAAATACCTCCTCCTTCACAGTTTCTGAGGCTGTCATACAACATCAGCAATTTATGGGAAGAGCAAAATGACAGCTGTAAAAACCTGCACTGACAAAGCGTCATAGGTGAAGTTGCTCCTTGTTTTTACAACCCCTCCTCTACACCACAAGAGATTGAGAGAGCTGGAGAAGTCCTCTTACTCAATATGTTCAAGGCTCCTCCCCAACTCAATAACCTCAACCAACTGCGACACCAGGCCTTCCTGAAAGCCTCCGTCAGGCCAAACCCCAATTTGACGTCCCTGCCACCAACCAAAGCATCAGCACTACAGCACTCCCTACGTGTTTATCTACAAGTAGATCATTCATTGCATCTTATATACCAATAACTCACTTCCTTACTGTATTAATTGCTTAGCTAACAAATATTTTGGTATTTCTTTGCTGGTCCAACAGTGGCTGGGTAACAGTTTACCACCAACCAACTAGCTTCGGATGGGCCATGCAGGAGGATGGACTCCATCCAGTGACCACCAACGCCCCAGTGGCACCCGAAGAAGTTCTGAATTCCATGTTTTGTCGGTGCACAACCGGATGTGGAACTCGCTGCGGTTGTCGGAAAACAGGCATTGCCTGCTCGGTCGCCTGTGGCGGGTGCCATGGCACCTGCACCAAGGCCGCCCCCACTGAAGCAACCTCCATGAGTGACGAAGAACACGATTTTTGATGTACTTTGACCTTACCTACCCATCATGTTATTTTGTAAATACCTTACTTTAATACTTAGTTAATAAAAAAACTTTTTCGTTTTCTTCTACATCATATTTTTATATACCCCCCCCCCCCATCTGTTGATATGTAATTCTGGGTTGTTAATTCGTGGTATATATAGCATTAAATGACGACAGATGACAAAAAGAAGGACGATTGAAGTTCGAGGGCACATAAAAAGGGGAAGGGCAACATTTGAGTAAAAATGACACAAATTGGCAAAATTTTGAAATTGGCGTAGTTTTTGATTGGTAAATGATAAATTGGCAATAAACCACATATTCTTCAAGGAAATTTAATGCTCTACAACTTTTTCTAAGAGACATTTTTTCTCAGATCAACCGTTTGGACGAAATTCAACAAAGTTATCCAGAAAACTTGACCTAAAAACCGAATTTTCAAAATTCCTCCATTTTTGGATGCATAAAACTCGGTAACGGTTCGGAATTTCGATAAAACGTATGGAATCAAAGTTGTGGAGAATTTGATAAGCTTTAATTTACTATAGGACATGCTTTATCGAGAAATGCACCGTTTTCGAGATATTTACGAAAAACCCCAAAATGGGACCTTTAGTGACCCCCCTCCCCTCGAGCTCGTGCTCCACCCTCCAGGACTTTTAGTATGTTAATAAGGATACCCACCCCTACATCTGTGCCAATTTTGGTTCGGGTTCTATTTTTTTCTACCTCAAACCCTTCGTTGCCCGGACTAGTATTACCTATGACTCTTTTGACAACATACAACTTCAACAAGTAACTTTGATTATTCAAGTCACAACAGCGGGGAAGTATTTTAGGGCCTTGGTGCTTTCCAATAGACGATGACCTGCAAGGATCAACAACCGGGAAGTATCTCTTTGTCTGTCGCCAACACGTTGAAATTTATAAATAAAACAACAATAACAGTGATAAAGAACAAGTCATCAAAATAGACCAAAATAATCCTTAATACTGTAGATTTCAGCATCAATCAAAATGCTTTTCACTCGCCGTCGAAATGCCACTGAAGACAGCTGCCTAGCATCGTGAGGGAGAGCATTGAAAAACCTGGATCTGAACTGTTCGGGATTACAAGTAAGGGATTCGTCAATCTCACAAAGGGGTGGGGGGCAAATATTAGGCCCGGCTCGAGTTCCATAATTATGTACGAGTACATCATTCCCCGTCACAAATAAATTCAAGCTCTCCCTCACGTGAAGCAGCGCTTGCCATACAAAAAGGCCGTAAACGGTTAATGCCCCGAGCCTTTTAAAGTAGGAGCGGCATGACTCGCTAGGATGAAGACCAAATATTGCGCGCAATATCCTCTTCTGTAGCTTGAATACGGCCTCAGTATGCGACGAGCCTCCCCACAGAAGAATACCATAACTGATACGGCTCTCAACTTATGCCAAATATAAAGAGCGGAGCGAGTTATAACGTACAGCGCTACGCAGTCGGAACAGCATGTACGATGAAGAAGCAAGCCTGGGCAAAAGGGCCTCCACATGTCCTGACCAGGATAGGCGACTATCAATCACTATGCCCAGGAAATTTGCCGAGTGATCCATCCTGCTAGTGTCAACTGCTGGATGGATTTAGAAGGAGCGCGTTTACTGTACACCATTGGCTGATCAAGACTGAAGCCTCCTCCTGCCTGATAGCCAATTCTTCCCTTGTTGATGCCACTGAAAGGATGGTTACGTCATCGGCAAATAGAATATGAGAGCAGCAGAGAAGAAATGCATTGGTAGAAAGATGGTGCCTTTAATGCTCTGATCATGAATAGAAACAGAGTCAAACCTATGACTTTAGACTGAATTGCCGGTTGAATCAGTCAGTTAATTTTAATTTGAGTTATTTTATCGAGTTCCTGCATGTACCAGTCGTGAAGTGTCAGTCATGAAGTAGTATCTCAGCGACTATGCAGGCAACAGAACTTTTCCTCGATGGTGGAGACCATAGAAAGAAAGCATGGCATCACCCAGGGTCCTTGGGAAGCCTTCTACATCGAGAATGACCTGGTTGTGCTGCGTCGGGCAGAGGGCAGGCTGGACCTAACCAGGGAGGTGAGCAAGGGACAGTCATCCCCCTCTGAGCTGAGAATGACAGCTCTAGAGACACTAAATGAGAGGTACCCCACACCCTCTGGCTGCGAGTATACACTGATGGCTCTGCAAAAGATGCAACGAGAAATGAAGGGGCAGGAGTATTTTCCTCCGCATTCCAGGTGAAAGTACCAGTTGGGGCTGTCGCCACCAAATTTGATGGTGAAGTCAAGGCAATACAGTTGGCATTGGAGGAGTGTCATCGACTGGGGCGAGTACTGGACACAGTCATCCTGGTTGACTCACAAGCAGCAATACATGCAATAACAGGGCCAGGACAGGCCAGTGACAGCCTGTCTGTCTGTGAGTGCAGGAGGCTGGGGATGAAATCCTGAATAAAGGGATCCAGCTGATTATCCAGCGGGTGCCATCTCACTGTGGTCTGTTTGGAAATGAGATGGCCGACCGGTTGTCAAAGGAAGGCTCAGAGATGCTGTATGCTGCTCGACGAGAAGCTGAAAAGAAAATACTGGGATCTATGGCCACAGAACAAGCCGAGCGCGCCAGGGGGGAAAAAATGGGAAACCCTGGCAAATGAAAACGGTCGAATACCAGCTAATCTCCCTAGGAAAGTTGGAGTCAAGTCCATGCTTCCGCTCCTTGACGGGCCATGTTTTCCTCCAGAAGCATCTGCACCGAATAGGTGTGAAGCAGTCACCGGACTGCGAACTGTGCGGGACTGGTGAAATGGACGGAGACCACCTTGAGAGCTGTGAAGCCCTGCAGGACGTCAGAGCTGCACAGACAGAGGAAAACCACTACCACCGAACCGGGCAATTATAGTGGGCTGCGAGAGGTCGGATGGCCGAAAATGCCGCACCGACACGGCGTAATTAAAAAAAAACACATGTACCAGAAAGGTTTTTGAGTTTGAAATTGTCCCATTCACTTCCCAAAGTAGGTATTTACCTGGTAGCCAAAGTGTAAGCGGAAGCAACCATAAACCTTCCAGGCTCGGCGATGAAGCGAACTCCAGTGCTCGGTGGGAAATACTCCTCGATGCTGCTCAATACAGAAGCAGAAACCTGAAAAAAAAATTTACCGCATAAAGAAAACCCGTTTGGTGCATTATTTGATGTGGCAAGTCTAGTAGGGTTGTGTTGTTTCCCAAGTCTCTCTACTCCGAGTGATAGAGAAGCCTCTAGGCTCAGATGGATGCTATAGAAACTTTTGTTCGAAAATACCATGCGTATACTGATAATGAACCTTGATTCGTCTTTGATCTACCTTGTCGAAGTCCTCGCAGGTGAAACCTCCTCCGATGTCGACCATGGACAGCTGAACACCCTGCTCCAAACACATGTTGTAGAAGTTGCGGCAGTTGCTGGGAAACAAAATACAATGAAATTCAGTGTGGCAGACACCACAGTTGTTGACTCTTCATTTTATATGAACTCCCATCACTTGTTGTTTCCTATTTAGCACCTGTTGAGTTGATTAATAAAATTCACTTTGAGTTCTACGTTCACATCGTGCTGTATACATTTTATAAATTCTTGTACTCATAATAGATAGGTACAGTATTAAGCAGAGTCGTATCACTATAATGATAAAGAATTCGAATATCAGATAAAGAGATGCCAACCGTCTCAACCAATTCTAGTGGAAGGCAATAATTCTAGAAAACTGCAAATGCAACCTTCCAGGGCCAGAGGTAGTTTGGGAGGCCTCCCTAGCTAGGGTCGCAGGGGGCATCAGAAAGTTGTAGTTATGGATATTATTCGTACTTGAGAGTAAAAAAGTCACCTGAGAGCGCGGGAATACGCTGTGAGATCCCGATTGCCCGAGCCGACGTGGAAGCTGACTCCTACGATTTCAAGGCCGAGGGAGATGGCTTGCCTGAGGAGGGATGTCGCTTCGTTGGGGCGAGCTCCGAACTTGAGCCCCATTGCCATGCACTGCGAGTCATTGGAGTCGGCCACCAGGCGCAGCACCAACCTGTGGGAAGAACGAAGAGGCACGAATGAAGGACCGACAGAGAGGCTGTTAGCTGATTTAACGAACCAGTGATATCACCAAAGTTAAGTAAGTTAAGTTGGGGGAGATTATCTGTATTGGTCGCAGGACTTGATTGGTGAACCCCACTCCACTTGAGCGGGTGAGGCAATGAACATCCCAAAGCAAAATCATCAGAACCAATTCTGATATTCTCTTTGGAAGAAACTGATGAAACTATATTATTACTGAAGAAATTATCTTGATAGTTAAAAACCTGAAAATGATGATGAAATTATATTATTACTGAAGAAATTATCTTTATAGTTGGAGACCATTGGGTATGCTGGACATAGCTGGAAAGGGCTATGAGAAACTACTTCTGCTCCGGCTACTGCCTGCAATAGAGCAAGCGGGAGATCTATCTCCCAGACAGTATGGTTTCCGGAAGGGTCGTTCAACTGTCCATGCACTAACAGATGTAGTGACTGCAGTTAGAAGATCACAGGAAGGCAGCAGGTACAACAGAAACCTTGCAATCCTGGTGACCCTTGATGTGAAAAATACCTTCAACTCTGCAAGATGGTCGGATATGAAATGTTAGCACTGATTTCAGGGTTCCACCTTATCTACTGGGAGTTATGGACAGCTACCTTAAGAACAGAACGCTAACATACGAGACTGCTCAAGGGGTACGAACGAAGGATATCCATCAGGGGCTGCTCAGGGATCTGTACTAGGTCTTCAACTGTGGAATGCATCATACGACGGGGTCCTAAGATTGGAAATGCCTGAGGACTGTTTCCTTGTTGGATATGCTGATGATGTGGCAGCAGGACAATGGATTCAGCCCAAACCAAGTTGGAGCAGATCATGACACGAGTAAGGGAGTGGATGGAAGAACATGGCCTGGCACTAGCTGCATCAAAAACAGAGGTAGTCATCTTCACCCGTAAGCGCGTACCTACCATCATCCCAATGCGGATCGGAAACACTGAAATAACAACTAAACCAGCAGCCAGATATTTAGGAGTCATGTTGGACACAAAAATCACATTTGGTGAACATAATAGGGGTATTCACGGTCGGGCCGTTCTCGACGTGTTAAAGTGTTATACGTCGAGAACGTGTTTAACGTCGAACGAATCGGTCGTAAACATGTTATCAAAGTTTGTTATCAGTCGTCGTAAGTTAACACACCCGAATGGTCTGTTAAAGTGTGTGCTAAACGTGTTATCCGTCGCAACATCAGAAAGAATATGGCCGATAACTTGCCAGCTGTTTTTCAGTCAGTTTACTTGCGAGTTAATTAGTTTCGTCTTAGTTTTTTTGAGTTGGAGTTCGTTTGTTTGTCTCGGTTATTTTGTGAGTTATTTGAGTTGGAGTTGAAGGTATGGAGGTCTCTTGGAGGTATGGAGGGAAGAGAAAGGTAGTTGGGAGGAACAAATAGATGCAATGAAAGTGAAGGAAAGATGCGAAAAACTGTTTTCTTGACCACTTCATCATCAACAAGTTCTTGTTTATAACTTTTCTTCGACATGACTGCAGTGAGTAATCCTCAAATTTTCAGTGTAAAAAGTAAAAAATCTGTAAACAATATAGGTGGTATAAAAGTTGTCTCCTGTGGTAAAAAACTTTGCTTGTTTCTTTGCCATGGAACAAACAATGATGGACGTAGATTTTTTCTCCTCATTTTTTCTGAATTTATGGCGTTTTCCCCTTCTAGTTCACACTTCCTCCACCGAATCATGCCACACAATAACCATACGACCCTAATGGCTGCGATCTAGCCAGGTAATCGAAGAAGAAGGAGTGATGAGACCAACAACTTTAGCACGTTTAACACGAGTCGACTGGGGTTGTTCACGGTGACCCACTCGGCATGATGATGTATGCTGTAGGTACACTACCACTCGCACAAAAGTTGAAACAACACCTGACAGGAACAGATTGCATCCAAAATTGGTATGCAGATGATGCGGCCTGTGTAGGAAGCTTAACAAGTATCCGCCAGTGGCTCTCACTCCTCTAAGAAGAGGGCCCCAAATGGGGGTACTACCCGGAACCTCGCAAGAGCTTCCTTATCATCAAACCAGGTATGGAGGAAGCAGCCAATTCCGAGTTCGCAGGTCTGAATATACAAGTGGTGTATTCACAAAGATTCCTAGGAGGTGTTGTGGGGCCCACTGAAGCAAAACGTCAATTCGTTCAATCAAAGATAAGTGGTTGGATCGAGAGTGTTTCAAAGATGTCCGAGGCAGCAAAGCAGAGTCCACAAGCAGCCCACACAGCCTTCACCAAAGCTCTCCAGCGGGAATGGGCCTATATGCAGCGAGTGGTGGGCGGATTTGAAGAGGAGTACGTTAATTTGCGTGACACAATTCGAAACAAGCTGGCTCCTGCCATCCTTGGGCGAGAGGCAGGAATTTTACAAGAGCTTCTCGAATACCCAACAAAGCTGGGAGGCCTAGCTCTTGAAAATCCCGTCAAAGCGGCTTCAATGGCATACGAGACATCCAGAGAAGCCACAGCGCCACTCTCTGATGCCATAAGGAGTGGCAGAACTTTGGATGTTGCCCAGTACGAAGAGGGTGTGGTGTCAAATTTGCGAGAAGTGGCAACACAGCGAAAAACCACTGAGCTTGCAGCCAGCGAGCAGCTTTTGACATCACTACCCAGTAGGCAACAGAGGACCATTCGGAGGACTAGGGAGGCATCACAATGGCTCAGCGTCGTCCCACTTGCAGCAAACAACTTCGACTTGTCGTCTTCCCAATTCCGTGACGCACTAGCCATTCGGTACGGTTGGGAACCAAGAGGGTTGCCAGTATGGTGCAACGGATGCGGGAGTCCCATGGACATGAACCACGCCCTCAATTGTATGAAGGGCGGCCTGATCAAACAGGGACACGACCTGGTTCGGGACGAATGCGCCAAAATAGCAAGCCTCGCATGGAACGGTGTTGTCACAGAACCAGTTCTTCGTGAAAGTGCTGATGACAGCCCCGGCCTGGTGGCTGACATGAAGGTTCATGGTGTGTGGGACCGTGAGAGACCTGCGTTTTTTGATACCCGCGTTATAAACGCTGACGCAGTCTCTTACACTTCCATGGACTGGCCAACCATCTCTCGCCATGCTGCCCAAGCCAAACATGCAAAATATGACAGAATAGCCGAAGATCTGAGAGGTTCTTTCACGCCACTCGTAATTTCATGCGATGGAGCATTGCATAAAGAGTATGACGCTTTTCTCAAGAATGCCTCCTTACGCCTTGCCAACAAATGGTCCAAATCCTACGCTCAAGTAATGATGTGGACGCGAGTGAAAACTCAATTCTCCGTCCATCGAGCGGTTTCCATGAGGCTAAGAGGCCCAAGGAAACAAGTCCGAGGACTCGGACTGGAGGATGGAGCAGCAATTTGGCTCCCACAAGACTAACTCCTCCACATTTACGCTCGCTTGCTCGCACGCTCGCAAAAACAAAAAACCCTTTAGCATAAATCAATTTCAATTTTCGGCAAACTTTTGGCATACCAATTTGAACTTTTGGCAACTCATTTTGAACTTTCGGCAGATCCATTACGTTTCGACAACTACTGGAGTCCTTGTCCACCTTCATTCCCTCTACAATGTTCAATAAAGTGTTTTTCTCTCTCTCTCTCTCTCAAAAAAAAAAAAAAAAAAACAAGTTTACCACTTAACACCACTGTAAACCACTGGTATTTACCACTTAACACCACTGGTAAACTTTACCACAAGTTTACCACTTAACACGTTTAACACAATAAGCTCAACTGTGAATACCCCTAAATGTTCTTATATTATAAGAAGAACTGCAGACAGGGCTGCACAAAAATCGGCAGCTCTTTGTCACCTAAGAGAAACATAAATGGCCCTAGACCATGCAAGAGACGCTAGATGATGACAGTGGTGGAGTGAATTCTCTAGTATGGAGCGGAGGTGTGGGCGGATGCATTGAGTGTGGCATATCTCCGACAGAAACTGATAGCTGTGCAGCGAAGAGGAGCTCTACGAATCGCCTGTGCTTACCGAACAGTGTTAGAACCTGCTATGTTTGTCTTTTTTTTTTTACTGGGACGGGGCAAGCCCTTAGTCACTGAGACCATAGGTTTGATCTATTGTGACCGGATTCCCTTTTTCACTTAAGTGCCCGTTCGAAAACCTCTTCTTTCACAAAGTGAAGAAGTTTTTCGGGCGTTTCCCGAGCAATTTCGGCCGGGACAAGAGTACCCTTACCGAAATGCCGGAATCTGGTAGATGCTACAGCAGGACACTCACAGAGGATGTGTTCTGCTGTTTCGACTCCTTCGCAGCAGAGTCGACATTCAACTGTCCTGGCCTTGCCCATCTTGTTGAGATGGTATCTCAGGGGGCAATGGCCAGTCAGGAGACCCACAATGGTACGAAGGTCCTTCCTCCTTAGCGACAGCAGAGCTATTGCTCTTTTTTTGGAGATGGTGATTAGCTGCTTGGCTTGCCTCTGCTTTGGAGTGTTGCGCCAGTACGCAGCTCTCTTGCTATCCTCCCATTTTTGGACCTGTTGAGTAATGAAGCTCTTGGTAACCCCGACTAGGGGTTCAGGACCAAAACATTGGGATTCCGATCCCTGCTTAGCGAGTCGATCGGCTTCTTCATTGCCATCTACTCCTTCATGGCCAGGGACCCAGCGCAAAGTTAACTTATTGCCCCGAGCCACAGCCTTCAGGGAGTTCAGGCAATCCCAGGTTAGCCTTGATGTTATTGAGTAGGCTGCAATGGCCTTGTACGATTCTGTACTTGATAGGGGTGTCAAAAATGGGAAAATAAATTAACAAACCAATTAATCAAGTTCATTGTTTAATTAAAATGATGATGGGTTACGGTGTATAAATTCTTTTAACAGAAATCTCAAAGAACTAGGTACCTACGCTACCTAAGGAGCTCCAAAATATATGAGAAAGAAAATAGAATAAATAAATTGTTTTCTTATAATCTATCGGAACGGACTGACCGCGTCTCTGTGAAGTCGATGAAGTAGGTGTTCTCCAAATGCCAGAGCAGGAAGCGAGCCAAAAATGGTTGCGCGCATATACGATGCTGTTATGTGTTATGCTGCCTCCAGATGCCCTGGATCTGAAATGAATACATCCATGAGCATCATGGAGATAGAGAGTGTGGAGCTGGCCCAAGGCGACCGAAATTTGGTGAATAAAACTTACATATTTCGATGTAATTGTGGAGTACGGAGTTGTAGAAAATCCATCCATCCAAGAATATAGTCCTGGTTTCCTCAAAATATGCGATTTTGGGAAGAGAGTAAGATGAAAATATGAGAGGTCTGGCGTGTTTGAGGACGGAGCGTAGACTGACGAGATGAGCGGAGGGGAGCCAGGCGTTGAAACGGACATGCGGGTTGTTTTCGTAAACGTAAACACGGACACATCACGACAAGTCACTATTGTTAACGCACAGGTAGCAGGACAACAATCGGTCGTTGTAAGAGGCGTAAACATTCCGCCCACCAAATTTGTAGAAAACAAATTTCAAAAAGAAAATGGTAGCTAACCTAACATAACCTACAAGAAAGGAATCAAAATTCTTTGGCAACTAGCAGTCATAGGCGGGAGAGGAGAGAGGTAGGAGAGGAATGAGCCTTTGCACTGAACGTTTCATGGTAGTTCGATGTGTTCTGACTGTAGCAACACGGACTACTCCGTCTCGTCCTGGGTGGACTTCGATTACCCTGGCAGTAGGCCACCTCATAACATCAGAGGTTTCTTCCATGAGGATCACGAGATCACCTACGCTGATGTTTGGAACGTCCTTGGTCCACTTGTGGCGTTTCTGAAGTGTCTGTAGGTACTCTAGGCGCCATCTTGCCCAAAACTGCTGATGCATCCTCTTCACCACCTGCCATCTTGTCAACAAGTGCTCCTTTCGGTCTAGGAGCGAAGGTTCGGGGTAAACAAGAAGTGGGCCGCCCACCAAGAAATGGCCGGGTGATAAGTAATTGGAGTGATAGAAGTCGATAAGTAAAACGGTAAAGTGGGACTTGGAGGGAAGTAGAATTGGGTGTCTACTGTTATACGGGAGATTGGCATGCGTTAGCCTACCGCCCACCCTTAAAAGTCCATGTCTGTCAAAAAAAAGGACAAAGATTTCCAAAAAGACGATGGATATTCTCAGGCTTCGAATTTCCTTCCAGGAGAACATGATGTTGTACTGCCTTCATACAGCAGTTCGTTGCAGCATCGATGTCTTGTCGTTGAAGAAGTCCAGTTCGTGGATTCTGCCTGTTGCGTCGATTATGGATACCTCGTAGGAGTACCGCTATGACTCTTATCAATTTCATGAATGAAGAAAACTGTTTCATCCAATTAAGTAAAGGATTTTCTGTTCTAGAAGTGAGATTGAGTGAAACTTGGTTAAGCTTGAGTTCAGGCAAGCTATCTCGAACAGAAAACGAAGAAACGGGCCAAGTTTCCTCATCTCGTGCTAACCAGTTCGGTCCTTGCCACCAAATGTTGTGATTCACCAATTCTGAAGGTAAAATACCCCTTGACCCACAATCCGCTGGGTTTTGATCGGAATCAACATGTCTCCAACATTTTAGTGGCGTCAGGTCACCGATTTCTGATACTCGATTCGCCACAAAAGTTTTGAGTTTAAATGGAGGTGTGTTCAACCATCCTAAGACAATGGATGAATCTGTGAAGAACACTGGTTCGAAAATGGAAGACGGCAATAGGCTGAGAAACGATGATGTAGATTGGTAGAGTTTTGCCAGAAGAAGAGCCCCACAGAGCTCAAGCCTAGGTACAGAAATCGTCTTCAATGGTGCCAGCTTAGTTTTAGCTATTAGTAAGTGAACACTAGTAGAATTTTCGAAGGTAGTTTTCAAGTACAATACTGCACAATAAGCCTTCACTGACGCATCGGAAAAGCCAAAAACTTGATGAGTCGATGTTGGAGTAGCTCTCACAAATCGAGGTATTTTGATGTTTGAAAGCTGGTCGAGCTGCTTTATTGATGTCTCCCATTCATCAATGAGATGACTAGGTAGTGTCTGGTCCCATCCTAAACTTTCCTTCCATAAGGACTGAATGAACCCTTTCAGTAGAACAATGTAGGGAGAGAGAAACCCCAAAGGGTCGTACAATCTCGCTACTACAGAAAGCGTTGTTCTTTTGGTATAACGACCAAATTCTGGTAAATTCAGCTGATATGAATAACAATCGACGGAGGGGTCCCATTGGATTCCTAGGACCTTGATACTGGTATCATCAGGAGCTGAAATGGAAACAGGAGTTGGTTGTGGTTCCATTGAGACTGCTTGAAGGAGCTCTTCACGGTTACTCGCCCATTTGCCCAACTCGAAACCTCCTAACTTCAAAAGGTTTATCAGCTGATCCTGAAGCTGCAGCGCGTCTTCTACTGAGAAGGAACCAGTAGCATAATCATCAACATAGACGTCTCTCTCTATGATCTCAGCTGCCCTAGGATATTTCGATCCTTCGTCTTCACGTAACTGGTGTAAGACTCTAAGAGCCAGATATGGAGCACACGATAATCCATAAGTGACTGTGCTGAGCTGATAAGTCAGCAAGGGTGCAGATTGATCAAAACGCCATACAATATGTTGGTATGCTCGGTCTTCTTCGGAGACCCAAATGTTCCTAAACATTTTCACTATGTCAGCAACAAAGACGACAGCATGAGTACGAAAGTTGAGAAGGACAGATCGAATATCATTTTGTTGCTTCGGACCAATCAACAGATGATCATTGATAGACCTATTCCGAGTTTTAGCGCTACCATCGAAAACTACTCGAATTTTAATTTTACCTCTATCCTCTTTCATCACTGAATGATGAGGAATCACGTATTTCGACAGTGATTGTGTTGGACTCATATGCCCTAAGTCAATATATTCTTGTATGAAGGAATGATATTGGGTCTTGAGGTCCGAATTCCTGTTAAGTCTCGATTCAAGAGAATAGAAACGATTAGATGCCATGATATTTGAATCAAGAATAGGTGGAGTAGAACGAAACGGTAAGCTGACCACATACTGACCATTTGGAAGTCTAGAATGTGTTTCTTGAAAATGATGTTCACAAGCTTCTTCCTCTGGATTCAAAATAGGAGCCTGAACAGTTTCCTCAATTTCCCAAAATTTACGGAGATTATCATTGAGATCATCGGACTCAGAGAAAGTAAAAAGGGAAGTAGTATGATGTGACGATGTGTTTTTGTATTTACCCATCACAACATTTCCAAATATCGACGGAAACAGAGAAGGAGCATCTGGACCCATTTTTATTGCAGGTTTTGTCCAAATTAGATCAAAAACTTCAGCTCCAAGTAAGAAGTCCACAGGAGATGAAACCCAAAATTTAGGATCTGCCAGTTCAAAACGTGAGAAGGGTTTGAGCAAATGTTGAGGAAATGGAGTTGAAGGAAGAAACGACGTAATATTTTTTATCACCACAGCATTAATTGAAAAATTGGGTGCCGATTTATCTTTCGGACGAATGGTACAAGCGGCCTGTCCTTTTGCACCTTCAAAAGCCGTCTCACCAATACCAGAAATCCGTCTAGCGAACTTGGAAACGTCTAAACCCAAACGTCTAACACAACGCTGTGCAATGTAGCTATGTTGGCTTCCACAATCTAAAACCAACCTGACGTCTTGAAAGTGACCTTTAGCATCTTTTATCTGGACTATGGCAGTCCCTAGAATAACAGATGTATCCTCATCGGAGGATGAATCGAGGACAGCTGAAAGAGCCGGGTTGAGAGTCGAGTTGTGAGAGTCCGGTTGAGTCCTGTGAAGCATGACGTGATGTTTTTGTCTACAAAACCTACAAGTCCACTGAGATTTACAATCAACTGTTGAATGTAAATGGCTAAGGCAATTGGAACAACCAGTCCAATTTTTCAAGAATTGTAATCGCTGAGGTACTGAAGAGTCATAGAATTTTTCGCAACTCAAAATAGAATGGGACCCACGATTACAAACTAAACACTCAGGGTATGAAATATTCGATTTCCCTTTACTGACCTCTTTGCGAGCAGGAGCGTTGCTAGCCACAAACGATTTTGAAGCATTATTTGGTTTTCGCTTCAAATTAGGGTAAGAGGATTTAAATTTATTCTGAGATGTAGAATTTGAATCGACGGGCTGATGCGAAGTTTTGCATTCTGCTAATTGAAGAGCAAGCAAATGTTCTCTCACATAGGTAACTAGCTAGTTGACAGTAGGAAATTCCGTTTCTTTTGAATCAATTTCAAAACGTTCTCTAGTGCGAAAATCCAAACATTTTGAAGCAAGATAGAATAGGATAAAATCAGCTTCATTCCCAATCGTGAGAAGTCTAAATGCAGAAATATTCTCAGCAACTTTAGCAAGAAAATGTTTCAAGGTTTCTGTTTGTTTGCCTTGAACTGGTTTGTAATTTAAAATTTGATCTAGGTAGTTACTAGCGAGAATGCGTTTCTTATCATAAGTCTTGGTAAGAGCTTCCCACGCTACGTTATAGTTGTTTTCAACTACTGGTAAATTTGAAATTACTGATGTTGCTGGGCCACTTAAAACGGAAATGAGATAATGAAACTTCTGAATTGGTTTCAAATTATCATTTTGATGAACAAGGGACACAAATGTGTCTTTGAATTTAGGCCAATTTAAAATTTGACCATCAAATTTGGGTAGATCAATTTTTGGCAAATAACTAGATTTAGACTCGTTATAAATTGTGGTCGTGTTTGCAGCATTACCACTTGTATCCCTCGAAGTTGTTGCAGGAGAAGAAAACGTCTCCATGAGAGTGAAACATTCATAGTAATATTTCTTAACGGAGGCTATTTGTTTTTTCTCATTTTCACTAGGAAATTCAGAACTCTTATTCTCCTCTTCACAGAGCTGAATAATGTACGAAGTAGCATCCTCGAATCTAGTGTAATATTTTTCGAGAACTCGAAAGGCGCCCTTGAACTCGTTGATCCCTTCCGGATTAGAAAGTGCATGACGTCCCTTTTCACATATTCCCATTACTTCCTTACCAGCAGCAATCCACCCTCTCTTAGCTTTTGCTAACTCGGTCTCGAAAGTCATTGTGAATAAATTGAGTTCAGCAAGTGACATAAGAAGTAAGCATGGGAAAGGATTACGAAGAAAAGAATAGGTACACCTACCAGGATTAAGGATCAGCGGGTAAAGGAGTGCCAATTTCCTAGCGGTAAAATTTGAGCACAATAAATTTATCAAAATAATGAATTAAGAATACTGTGGGTATATTAAACGCAAAATCAAACAATTGCCTCGAATGTTCGGAAATTACCGAACTCAATTTCAGAAAATAAACAGGCAAAAGGATTAATAAAAATGATGAATGTAGGTACCTATAAGAATACGATATAAACGTAATGATTCAATTCGAACGAAATAATAATCACGAACCTAGAGACATGAATTAGATCAAATTAAAGAAAGAAATATACGATTTTGACTTAAAGTGAATCAATCTAAAATATGCAATAGGCACCCAAATAGATCGTGAACCTTCAAATTTTCTAAAATTAAATTGAAGATGATAGGTTAAAAAAAATATACGATTTATGGCCAACCTTAAGTTTATTATTTATAAGTTTATTTATTTATACGATATCAAAATGCAAATTTTGAATTTTATACACTGTAACCCATCAACCACGCTCTGCTACCAAAAACAATGTACGATTCTGTACTTGATAGGGGTGTCAAAAATGGGAAAAGAAATTAACAAACCAATTAATCAAGTTCATTGTTTAATTAAAATGATGATGGGTTACGGTGTATAAATTCTTTTAACAGAAATTTCAAAGAAATAGGTACCTACGCTACCTAAGGAGCTCCAAAATATATGAGAAAGAAAATAGAATTAATAAATGTAGAAATAAATTGTTTTCTTATAATTTATCGGAACGGACTGACCGCGTCTCTGTGAAGTCGATGAAGTAGGTGTTCTCCAAACGCCAGAGCAGGAAGCGAGCCAAAAATGGTTGCGCGCATATACGATGCTGTTGTGTCTTATGGTCTGTTATGCTGTTATGCTGCCTCCAGATGCCCTGGATCTGAAATGAATACATCCATGAGCATCATGGAGATAGGGAGTGTGGAGCTGGCCCAAGGCGACCGAAATTTGGTAAATAAAACTTACATATTTCGATGTAATTGTGGAGTACAGAGTTGTAGAAAATCCATCCATCCAAGAATATAGTCCTGGTTTCCTCAAAATATGCGATTTTGGGAAGAGAGTAAGATGAAAATATGAGAGGTCTGGCGTGTTTGAGGACGGAGCGTAGACTGACGAGATGAGCGGAGGGGAGCCAGGCGTTGAAACGGACATGCGGGTTGTTTTCGTAAACGTAAACACGGACACATCACGACAAGTCACTATTGTTAACGCACAGGTAGCAGGACAACAATCGGTCGTTGTAAGAGGCGTAAACAGGCCTTAAGGGCTGCCTGGCTATCAGATATTATGTAAATTCTTGCACCTTTGAGTCGTTTTTTGGCGATCTCTTGTGCGCATATTTCTATGGCATGGGTTTCAGCCTGATAAATGGTCGCTGTTGTTCCTAGGGGTTTAGTTAGGCTGAAATTTGGGCCTTTGATCCCTAGGCCAGCTTTTCCATTCATCACAGACCCATCTGTGTACCACAGAAGTGAACCTGGTTCATATTGAGGCGTGCCTCTTTTCCAGCATTCACGATTATTGATGATCACTCTAAAGGGTAGGTAAAAGTTCATTCTCTCTGACATAATGTCAGGGACTGACTTGGCCACTGGATCGGTATGGACTTGGTCCAGTATTTCCAGGTCGCTCCCTTTACGAGGCATTGAGTGTGGCATATCTCCGACAGAGACTGATAGCTGTGCAGCGAAGAGGAGCTCTACGAATCGCCTGTGCTTACCGAACAGTGTTAGAACCTGCTATGTTTGTCCTTACCAGTGTCATACCCATTCAGCTGATGGCTTCAGAGAGAAAAAGAATTTTCGACAGAAGGGATGAAGGAGGCAGGTCCCGCATAGCCAAGGAAGAAAGAGAGCGCACAATGGCAAGCTGGCAAGAGAATACAGAGGACGGTGGATGGCTAGTGCCAAACATTCAGAAATGGACGGACAGGAAGCATGGAGAACTGAACATGAACTTTTGATTGAATAAATTGATTCAATTTTGAATCAAGAATGAATTGAAGAATTGATTTTGAATGAAGATGTTATTATTATTATTATTAGATGACGTCACTGACGTCACGTCAGTGAAGCAAAATGGAGGACTAAAATTCAACCTGAACACTATAACTCTGTACTACAATCCTACAAGACTTGCGAACTGAACTCACTTGGCCGAAGGGTTGTACTCTTTGATCTTGTAGAGCTCCGGAGCGTTGTCGAAAGTCATCAAGTCAACTCCCACTTTAGCCGCAAATTTGATATGAGTCTGCTGCTTGACGGGGTTGGCGAAGATGATGCGATCCGGTGCGACTCCGAGGCTGAGCACCCGCGCGATTTCCCCTTTGGAAGCGCAGTCGAAATTGGCTCCGAGGGCGGCCAGCGTCTTCAGGACGATCGTCGAGTCGTTGCACTTGACGGCTGGAAAACGCAATTATTTCAACAATGGACGACCAGTCGACGCATAAAGCATACAGTATGTTGGTATGGTATACTGAAAATCGAAAAAAACCAACAATAGCCGTGTGGGTACTCTATGAGTTCGTGGAGACGAGTAGAACATGAATATGGACTCTTAACATCTTCAAAGCATACCCAGTGCATACAGTATGTTGGTATGGTATACTGAAAATCGAAAAAAACCAACAATAGCCGTGTGGGTACTCTATGAGTTCGTGAAGACGAGTAGAACGTGAATATGAACTTTTAAGATCTTCAAAGCATACCCGGTGCATACAGTATGTTGGTATACTATACTGAAAATCAAAAAAAAAACCAAGATTCGTGTAAAAAAAAAACTTTCTAAAAGAAATTGCAACACCATTGTTTCTTTTCTTAACCATGCCTTCAACTGAAAGATTTCTTTGAAAATTCGCTCATTAATTCATGCTGCATGAATGGACTTTTTTTCATAAACTTTCTAAATGTCTTCTAGTAAACACACTAGTTACAAAAATAACGATGAAATTACACAAAAAAAAAATCACTGTCGGAATCTCACCATAGTATGGTTTGATGTTGGGAAACACTTCGCTCCAGGTGGCGTATTTGTCCATCAAGTCACCGACGTCCATGACGAAGAAGGCCTCCTCCTGGCCCTGGACCATAGAACACACAACCGTACATACATGTACTGTACACGGCCGTACATGGAGAACATGTATGCAGGTATAACTTATATAATACGATCGAAGAAACGCTAAGATCATGAGCAAGGGATTTGCATTAGGAGATTTAATCAGAACTGTTGTAGATGATATTTCACGATGAAATTACACAGTAAAAGTAGAAATAATGGGGAATTTGCCTCACAATTTTTTAATTTTTTTTTTCTCGAAAAAGGGTTCACTGGTATCGAAAAAACCGTAATGAGCTGCTCGAAAACGCATCCAAAAAATTTAGAGAATTTAAGGAAGATGGAAATTTCAAATGTACTGGGAGTCTGTGACGTGACGAGTTTCCCCTTATGACAGCAGCGCTACCTCTGATAGCCCACATGAAACAACTAGCTTATGTGATCGAACACACGAGTGTGCTGCAAACTGGCAGAAAGAACCCACACACGAAAGTGACGAAAAGAAGCAATTTTACACACTCCTTTTATGTGAAGAAGTGGGTCACATACACTGAAAAATTTGCACAGGCAGCAAAGAAAAGCCCCCAAGCCGCTTATATAGCTTTCACCAAATCTTTTCAGTTCGAATGGGGATTTCTCCAGAGGGTGGTAGAAGGTTTCCAGGAAGAGTATAGGCCTTTATGGGATGCTATCCAACACCAGATGATGCCTGCCATCATAGGGCGCGAGCTAGGAGCATATGGATGTGATGTCCTACAGCTCCCAGCCAGATGGGGTGGTTTGGGTATAAAAAATCCGTTGCTGTCAGGAGAACAATCCCATAGAACCTCCACCAGGGCGACAGAAGAACTTGTGACCTCCATCCAAACAGGCAGCCCCCCCAATTATATGAACCACCTAGAGAGGGTAGGTAGGGTCCTGAAGGAAGAAAGAAAGGCGTTGGACGAGTCATTGAGCCAGATGAGTGCAGAGCTCATTGGTAGACTGCTACCAAGCCAGCAACGGGTCTTGGAAAGGGTGCAACACAATTCCCAATGGCTCACAGTGTTACCCTCAACTGCAGACGGCCTGGATTTGTCACCAGCACAATTTAGGGATGCCCTGGCCCTACCCTATGGACACACCCCTCTCGAGCTTCCTGACAAGTGCGATGGTTGTGGAGCACATTTGGATCTGAGCCACGCGCTCAACTGCAAGAAGGGAGGCCTCGTAAAAAGGGGTCACTATGAAGTAAGGGACGAGTGTGCCAAACTGGCAGGTCTTGCATGGGGTGGTGCTACATTGGAACCAGTGATGCAAGAGGCCAACGAGAGAAGCCCGATGTTAGTGGCCGACATCAAAGTCCAAGGAGTTTGGGAAAGTGCGAAGCCGGCGTTTTTCGACACACGCATTATTAATGCTGACGCAGCCTCGTACCTTTCCCAAACGTGGGACTCCACTGCACAGACAGCCGCTGGACAAAAACACACCAAGTATGACAGAGCAGCTGAACATCTTCGAGGATCGTTTACACCTCTCATCTGTCCCTGTGACGGCGCACTTCATCGTGAATATGAGGTGTTCTTGAAGAGGCTGGCTTCCACACTGGCAGAAAAATGGAGCAGGCCCTACTCCCACGTGTTAGGGTGGGTGAAGGTCCGGACCCAGGTGTCGATAATCAGAGCCGTGTCCCTTCGACTGAGGGGCACGAGGAAGACTATCCGATCCCTGGGTCTGGAGGACGGTGCAGCCGTACTCCAGAGAGAAGAGTGAAGAAAAACCAAGAAACAACAATCGAAATTTTGTCTCAATCCACCTTTACTGGGTTTTCAGACTGCATGAAAAGCGCGTCACAAAATTGATAAGAATAAATTTGGTTTCTCTCATTAAAAAAAAAAAAAAAATTACGATTTTTCCTATTAGTTCATCAAGCATTGTTAGTCTTCGTAATTTGAATCACATTAGTGGATCTTTTTATGTGGTCACGAGGTCTACGACTCTACCTGTTGACATTCTCTGACATTTTGACATTTCATGTCTTTACTATGGCACATAAATGAAAAATTGTCAGGCAGGGAGCGTTATGAGGGGAGCGTTACGCGGGGAGCGTTATGCGGAAATTTCTGATGATTTTCGCTTACATAAAATGTCTCTCGTGGTTGCGTACTTGTACGAAAGCTGTAGCCACCGATCGGGAGGAGCAAGGGGTGGGAGGAGCAAGGGGCGGGAGGAGCAAGGGGCGGGAGGAGCAGGGGGCGGGTTATGTCTTTACTATGGCACATAAATGAAAAATCGTCACGCGGGGAGCGTTATGAGGGGAGCGTTACGCGGGGAGCGTTATGCGGAAATTTCTGATGATTTTCGCTTACATAAAATGTCTCTCGTGGTTGCGTACTTGTACGAAAGCTGTAGCCACTGATCGGGAGGAGCAGTGGGCGGGAGGAGCAAGGGGTGGGAGGAGCAGTGGGCGGGAGGAGCAAGGGGTGGGGGGAGAGCAGGGGGCGGGTTATGTCTTTACTATGGCACATAAATGAAAAATCGTCACGCAGGGAGCGTTATGAGGGGAGCATTACGCGGGGAGCATTATGCGGAAATTTCTGATGATTTTCGCTTACATAAAATGTCTCTCGTGGTTGCGTACTTGTACGAAAGCTGTAGCCACCGATCGGGAGGAGCAGTGGGCGGGAGGAGCAAGGGGTGGGAGGAGCAGGGGGCGGGTTATGTCTTTACTATGGCACATAAATGAAAAATCGTCACGCGGGGAGCGTTATGAGGGGAGCATTACGCGGGGAGCATTATGCGGAAATTTCTGATGATTTTCGCTTACATAAAATGTCTCTCGTGGTTGCGTACTTGTACGAAAGCTGTAGCCACTGATCGGGAGGAGCAGTGGGCGGGAGGAGCAAGGGGTGGGAGGAGCAGGGGGCGGGTTATGTCTTTACTATGGCACATAAATGAAAAATCGTCACGCGGGGAGCGTTATGAGGGGAGCGTTAGGCGGAAATTTCTGATGATTTTCGCTTACATAAAATGTCTCTCGTGGTTGCGTAATTGTACAAAAGCTGTAGCCACCGATCGGGAGGAGCAAGGGGTGGGAGGAGCAAGGGGTGGGAGGAGCAAGGGGCGGGAGGAGCAAGGGGCGGGAGGAGCAGGGGGCGGGTTATGTCTTTACTATGGCACATAAATGAAAAATCGTCACGCGGGGAGCGTTATGAGGGGAGCGTTACGCGGAAATTTCTGATGGTTTTGGCTTACATAAAATGTCTCTCGTGGTTGCGTACTTGTACGAAAGCTGTAGCCACTGATCGGGAGGAGCAGTGGGCGGGAGGAGCAAGGGGTGGGAGGAGCAGGGGGCGGGTTATGTCTTTACTATGGCACATAAATGAAAAATCGTCACGCGGGGAGCGTTATGAGGGGAGCATTACGCGGAAATTTCTGATGGTTTTGGCTTACATAAAATTTCTCTCGTGGTTGCGTACTTGTACGAAAGCTGTAGCCACCGATCGGGAGGAGCAGTGGGCGGGAGGAGCAAGGGGTGGGAGGAGCAGGGGGCGGGTTATGTCTTTACTATGGCACATAAATGAAAAATCGTCACGCGGGGAGCGTTATGAGGGGAGCGTTACGCGGGGAGCTTTACGCGGAAATTTCTGATGATTTTGGCTTACATAAAATGTCTCTCGTGGTTGCGTACCCTTACGAAAGCTGTAGCCACCGATCGGGAGAAGCAGTGGGCGTTTTGGTTTTTTTCTTGCTCGATTCCAAAGGCTAATTATTGAAAATAATAAACCAAAATTACTAATTTTTCCATTTTTGACACCGCTTTACTTGTTTATAAATTTTCTTCTACGCTAATTTTTTTTCCCTATGGGTTTCCTGGTGTTAAACGTAACTCTAGGGCCCTATTATAGGATTTGACTTGAAATTCCACAATCTAAAATTGAGGCAAATTCCCCATTCTTGATAAATATCGATAAGATTATCGAAATGCCTTTCTAAAAGATCGATTCCTCGTAGAAGTAGAGGACTCTTGCTCGGTACTGTAAATCAATAATAAATACAAAATTAATTTTTTGGTCCTAACGATTTCCTGATACAGGAAAAGATCGTCCTTTAAACTAAATAAATGTATTACACGAGGTTTACCTGGTACTCAGCGATGTCTTCGAGCTCCTGGCGAGGTGTCTTGTTCGCCAAAGGCACCACAGCGTCCAAACTCAAATCCTTCATCTTCAAAAAAAACCTCGTGGACTCGTACGTACAAGCAAAGATCACCAAACACTCGTCTTCTCTACGGAATTCGCACAATCGCTTCAACCGGTAACTCAAAACCGCTTCAAAAGGTAAAAAGTCCTTCGATATTTGTCGATATCTCAGTACTCGTCAAAACGACTCCCGCTAGATGGTGTGTCTAGAAATGGTGTTTAGTCCAGCAAACTGCAATAAAAATGTCTCACGTTAAAACAAGGAATTCAATGAAAAAAAAAAACGCTGCAAATTATTACACAATGGTTTATTATTTTTCTATATAGATCACTCGTCTACAGAATCACCAACCATCCAATATGAAGAAAAAAAAATAAAAATAAAAATAAACAAAAAATAAAAGAAATAAATAAAAAATAAAAAAAATAAAAAATAAAAAAAATTAAAAATTAAAAAACAAAAAAATGAAAATTACCAACCATCGATTCCATTTCGGCCAGCTCTAATTTGAACGGAGATTAGGCCTCTTCTGCGATTCACACTCGTGTTTTGATTTATATCTGTGTCAGCTGGGTAAAGGGGGTCATCACGCAAATTTCGATTTTTGGGAAATCAAAATATCAAAGTTTGCTTAATGACTCCAAATCGACTTTTTGACGGGAAAAACATTTTTTGAGCTCATTCTCTTCTCCAGGATGTAGAGAGTCCACCTTGAAAGTTTCAGGTGTTTCAGTTAGTAACTACAGACGCTATTCGAACTTTCAATTGATAAGGTTGCACTTGACTCCCTTTTCACTCTGAGTTGAGGTCATTTGGTATAGCGTGAACAGATGACCCCTGTGTTGCGCATACGAAAATTACCTACGTGTGTTGTACACACGCTAAAAACATTTTTGGTACAATCCCCTGTACTTCACACATCGTAATTTTCGATTTCATAATGAAGGAGGAGCCGATCATCCCCAACAGATTGGTAAAACCTCATTTTCACACCTATTACTCTCCCATTTTTATCGTAATTTGCCCATGAAATCAATTCCAAGGCTGTCTTGGAGGTCCGGGACCCTTCATTCAATTCAGCGTGAAAATTTTTCCTAGTAACTAACAAAAGAACAACCCAAGATATTAGTACACTAACACTTTATTTCAAAGAACGTTGATGTGTTTATAAGAACACTAAAATGAGAAAACGCAAAATCTGGCTTACTAAAATTGATCAATATGAATCATTTTGATTTGGGATTCAATCATTAATTTTCGTCCTCACTTGTGTCACAAAGTGTATTGGCCGCTGACTTGGACGTTGGCAGATCTTGAAAGAATCGGTGGTACACCGGTGAAACAAAAGGTAGCAAATCTACCAAGTCCTTCTTCTTTTCAGTAGATATCGGATTCCGGGAAGTGTACTTCAGCGGCATGATCAGTGCCGCATGATACCAGTCGTATGATACCAGTCTAGAGATGGGTATCGATACTCGATATTTCAAAATATCGATACTTTTATACCGATACTCGATATTTTAGTATCGATACTGCACTATCCGATATTTTTGGATATCGATACTTTGGATCCGATATTTCTAAATATCGAATATCGATACTGTTCTCGCGGAAAATTCAACATAATGGCTCAAAAATAATGAAGGTAGAGAGGCTTTTGGGTCATTACTCTTAGATTTCACAAATAACGTTTATATCATGGAAAAAATCACTCTGCTTGGACTATTAATAATAAAAAATGAATAAAAGTTGTTGAAAAAATTATTTTTCTTGAGAAAATTGGATGATATTGATAGTTTGTGACACTAAAGTATCGATACTCGATATTTTAAAATATCGATATTCATGGCCAACGATACTTGGGATATCGATACTCGGATACGATACAGTATCGATACAAAATATCGATACTTTTATAACGATACCCAACCCTATACCAGTCAGATACCAGTCGTAATACCTAACAAAATAACAAAAGGCTGCCTACTCGAGTGAGCGTTATTGTGGACGACTCTCTCGAAATGACGCCTATTTCTCGACAGATAATTGCGGAAAAGGGGTCATCTGCTGACGTGAATCCACTTGACCCCTTTTCCCCTCTTGCACTACCCCGAGTTTTTAGTGCCCAAGGGGTCATTAGCACATGACTCCTTTTGCACAATAGATGGGTGAAATAAGTGCACATAACACCAAACGCCCAGAGGAATAACTCCCGACTAAATTATCATTGCAGATGGCACCATAGACCCTCTTGTAGAGGAGAGAGAATGGAATCTAACCATGTAGAAAACTCATTTTCCCCAATTTTGTAGTTGACCCCCTTTACCCAGCTGACACAGATATATACATATATATATTTCAATATAAATCCTTAAATTTTCGTAGGGAGCGAACGGTTTGTCCTACAGAGCTCCGCATGGTCTCAAAAAATTCAATAGAATCTTAAATTGAAGGAAAAACAATACCTTTATATCAAAATTTTTGAGTTAGGGCGTTTTCAAAATTTCAAAATTGATTTTGGAACCCTTAGAAGTGACCTACATCAACCAAAAGCTTCGGGGCACAACTAGACCCCAAATGGATCCTACATACCAAATTTCATCAAAATCCGTCAATGCTAAGTGGCAAAAGTGCCGCGTACGGTGGACGGCGTGCCAAATTTTTATTCGATTTTTGGATTCTACGTACCTTGAAACGTAAACCATCAAATTTTGAGGGGGTGTTAAAATTTTTTTTTCTTGGTCGATTCCAAAGGTTCATTATTGAAAATAATAAACCAAAAGTTTACCAAGTGGGTGTGACACATAGCTTCCTCGTATCAGTAGGGGAGTGGGGGGCACATTTGACATAGGGGCACATTTGACAATGGCTGTTTGTCACACAAGATTTTAATTTTACCGCGATTTCGTGTTTTTGTATTGTGAAGAAGAACCATTCCAGGTGAAAACCGTGCAGGTTACAAATCATCTAATTTTACCGAAATCGCGGTAAAATTCAAATCTTGTGTGACAAACAGCCATTGTCAAATGTGCCCCTATGTCAAATGTGCCCCCCACTCCCCTACACGATGGTATAGATAATCTCAAAACATCAATCTTCCTACCTTGAGCTACTCTCATAGGGGACCATCTACACGTCAACCAGCACAATCCCTAGAAATTTCATCGAAATCGGGTCGAAAATGTAGAAGTTATGGACTGCTATAAGGATTCTACTTACGCCCATGCGCAGAGACTACTATCTGTCTGGGGACAACGATTTTCATAGGGGACCATCTACAACCGAATTAGCATACTCCCTGAAAATTTCATCGAAATAGGACAGAAAATTTGGAAGTTATGGCGGCTACAAGGAATTCACGTTAGCGCATGCGCAGCGGCTACTACTAGTCCGGGGGTGATGATTTTCATAGGGGACCATCTACAACCGAATTAACATACTCCCTGAAAATTTCATCGAAATCGGACAAGAACTTCACATAGTAAAGCCCGTTACAAGGATTTCATCACAGACACACAGACAGACATACACGGAACCACAATGAGGAATTTCCTATTTTTGACCCCAAAATCGGATTCAGCACCTCGAAAAACCCCCTAAGACAAACTTTCAGCCCGAACTTCCTAATTTACGAATAAACAAAACAGTGTAGAAAATAATATTTTCTATTATTCATTCCTATTAAGTACACTATACTTCATATTACACTATTATTCATTCATATTTACACTATTCGTTCATATTATGAACGATTAAGAAAACCAGGAGGATGACGTCATTCTGGAATAGTTCATTTATGGCCGCTTGAAGCGCTGAGATCTAGAAATCTATAGTCCTCAGATGCAACATTTCACAAAACCGGTAAAGATCGAAATACAAAAACTGAAGAAAAAAAAAGAAAAAACATCACGGGAAAAATTAGGTTTCCCCTGTTTTTGATTGATAACTTTTCTCTTAGATAACACAATTTCGTTGTTCTGTCGGGCAACACTGGGAGGAGACAGCGATCCAAACAGCCAATCAGCGAGCATCCCCGCTTCACGTTGAAGAGGTCCGTTTTCCCGGTTATTTTTTGAAATTATGAATTTTGTAAGTACGTCCCAAAAATAACAGGAGACTTATTTTCCGAAATCAACCCGATTTTCATCCATCCCACACCATCAACTATTCAGGAAAAATGCAAACAAAATACGGTGAAATTCCTCATTGTTCAGAAATGCGTAAAACGCGAGTAAAATTTTGATTTTGGAGAACTTTTTTTTAACCTTGAAAAGTGAAAAAAATGCTTTTGCTACCTCAGTAGACTCAAAACCAAATTAATTGAATTCTCAAAATACTTTTTGGACGTACGAGGCAAATTTGGGTGCAGATGGTTAGCAGCGGGCTAAAACTCGTCCCAAGGTGGGTCTACGTTGAGTCCAAGCAACCAGGACACCACTCGAGACAGTGTACCCTGAAATTCAAAAACAAGGACATTAGAAAGACATGAAATATCGGCGAAAAATGATGAACGTTTCCAGGAAACATGGCGCTTGAGCTGGAAGGTTCATAGGTACAATAACTGACGTTTTAAAGTCAAAAAGTCAAAATGTGAGGTCACGTTTGTACAGGAACGAGGACGCCATTTTGAAAAGATGGCGCTCGAGGTTCAAAAGGAGTGTAAAACGACGTAACGCAGGCATAAATCATCCTGAATCACCTAAAAGTAACAGTCTCTTAAGTAAGGTTGGTCTCATTCGATTCTGCGTTGGTAACATCCCAAGCTTCACACTACTTTCCTCGCCCGTAATAACAAGGAGAAACCGGTATTTTTGCCAGTTTTGAAACGCCGATTTATAGATTTTGATATTCCATATTAATCTACTAATAAATAATGAACTGGAAATAATATTTCAGGGAGTGAAGTACTAGGACGCCATTTTGAAAAGATGGCGCTTGAGATTCAAAAGGAGTGTAAAACGATGTAACGCAGGCATAAATCAGCCTGAATCACCTAAAAGTAACAGTCCCAAAAGTAAGGTTGGTCTCATTCCATTCTGCGTTGGTAACATCCCAAGCTTCACACTACTTTCCTCACCCGTAATAACAAGGAGAACCCGGCATTTTTGCCAGTTTTGAAACGCCGATTTATAGATTGGACAAAACATTTTGATATTCCATATTAATCTACTAATAAATAATGAACTGGAAATAAAATTTCAAGAAGTGAAGTACTAGGACGCCATTTTGAAAAGATGGCGCTCGAGGTTCAAAAGGAGTGTAAAATGATGTAACGCAGGCATAAATCAGCCTGAATCACCTAAAAGTAACAGTCTCTTAAGTAAGGTTGGTCTCATTCGATTCTGTGTTGGTAACATCCCAAGCTTCACACTACTTTCCTCACCCGTAATAACAAGGAGAACCCAGTATTTTTGCCAGTTTTGAAACGCCGATTTATAGATTGGACAAAACATTTTGATATTCCATATTAATCTACTAATAAATAATGAACTGGAAATAAAATTTCAAGAAGTGAAGTACTAGGACGCCATTTTGAAAAGATGGCGCTCGAGGTTCAAAAGGAGTGTAAAATGATGTAACGCAGGCATAAATCAGCCTGAATCACCTAAAAGTAACAGTCTCTTAAGTAAGGTTGGTCTCATTCGATTCTGTGTTGGTAACATCCCAAGCTTCACACTACTTTCCTCACCCGTAATAACAAGGAGAACCCGGCATTTTTGCCAGTTTTGAAACGCCGATTTATAGACTGCACAAAACATTTTGATATTCCATATTAATCTACCAATAAATAATGAACTGGAAATAATATTTCAAGAAGTGAAGTACTAGGACGCCATTTTGAAAAGATGGCGCTCGAGGTTCAAAAGGAGTGTAAAACGACGTAACGCAGGCATAAATCAGCCTGAATCACCTAAAAGTAACAGTCCCAAAAGTAAGGTTGGTCTCATTCGATTCTGCTTTGGTAACATCCCAAGCTTCACACTACTTTCCTCACCCAAAATAACGAGAAGAACCCGGTATTTTTGATAGTTTTGAAACGCCGATTTATAGATTTTGATATTCCATATTAATCTACTATGTAATAAATAATGAACTGGAAATAATATTTCAAGAAGTGAAGTACTAGGACGCCATTTTGAAAAGATGGCGCTTGAGGTTCAAAAGGAGTGTAAAACGACGTAACGCAGGCATAAATCAGCCTGAATCACCTAAAAGTAACAGTCTCTTAAGTAAGGTTGGTCTCATTCGATTCTGTGTTGGTAACATCCCAAGCTTCACACTACTTTCCTCACCCGTAATAACAAGGAGAACCCGGCATTTTTGCCAGTTTTGAAACGCCGATTTATAGATTGGACAAAACATTTTGATATTCCATATTAATCTACTAATAAATAATGAACTAGAAATAAAATTTCAAGAAGTGAAGTACTAGGACGCCATTTTGAAAAGATGGCGCTCGAGGTTCAAAAGGAGTGTAAAATGATGTAACGCAGGCATAAATCAGCCTGAATCACCTAAAAGTAACAGTCTCTTAAGTAAGGTTGGTCTCATTCGATTCTGCGTTGGTAACATCCCAAGCTCCACACTACTTTCCTCACCATAAAACACGGAAAACCCAGTATTTCTGCCAGTTTTATACGCTTACTCAGAGGCTTCACAAAAAAGCTCCATTTCCCGTTGTTGTTCTGGGATTGGTCTCATTCGATTCAGCATTCCAAATACCTGGTAGCAATCATTTACACTACTTTCCTCACCCATTTAAACGCACAAAATTGCAATTTGAAGCCGTGAAAAGGTGAAAATTTTCAACTTACTGTTGAAAGACCACAAGGGATCCCACCCAGCGGGGTTTCCGTAATTTTCGTAGATTTCACTGTCACATTCACAAAATAACTAAACCGGGACGAGATTGCGTCTCGTCGAATTCTTAATCAGCGTTCAAATAATGGAATCGAGATGTAAGATAAAGACTTCCTCTCGAGAATAATACAATATTATGAAATTAATCCCCGTTGAACGTGTAAAACAGAAGATACGTAAACTTTCCGGAGGGTCGCGGCTCGAAAATGCGGGTCGAGTGGAACGGTCGAGATTCCAATGAGGAAGTTTCAAGAAGATATAAAAATAATCTATTCATCGGGACAATCGATAGTTTTGTATCGATTTTTACTTGTGATGTAACAGATGAATCGATCTTATGTAACAAAAACGATAAAACGACACTTCAATTGGATTTTTTTTCCTGGCTTTTCGTTCCCGTGTCAGTGAAGGCACCACCGCGCGTGATTTCCACGTGTAGAGGGTGTCTGAAGGCTGTGTTGTGATCAGCGACTTCTTCGCATTTCTGTCCATTCGCTTCCTTAGCTCAAGTGGTAGGAGCTCCGATTCATAATCAGAACGATAGGAGATCGATCCCCGGTCGAGGGAAGTTAATTTTTGATGATTCAACATTGTGGCGCAGTCAGTAGGACACGAATTGTCCCATTAGCATTTCTCAGAGAAACATTAATTCATTAAAAGATTGGGTCATCAAAACAAGTCCTTCTCAAGACAGGAGTCGAGCCACCGCCTATTCGGACAAACGTTGAGGTCAGCAGATCCCCCGCCCCGTCAATAAGGAAGAATAACAAAAACTCTGAAGCCAGTCAAAAATAGCGCGTTCTCACTGGGTTGGAAAACGCCGGCCAAAGCTGCCTCTCACCTCCCTGACTAGGTAACGCAGTACCTGAGATTTCCTAATGGGGGGGGGGGGGGGATGTTGTGATCAGCGACCTCTTCGCATTTCTGTCCATTCGCATCCTTAACTCAAGTGGTAACGAGCTCCGATTCAGAATCGGAACGATAGGAGATCGATCCCCGGTCGAGGGAAGTTAATTTTTGATGATTCAACGTCTGACGAGACCCAGTGCTTTGCAGACCCCAGGAAAGTGTCCTGGCAGGCAACCACCATGGCAGGCATGAGGCCATACCTGCTAGTCAAGCCGAGGGAGATGTTGTGGACAGGTAGCACTGTCACTCTAAAGGGGCCCATTCACGTGTATGCCTGGAGTCGCCGCTGCGGGCCTAGCCGCCGTCAAAGGGGAAAACTACCCGTGAATGCATAAACTGCATCCACCAGCGCTACTGAAGCTTGGTGGATGCGGTTGAAACAGTTGGTTTGAACGTGTGGGTGCGGCGTCAAACGTCAAACATGCTTGACAAGCGCGGCTTGTCAAACCATGCTTGTCAAGCATGTTTGATCGTGTGGGGCCCGCTTAACACATCTACTGTCTACTGTACCTATCTCTGATGACTATAAACTCCCAACCAAAACACCTAGGGAGGTCTTTCCACTGCGGAGCTCGTTTTGAAATGAGAAGGTTAAGGTAGAGGTTTCTTTAGTGTGAGGTTTCCAATCTTGACCGCTCGCGACCGCACTCCTCAAAGCGGTCGGGTTTGGGTCGACCGTGGTCGACCGCGGTCGAGTTGCTGGAACAGTGGTTCAACCGCAAAGTTGGGCAGATTGTCGTGCTGGAACAGTGGTTAGTCGTAATGCGCATGCGCCGGTCGACTGCGGTCGACCACGGTCGCCTTGCTGGAACAAACATAAAGGGGCCCATTCACGTGTACTCCTGGAGTCGCCGCCGTCAAAGGGGAAAACTACCCGTGAATGGTTAACAAAATCTTGAGGTCTGGCGGGCGTCCGCCGCTCGGCAGGTAATCGAACATGCTCGAAAATTGTGGCCAGTTAATCCTCGGCGGCCCTGTGAATGGTTGAAGTGAGGCCGACGCCGGGTCGCACTCCCACCAGTACAGCATGTAGCCCTACCGTTTTCCTCACTTCTAGTCATCTGAGCAAGCGGTGGTTGGAAGCAGGCCCGCCAATCGGCGGAGTCAGGAGGTTTTGGCAGCCAGGTGAATGGACTACTGCGGTGGCTTCGGGGAGTACCTGTAGGGACGCAGCGGCGACTCCAGGAATACACGTGAATGGGGCCCTTTACAGGGCGGGAGTCTCGGAAAGGGACGTCACCTAGCTGCTGACGAGGAAGAAATGGAAAGTGGAACACGGAAGAGGAGGGGGGCGGCCCTGTGACGGGAACTGTAGGCCCGTGGTGGATTCATTCGTTGTGTGAGTGACCTGATCAAAGGTACCATTTTGCCCACAAGTTTTCCATGTGTCTTAGTTTCCCTTAAGTCCATAAAAAGCCTAGGAAAAGGGATACAACAGCTGATCAAGTGGAACAGTGACACGAGGAAGTGAGGGAAAAAATGGAGGTGAGAAATACTCGAATTAATAGAAAAATCGATCATTTTGAATCGATATTGGAATTTTTCGTTCGTTGGTTCACACTCGTGTTTCTGATTTGTTGCAAGTTCAACCCTCAAGTTCAGGGGTGTGTTGGTCAAGGTATTTCCCTGGAACGGTTCCAACAGTGACTAAGATGTAACCGTTCCAAATTACCAGTACTGCCTACCGAGGGCTGTCAAATCCCACTCTCATGACATGGAAGAAGAAGCTGGTCAAATCCCTATCCCTTCTTCCATGCTTACGACCACAACTTGCAATACATAAGGAAGGTATTCGAACAAGTGATACAAAAGAGAAAATGACGATATTGAACAAACAATTCAAGGAAAGAATAATTTTTCGTTGCAGTTTAAGAACACAACATAAGAATAATAATACTAGAGACAACTTCCATGCTGACCAGTCCAGAAGATCCCTTCCCAGTCCAGAGCCATTCCATGTTATATCTTCTCTGTCCATAGAAATGGTAAGGGGGTTTCCAGCTACCTGGAACAGAACTTGAGACAAGTTCCATGCTTATCTACAGATCCGAAAGATCCCTTCCCAGTCCAGAGCTATTCCATGATATCTCGTCAGTCCCTGGACCTCGACTGGTAAGGGAACTGAACCAGTAAGGGCTGAGTTTTGTCACTGCATGGGACCGTTACAAGTTGATACTCTGTACTGACACCTCCACTCAAGTTCTCATAGGGAATGAACAGTTGGTCCTACAGAGCTCTGGGTGGTCTCATTCGATTCTAAAAATTCATTCAACAAATCCAAAACATGTCACCCCCCCCCCCCTATCCAAATGAAGCTATTGCGATGGCTTCAAAAATGTGTGGGATGGAAAATTTTGAGCTTTTTTTGCAGTTTTGAAACATTCTAAAATGCCTTCAGCAGTTGAGCACTTTTTCGCATGTATTATACTTAACTAGCTGAATAGCCAACTAAAAGCAGGTAAAAACGATTCCTCCGACTCTCCCCGCCACCGACTCCCTCCGACTCCTCCCGCTTCCGATTCCTCAGACTATCCTCGCCTCCCACTCCCTCTCGCCTCTGACTCCTTCCGATTCCTCAGACTATCCTCGCCTCCCACTCCCTCTCGCCTCTGACTCCTTCCGATTCCTCAGACTATCCTCGCCTCCCACTCCTCTTGCCTCCGACTCCTCCCATCTCCGATTCCTCCGACTCTCCCCACTCCCATGACCCCTCTAACTCCTCCTAATCAGCGACGTGCATACGCATGTAGGTACATAAGGTTGGCATTTTATGTATATAGATACAGGATAGTGACGACTTAATGGATCCGTACTTATCTTTATCTCCATTAATATGAAGATTAGAAACATATTGTTTAGTAATGCATGCATTCCAGGGGACGTTCCATTGGATAAGCATTAGATCAGTTTAACCAGTTGTTAAGTGATAAACTGTTTCACTCGATGTGATTTATTTATTACTTTAGGCAAGAAATACTGACCCCCCCCCCCCCACCATTATCCACCTTAACATTTCTAGCGGCATGGGAGCCTCGAATCTGAAGAGCATTTTGAAATCCATGATCTACGATACCCAACATGCGAATGCGAATTCGAGTTCACCCCCCCCCCCCCCCACCACCACCACCAATGGTGCCAGTCTGGCACCAAAGCGGAAATACGTCGTAACATTGAACTTTCATCTGTTAGTTTTGGTAGGCAGTCCGTCGAAGTTCACATCCGTATTCAAGGTGAAATACAAAAAAAAAAAAAAAAAAAAAACACGAAATAAGCGGTTTATGGCATCATGGCACCATGGTGGCACCACTATTAGTTCCATGGTGGTACAGAGAATAATTCATGAAAATCCGGAGGTATAATGAGAATTTTTCCTCAATTTCAAAGCTTGGGTACAATTAGTAAGCAGTAAAGGAACCGAAATATTGAAAAATCGGATATTTTGTGAATATTATCCCCCACTCACCCCCTCCCCTTGCGAATTTTGGTACTCTGGTAAAATCATGTACAACTCGGAAGTTATTTGAGTCAAACAAAAAAAGAAACACGCAAATCGGTTGGAAATTGAGGCCTGGGCAGAGTTTACAGGATTATGCCCGCAAACGCACGTTTTTTAAGCATTAACCCCCCCCTTTTCCCCCCTTAAAAAGCAAAATTCAAAATTTCGGCGCCGTTGTGCACAACTAGATAGTTTTCCGCGTCGATGAAAGAAAGAACCACAAAAATCGGTTGAGAACTGAGGCCTGGGCAGACGACACAAGATTATGCCCAAAAACGCACGTTTTTTGAACATCAACCCCCCCTTTCCCCCCCTAGAAGGCAAAATTCGAAATTCCGGCGACGTAGTGCACAACTAGATAGTTTTCCGCGTCGAACAAAAAAAGAACCAGGAAAATCGGTTGAGTACTAAGGCCCGTGCAGACGACACAAGATTTTGTCACACACACCCACATACACACACACACACACACACAGACAGACAGACATACACCTATGGTTTTTTTTCGCGGATTTGGATTCAGAATGGTCTAAAACGGATTACTGTGTGATTATTTTTTTTTCTGTTGAGTGTTGTCCAACTTCACCCCAGATCGATCGCATAAGGACGCCCAAGTCTTACTGTGGGACGTCCTAAAAACTTGAACGGTAACCCCCCCCACAATCAATAGAGAATTTTTGGCAACCACTAACGGTCCTGTGGAACCTCTTCACAAAGCACAGAGTTCGCGGGTGACGATGGATTTGCCTCCCGACAACAGCGGATGACGATGAAAGGGTACCCCCAGACAGTCACCCGTTCCTAGAGGCCCACCGTCACGAGCGTCTCCCCCCCCTGTCCAAAGTTAACAGGCTTCCTCCTTCAACTGGGTAGCATCCTCTGTTGCTCGCCCCAGTCTCCTCCAAACGGGGCCCGTGAGATTTTGGCACCAAAAACTCTATTCACGAGGAATTCAAATATCACACTTTCAAGCACTGTGCACGCGCGCAAATGTGCGACAACTTAAATTAAGTAATTTCAAATGGGAACCCCCATTTTAAACATATTGCAAATTCGGATTCTACGTCGAATTTCATGAACAATTCACCGCTCTATCGATTTTTCCGGACTGCGCGCAACAGGCTCTACGAGCGCGCAACCGAGGAGACGCACATATTTTTAGTTACGGGCAAACCCCAAGTGCGGCACGTGACGTGGCACTATTTTTCAACGCTGAATCACGTCGTCACGTCAATTTTCAGGTTTGGCACAGTTTTACACGGTCATTCATTCATTTCTAACCCTGCCGTAGCCAGTCCCAAGCCTGTGTTGTAAAAGGGGGAGGGAAAATGAATGAATAACCAATAACATAATAGAACATATCATGGAAATATTTATATTAATAATAAAAATAATCGTAGCAATATTTGGTATATTCGGATTTAGTACCTACAAAAATTGCAATACCAAGTACCATTCAAAAAATTAAAAATTGTCCAAAAATTGTAAAATTTACAATTTATTTTGTATATATTTAATATTGATATGATTGATATATATGTTTATTGATATGTAAAATTTACAATTTATTTTGTATATATTTAATATTGATATAAAGAAGAAGTTTATTGATATGAAAGGAACATAACACGAGAAAAAAGAAAGATTTGTACCATAGTACCACCAGTGTCACTGAAAACATCTTATGAATTCCAGAGCCGTCCAAAAGTATCACCAGATTAACTAGATTTAAATTTCAATTTTAATAGACAGAAATAATATTTCTATTATTTATAGTTCTAATATTTCTAATATTCATCTATATATTATATAGATGTAAGTTATTAAAAATAAAAAAAAATTTTCTCATCGATTGTTTTGGAAAATTTTTGTCGGAACTCTATCCTGAGACCTCCAATGGACCACAAAAAATTCTACTCTCCATTAAAATTAAAATTACATTTTAATTTTGGTTACTCCGGCGGCACTTTGAGAGAGCTGAGGAGTTCCTGAGATGTTTTCGGTGACACTAGTGACACCGCGGTCCCATTAGGGTTTAACCCTGATTGTGCTTTAAGCACAAAGGCGCCACATTTGGACCTAGGACAGGTGCCCCCCGTGGCAACTGCCCTCCCGGTAAACTGCCCTCCGAGGAGGCCAGTTTTTACTGCGCGTCAGGAGAAACTCCCCTCCTGCTCACACCACGTATTAGAAGGGCCCTCTCATCGAATCGGTCCTTACAAATGGACCTCCGTGGCAAGTGGCCTCCTTGGCAACTGCCCTCCCAACTTGCCAACTGGCCTCCTAGCCCTTACAAGCCCAACTAGATAATATCTATTATAATCTTATTAATAATTAATAATTATTAATAATATTATTATACCTGCAGAACACGAAACAATTTTGGCATTACAACAAGCTAATGTAGATTACACGGGCATTGCTGGGTGTCCAAGTTTTTGTATGCTAATACTTCGAGGATCGATTCTACAACTAATTTGCAACAAAAAATGTCTCCAAGAGATTTCTTTTAACCCCCTTAAAATCCGCCTTTTTTGACTTCTAAGATTTTTTTCGTGTTTTCGACCTTACACCACTAAAACGGCCATAACTCCCTTGAATTACACTCAAATATTAAAAATAAGGGTATTGTTGGAAAGAGCGTTAAATTTCCTATAAGACCGATTTTTAAAAGTGGCTTCTGAGAGGAGTGTTTTGAGCCCAAAGTTAAAGTTTTTCGGTTTCTACAATTCTTCAAAAATTTCAATGGCATTTTAAACCACCATTTTCGTTAAATTTCCGTTATGAATTATATCAGACCGATTTTTAAAAGTGGCTTCTGAGAGGAGTGTTTTGAGCCCAAAGTTGAACTTTTTCGATTTCTACATTTCTTCAAAAATTTCAATGGCATTTTAAACCACCTTTTTCGTTTTTCCAGCCATTCTTCTCGACGGAAAAAACATCTAGGTTTTCTCAGCTTTCTAATGGTATAGTCATTTTTGTTTGTTTAGAAGGACATATTTTGAGAAAATTGAATTTTTATGCGAAAAAACGATGATATTTTTCAAATAAATTTGTGTCTCGGAGCGCGCCCGCTGACGGGGTTGGACAGCGGGAGGAGGGCTGAAAGGGGGCGGGCGGGCTGGGAAAACGGGAACGGCTGGGAAAAAGAAAATGGTGGTTTAAAATGCCATTGAAATTTTGAAGAAATGTAGAAATCAAAAAAGTTTAACTTTGGGCTCAAAACATTCCTCCCAGATAATCAAGAACGGATCGCAATTGCAGTTTAAACATTGAAAATTTTCTAAACATTTTTCGAAAAAGTTCCTAAAATAACTTGTACGTAGGTACGTTAACTACATTTCCAATAAAAACTTGCTGAAAACTGTCTAATCTCAGGAAAACTTGCAAATTTAATCAACTTTCTAATAGTATAGTCAACTTTGCGATTCCTTGTCGATTTCAGCGAAATCACCGTCTCGGAGGCAACAGCCCACCCCCTTCCGGCCATATGCCCACCATCCAACCCTCAAGTCTCATGCCGATTTAATGAAAAAAAAACTCCGATTTTCGAGCAAAAACTCTATTTGTCCATGAAACTGATATTCTAATTATTTTATTCCTAATATATACTGATGATTGTGACTGAAGATCCATTATCATTGGCAGCTCATTATACTTTTGAGAGACCCATGTCCCAGAAATGAGAAGTCGCACAGGTAGAGGAGATCTGTTCAGAGCAGGAGGGCAGTTTACCGGGAGGGCAGTTGCTCGAGGTAGTCTAGGAGGGCAGTTTAAAATCGGGGTTCGAAACTGACCTCCTGAAACAGGAGGGCAGTTTACCGGGAGGGCAGTTGCTCGAGGTAGTCTAGGAGGGCAGTTTAAAATCGGGGTTCGAAACTGACCTCCTGAAACAGGAGGGCAGTTTACCGGGAGGGCAGTTGCTCGAGGTAGTCTAGGAGGGCAGTTTAAAATCGGGGTTCGAAACTGACCTCCTGAAACAGGAGGGCAGTTTACTGGGAGGGCAGTTGCTCGAGGTAGTCTAGGAGCGCAGTTTACTGGGAGGGCAGTTGCTCGAGGTAGTCTAGGAGGGCAGTTTAAAATCGGGGTTCGAAACTGACCTCCTGAAACAGGAGGGCAGTTTACTGGGAGGGCAGTTGCTCGAGGTAGTCTAGGAGGGCAGTTTAAAATCGGGGTTCGAAACTGACCTCCTGAAACAGGAGGGCAGTTTACCGGGAGGGCAGTTGCTCGAGGTAGTCTAGGAGGGCAGTTTAAAATCGGGGTTCGAAACTGACCTCCTGAAACAGGAGGGCAGTTTACCGGGAGGGCAGTTGCTCGAGGTAGTCTAGGAGGGCAGTTTAAAATCGGGGTTCGAAACTGACCTCCTGAAACAGGAGGGCAGTTTACCGGGAGGGCAGTTGCTCGAGGTAGTCTAGGAAGGCAGTTTAAAATCGGGGTTCGAAACTGACCTCCTGAAACAGGAGGGCAGTTTACCGGGAGGGCAGTTGCTCGAGGTAGTCTAGGAGGGCAGTTTAAAATCGGGGTTCGAAACTGACCTCCTGAAACAGGAGGGCAGTTTACCGGGAGGGCAGTTGCTCGAGGTAGTCTAGGAGGGCAGTTTAAAATCGGGGTTCGAAACTGACCTCCTGAAACAGGAGGGCAGTTTACCGGCAGGGCAGTTGCTCGAGGTAGTCTAGGAGGGCAGTTTAAAATCGGGGTTCGAAACTGACCTCCTGAAACAGGAGGGCAGTTTACCGGGAGGGCAGTTGCTCGAGGTAGTCTAGGAGGGCAGTTTAAAATCGGGGTTCGAAACTGACCTCCTGAAACAGGAGGGCAGTTTACCGGGAGGGCAGTTGCTCGAGGTAGTCTAGGAGGGCAGTTTAAAATCGGGGTTCGAAACTGACCTCCTGAAACAGGAGGGCAGTTTACTGGCAGGGCAGTTGCTCGAGGTAGTCTAGGAGGGCAGTTTAAAATCGGGGTTCGAAACTGACCTCCTGAAACAGGAGGGCAGTTTACCGGAAGGGCAGTTGCTCGAGGTAGTCTAGGAGGGCAGTTTAAAATCGGGGTTCGAAACTGACCTCCTGAAACAGGAGGGCAGTTTACCGGGAGGGCAGTTGCTCGAGGTAGTCTAGGAGGGCAGTTTAAAATCGGGGTTCGAAACTGACCTCCTGAAACAGGAGGGCAGTTTACCGGAAGGGCAGTTGCTCGAGGTAGTCTAGGAGGGCAGTTTAAAATCGGGGTTCGAAACTGACCTCCTGAAACAGGAGGGCAGTTTACTGGGAGGGCAGTTGCTCGAGATGGCCTAGGAGGGCAGTTTCAAACCGGGGTTTTAAACTGACCTAAAAAGGTAGGAGGCCAGTTTGCCGGGAGGGCAGTTGCCAAGTTCCTCCACATTTTTCGCCATCTTCCACATTTTTTTTTTCAAATTTCAGAAAAACTCAAAACTATTTATCGATTTTTTAGAAGATTTGGCTTGAAAATTGAGGAAATTAAATAGTTGAGTCTAATAAGCCATTATTTTAGGAATTGTGCACAGGTTTTTCTCAAAAGTCCATTTCGGACGTAGCACCTTTGTGTTTTGAAGTATCGATTTGTTGTACACAAAAAAAAATCCAATAACCAAGTAGTTATTTTGGTTTTTTTTTAATTTAAAATATTTAACCAAGAGATTGATTGTATAATTTTTACGATGCATGCAATGTGCCACACACAAGCCTGAATACTCTGCCATAAAGATAAGATTTCTTTCTCAGCCACAGATTTGAAGATTTCCACGGAAATTCGCTCATCAACTCATGCTGCACGAATGGACTTGTTCCTTTGGTAGTTCCTTCGATTCTCCAGCGTCCTGAACCTCATTGACGTTTCATTTTCATTTTAAACGTCGACGAAAGTCGTAATGTCAACGGGTGAATCGATAAAATAGGTCGTTCCTAGGTACGGAAAGACCTTTTTTTCATATCAAATCCCGATAACTTCCAAAGATTACGTCACCGTTCCAGTTCGGTCTGGAGGCTGCGGGGTCGCAGACGTTCAACGATATCGCCTTCGACGGATTTTCCGTCGTTATCTGCCTCCTCGTCGGTCTCGTATTATCTGGTTTTGTGTGCTGTTTAAATAAAAAAAAAAAAACCGATTCGATTGACGTAACGGCCGTTCTTTGATCCCTCGCTGCCGTCAAACGCAAAAAGCTATGAAAATCCCTAGTCGACGATCTATAGAACATCCTAGAACCGACAACCGGGACAATTTTGCCACAATTTATTCAATATCCTATTAAATATCTTCCCAAAGCAATGAAATTGGTGTCAAACCTCGTACACTCATCTCTAGTTGAAAAAGGTTCTTAACATGGGACACCCTGTATATTACATATAAATTGTTTATACATATTTTTGCAATTATATTTATATCAGAAATTTTGTGGTAAATCCAAACATATTATTATATAACTATGATTATACTAGTATTTTTTTAACACTAATAATGTTTGATTTTTTCAATATTTTTAATACAGCAATATTTGTAAGATTCTCGTCTGACCTCGCATCTCCATGTCGTTTTTCAAACCCACAGCTGTTGTCTTAGTTACCAAGAACTTTACTTTCATCTCCCGTTTTGTGCATTTATAATCCGTTTGTACGTTAGAATCGACTTAGTTTTCGATTCTCAATAAATTTTGAGCATCGTTTCTTTTGTGTCATTTCGGTTTGTGGATGTTAACCCTAAGTCTTACAAATCGAAAACTCGGTTCTAAACATGACGAACGTACGCGCGAAATTCCTGATAATTGCCGCGGCCAGTGAGGACAAAAAAACGTCAGTTTATCACGTCAAACAGTTTCGGATCCTCAATGAAAGGGAAATCTACGTATTTCCGCCAGACAAGCGTTCAATTGGGAATCATCAAGAACTTGCGAAAAATACAATCATCAAGAGTGCACTGAAGTCAATCAAATTGAGAGGCCAGTTTCGAAACATTACTATAACGCTTTCTGATGACCTACAAGCAATCTATCTCGACTCAGAAGGAAATCCCTGTTTCGAGGGTGAGTACTTGGAGGAACTTCCTGATCTCGCAACACCTGACTTGCAGCAACCACATCACATCGAACAACCATCGCGTGAACAACTACCGGAATGGAAACCCTTGAAATCGGTCACAAATGATATTGTTCTGGGTAAATTCAATGGGAAAAACTTCAATGCTTCAACTTGGCTCACGACGCTAGAGACTGAATGTGCCCGTCTAGAAATTCCAGAGGAACGTTATTGCGAAGTCGTCAGGCTGTTCATCGAGGGACCTGTTACCGACTGGTACACAGCAAACAGAGTACTCCTTGGAACCACGATCTGGGGGACCTGGAGACAATCATTCCTCGACAGTTTCTCCAACAAAGGCTGGTCAAACGTAAGTTACGCTTATAATTTTAAATTCATTAAAGGGTCCATCTCAGAATACGCGTTGAAGAAACTTAGTTTACTCGTTGACATCGATCCTACATTAAGTGAAAACACCAGAGTCTGTTTTATTGTGGTGGGACTACCTTGGTATGTCCAGAATGGGTTGAATAGAGACGAAATAACAACTGTTAACAAATTGATGATAAAATTGAACCAACTGGATAGATCTTTCCAACCAGCATCAAATAGCAACTCTGCAGCGAACAGTAATAAATACTCATCGTTCAATAAAACTGGATCCACAGAACGTAAGCCGTGTTCTCATTGCGAGAAAATAGGTAAACCGGGCCGAATGCATCCTGAATCAGTCTGCCGCACAAAAAAATTCTCGAATAACATCTCTTATAATAATAACGAGAAACATATAAAAATAGCCAACAACACAGAACTAGAAGAATTAATGAATAACGAAATAGAATCAAAAAACTGAATTTGCCTCCTCTCATCACACTAAAAGTCAATGTAGCAGATACGCTAGCCACGGGTCTCTACGATCCAGGCGCAAACATCACAATGGTACCCCTACACTTTTTCAGCAGATTGAATACCAAGATGTACACCTCAACACCCTTGACTTTTAGAACGATGAGTGGAGAAGATAAAATAAAAGGTATAGCATACGTAAAAATTAAAATATTCGACATAGAGAGAAAAACAAGAGTTTTTGTTATAGATAACAAGGCCTTTAAATATGATATACTAATTGGTCTTGATACAATAAAAAACTTCAAGTTATGCCAAGATCATGAATTACAAATCACACAAGCTAAAACTGAACTTCAGTTAGAATGTCCAAACCATAGTAGTGGAGAAATCAACATAAACTGGAACGAGCATATTCCTATTGATAAATTTGAAATAAAAATAGCACACTTAGATGCTAATAGACAGAAACAAATCTACGATTTGATTGATAAATACGGCTCAGTATTCGCAAAACACCAATTTGACATAGGAACTGTTAGCAAGCATGAAGCGCACATAAAATTGATGGAAGAGAAATATGTGGCAAAGAAACCTTATAGATGTTCCTACGACGACCAAAAAGAAATAGAAAAACAGATAGGTGAGCTTCTAAATCATGGCCTGATAGAAGAATCATCTTCACCATTTTCCGCGCCGGTAACGCTGGCTTTCAAAAAAACGGGCGAAAATTGTAAAAAAGAAAAAACTAGGTTATGCATCGACTTCAGAGAACTAAACAAACTTTTGGTCCCAGAGAGCCAGCCATTTCCGCTCATCGATGATATTATAGTTAGAACTCGGGATGCTAAATGGTTCTCTGCCTTAGACATTAACAGTGCCTTTTGGTCGATACCTATTCGTACTAAAGATCGTTTCAGAACTGGCTTTGTAACCCAACAGGGCCATTGGCAGTGGGTTGCTTTACCTTTTGGTCTAAAAACATCACCCGCTATCTTTCAACGGATTCTCTCCGGTATTATACGGCGCAATGGGCTTGCCAGCTTCTGCTGTAATTATATTGACGACATACTTATATTTTCTAAAACTTTCAATGAACATATAGTACATCTCGAAGCATTAATGAAAGCAATTTATAAAGAAGGTTTAAAATTGAAGTTTATAAAATGCAATTTTGCTAATAATTCCGTTCAATACCTGGGTCATATAATAGAACACAACTCTGTCCGACCTCTTAATGATAATTTGATAGCAATTAAAAATTTTCCAACTCCAAAAAATCGGAAGAATGTGCGTCAGTTTTTGGGGAAAATAAACTTTTACCATAAATACATTCAAAACGCAGCAAAAACACTAGACGTATTTCATAATCTCCTTCGCAAAGATGTTGAATTTTCATGGACTCAACAATGCCAAAGCGCTTTTGAAGAAATCAAAGCTTATCTAACCTCTTCCCCCGTACTAGCAATTTTTGACAGGAACTTGCCAATTGTTATTTATACTGACGCGAGCAAGGAGGGAATTGGCGCTATCCTTAAGCAGCCTCAAAGCGATGGCATTGAAAAACCAGTCGCCTATTTTTCAAAAAAACTGAATGGAAGCCAAAAGAAAAAAAAGGCAATTTACATAGAAAGTATAGCGATTAGAGAGGCAGTGAAATACTGGCGGTATTGGTTGATAGGTCGACCATTTAAAATTGTAACTGACCATAAGCCATTAGAAAATTTAAACTTGAAGGCTAGGACGGACGAAGAGTTGGGTGACCTCGCAAATTATCTCTTACAATACGATTTCAAGATAGTCTACAGGACTGGATCAGCCAATGCTGAAGCAGACTGTCTATCGAGAAACCCTGTTCTGGAGAGCGACTACGATAACGATGACTATGAACCTCTACGTACGGCTAATCTACTGGAGTTACAAGACATAAAGAGTAGCCAGAAGAACATGATTAAGGGTAAACAAGATATTATAAAGAATGGGACAATATTACGGAAAACTAATGCTGCAGAACGAATAGTACTTGATAAACATTATGGGCTACAACTGGTTAAGAAGGTACACTTACAATACGGCCACATAGGTCCGAAACATATAATAAACACAATAAAAAATTATTACTACTTCCATAACATGTATAAAGAAATTCATCGATTCTGTTCCATGTGTGACATTTGCCTTAAAAATAAATCAAGACGTAATAGAGAAACAGGTTTTTTTGGGTCAATTGGGACCCGCCAATACGCCATTTCAAATCATGTCTATTGAGACAATAGGCGGATTTGGAGGAAATAAATCAACGAAAAGATATCTACACTTATTTGTTGATCACTTCACTCGTTATGCATACATTTCAACGTCACCAAATCAAACTGCTAGCGAATTCATTAAATTAATTAAAATCGTACAAAATATCCATCAAATTGGCACATTGTTAACCGACCAGTATGCAGGTTTGCGCTCTAAAGAATTCACTGACTATCTTCAGGAAAACCATATAAGTCATCTCTATACAGCCATTGATCACCCTGCTTCTAACGGACTAAACGAACGTTTGAACCAAACACTAATCAATCGAATAAGATGCAAAATCAACGAAAATAAACACAAGATAGCGTGGACGTCAATAGCTAGAAGATGTACTGAGGAATATAACAATACAGTACACAGCGTCACCTTATATACTCCAAATTATCTGATGAATTGTACTACGCCAGATTTGGTTCCGAAAGAGTTCCTTAAAATCCCTGATTATCGGCAGGATCTGAAAATGGCTTTCAGAAACTCAGTAAAAGCACATGAAGAAAACAAGAAAAGATACGATTCTAAAAGAAAAAACATTTCACTTGAAATAGGGGACAGCGTATATGTTGAGAATGGAAATAAGCTTAACCGTAAGAAGCTGGATGAAATTCGTTTAGGGCCTTTCCCCATTGTCAATAAACTGTCCAACTCGGTTTATCAAGTGAACGTCGGATATACCGACCGAGAAGACAAGCGCCTATACCACATTAGCAAGATCATCAAAGTAAACGATCAAGACTCAAACATGCTCAGCAGCTATCCGTCTGGGACGCTCTCAACTACAGTGACTTGACTGGGTGCAGTGGCACCTGTTGTGTTTTGGTGCTTCTGATTTACTGGTGTAAATCACTTGGGGTGGGGGGATGTAAGATTCTCGTCTGACCTCGCATCTCCATGTCGTTTTTCAAACCCACAGCTGTTGTCTTAGTTACCAAGAACTTTACTTTCATCTCCCGTTTTGTGCATTTATAATCCGTTTGTACGTTAGAATCGACTTAGTTTTCGATTCTCAATAAATTTTGAGCATCGTTTCTTTTGTGTCATTTCGGTTTGTGGATGTTAACCCTAAGTCTTACATATTATAGGATATTTTTGCACTGATTCACCCTACAGCTCATATTCACTCCACAGCTCCTATTCACTCTTCTGTTTAAATTTATCCTGTTACTTCTATTCGTTTCCTCTTTTGTTAAATTATTTTTTACATTATTACCCACTTTATGACATGTTACTTTTTATAGGACTATTTTTACTATTGTTTGATTTTATAATTGATTATTATTGACGATTGTTATATACATTTTATGTATAATGGCAATAAAAAAAACATATTCATTCGCCCTACTGCTTTTATTCATCTGCTACTTCTATTCACCCTACAGCTTCTATTCATCCTACAGCTCCTATTCTCCCTCCTGCTTCTATTTATCCTGGTGTTTCTATTCACCGCTTTTAATCACCCTACGTCTCTTATTCTCCCTACTTTTATTCTACTTCTATTCGCCCTACTGCTTCACTTCGTACGAATAAGAAATAACTTTTACATCATAATAGTGATACTTAAGTCATTCTTTAAACTGCCTCTAACATCACCCATCCCTAGATATAAAGGGGACGCCAAGAGCAAGACAAATATTGTCATTTAAAATTCCACATTCGAGATAAAAATATTATAATTAAACTGAAAGTAGCTCATGACTCATGGAAACCGCAAAAATTCAAAACAAACCAAAATTCCATTTTCAAAAAGTTTGGAAAATCAAAACTGAAAAGTGACTCTAGGTATAGGCAAGTTTCCTCGTACCTATTTTCGGGGATTTGCAGACAATTCGGGACTGTTACATTATAATGATTGATAATTGAGATTGCAAGTCGAAAAATCATCCTTGACCAGCTTCAACGCCCATTATAAGGTGGGGAAAGTAGTGTGAAGGTTAGATACTGACCTGGGTAATGAGAGAATGCAAGGGTGAGACCTCTTCAACCACATCGAGAACGAATCGACTGAATTCTCCCCGACTCCCCAAAACCTCTTTATACCCCCGAAATTACCCTTTAAAGCCCCTCATTAATCCTCCATTACACAACGTAATTATGTAATTTAATGTCTTCCTTTAAAAACCCTAATTTCCGAGTCAACACGACGAAAATAACCTTCGAGAGGAAGATTAAAACGGAATTTTGAGGATTATGAACAGATTTGATGAATATATGAGAAAGATAGCTGGATTGTGTATTTGCCTGCATGTGCTACATCCCTCGATCGGATTAGGTTTCTGGTTTATATAATTTATTCGCAGCAGATCAAGCTCGATGCTTTAGAGATACACAACCAATTTATGCATCTAAAATTCCAATGGCGATATTAAGAGAAATTCTACGACATGAAACCATCGAAATTTGAGTTTCTGAGCTCGATATTAAATTTCGACGGACAAACATCATTCGAAATACCCCAAAACGGCACGAAATGAGAATTCAGTGGAAATCTTCCACCACAGGGCCTCTCAAAGTGAAATTTACCTCCTTAAAACCATCGAAATCGAGCCAAATTTTCAAATTCAACAATGTAGTACGCCGAAGCTCGATGGTTTAGATGTACTCAGCCAATTTATGCATCTAACATTCCAATGGCGATATCAAGTGAAATCCTACGACATGAAACCATCGAAATCGAGTCGAAATTTGAGTTTCTGAGCTCGATATTCAATTTCGACGGACAAACATCACTCGAAATACCCCCAAAACGGCAAGAAATGAGAATTCAGTGGAAATCTTCCACCAAGGGGCCTCTCAAAGTGAAATTTACCTCCTTGAAACCATCGAAATCGAGCCAAATTTGGAAATTCAACAATCGAGTACGATAAGTAGAGGTACAACCAAAAATGTCATCCAGCAAAGACCTTGAAATACCACGTAATTGAAATGAAATTTTCGACCTGGAATTAGGCAAGAACGTGGAGTCTAAACCGCCTTACAATTTGTGTTCGGTGGTGAAAAATGACTCAAAATACCACGAAATTGAGTATTTCGAGGCAATCTGTCACCATAAGGGGCGGTAAGTGGGGATGATTGCGCTCCATTGCAAGTATAAAGAAGGAAAATTGTCTATACAGTCGAAACCAACGCAAAACAGTCTAAATAAGGTGGAAATTTAAATATGAAAACTCACCGTAAGGTCCCAACTGCTCAGATTTCCTTTGAAACGAGGAATTGTGATTGATTGAAGATACTTTCTGACCAAGTATCCACTTTGGTGGACACCCAAAAACTTTCCGGACGTGAAAAGTTCGAAATTTCCTCGTTGGATTCGGACGCTCGGAAGTCCTCTTCGACGATACGGACGGTGAAGGGAAAAAAGCGAAGATGACAATGAGGTGAAATTGAAGGTTTTTTTAACGTGAAAAAGTCCTGAACGGTACGATAAATACGGTGGTGGACTCGGGAAGAGTTGATTTTATTGATTTTTCAATGGAAGTCGGGTTTGACGGGTGGGGGGTGGATGAAGGGGGGTCAGGGGTGCCAACAGAACGGGAAAGGAGGTTATCCGACATGGAGAAGAGATACTCCTCCTTCTTTGCATATCATGGACCTAGGTCCATGTCGGCAACCTAAATAGAGCATCCATCCATCAATATTGGTGTTCCCCAATATCAAGAAGAAGAAGAAGACGTTGCATTTTCATCTGCTTATCAGTTTTCGAAGTAGCCTCGTTTCTCGTTTTCTGTTTCTGTGACATGTTACTGTTTAGTGTTGCCTGTACACATTAATAACTGGAAATCTAAATTATAGAAAGAGGTGTCTTGTGAAGTCATGGAGGACGGAATTGCGGTGAAAGAAGAGCCGATGAGTGAAGGAGATGAAGATCAGGTGATGGAAGTGGAGATCAAACAGGAGGTGCTGATCTGGGATGAATACGTCAAAGAAGAGGTTGGTAACAGCAGGACAGATGAAGATGCGGGGTGTCCGATGATCAAACAAGAGGACAGTTCAGCTGCTGACCCTCTGTGTGATGAAAGTGACGTTCAGCAGGGATCTACAGGAGTGCAGAGGTCTGAGGCGAGACCAGCGCGTGAGTTGAAGAAGCAGAAGACTTTTGCATGTGATTGCTGTGATTACAGAGCCTCGGATCCAGGTCATTTGAAGAGGCACCTGAGGACACACACTGGAGAGAAGCCCTATGCTTGTGATAGATGTGATTTTAGAACCTCAAACCCAGGAGTTCTTAAGACTCACATTAGGACACACACTGGGGAGAAGCCCTACGCCTGTGATAGATGTGATTACAGAGCCTCGCAGCTAGGAGACTTGAAGATGCACATCAGAACACACACTGGGGAGAAGCCCTACGCCTGTGATAGATGTGATTACAGAGCATCACACTCAGGAGTTCTGAAGACTCACATGAGGACTCACACTGGGGAGAAGCCCTACGCCTGTGATAGATGTGATTACAGAGCCTCGGATCCAAGTCGTTTGAAGAGGCACCTGAGGACACACACTGGAGAGAAGCCCTATGCTTGTGATAGATGTGATTACAGAGCATCACACTCAGGAGTTCTGAAGACTCACATGAGGACTCACACTGGGGAGAAGCCCTACGCCTGTGATAGATGTGATTACAGAGCCTCGGATCCAAGTCGTTTGAAGAGGCACCTGAGGACACACACTGGAGAGAAGCCCTACGCCTGTGATAGATGTGATTACAGAGCATCACACTCAGGAGTTCTGAAGACTCACATGAGGACACACACTGGAGAGAAGCCCTATGCTTGTGATAGATGTGATTTTAGAACCTCACACCCAGAAGTTCTTAAGACTCACATTAGGACACACACTGGGGAGAAGCCCTACGCCTGTGATAGATGTGATTACAGAGCCTCGGATCCAGGATATTTGAAGAAACACATCAGAACACACACTGGGGAGAAGCCCTACGCCTGTGATAGATGTGATTTTAGAACCTCCCACCCAGGAGTTCTGAAGAGACACATGAAGACACACACTGGGGAGAAGACACACCATTAACTCGACGGTATAAATACCAGGAACATAGTTCACTCATGTACAAGAAATACTGTAAATAGTTTTCTCTAAGATGGCAATAGCTCTGTAATAATTATCAATAAATCGAAATATATAACTACCTATCGATATTTATTTCAAACTCCTCAATTCAATATAGAATAATTTATGCTGGGACACTACAGGGACAGTCCCCTACGAATTGGAGGACGATTCTCCTTGAATTAGAGTAACTGAAATACAACATCAGTTTTCAAAAATTAATAATTTGCTTGAATAAATTACATATTTAGGTTGATGAACCATGAAATTAGTTCAAAAAAGTTCATTCGTGCAGCATGAATTATGAGCGAATTTTCAAAGAAATCTTTTAGTTCAAGGTGTGGTGAAGGAAAGGAACAATGGTGTTGAAATTTCTTTTAGAAAGATTTTTCAACACTATTCATGATTTTTTTTTTCATAATGTGTTCTCGTTTAATTCATAAACTCTAATGATTAATCTGCCTCCAAAATAACACATTTAGATCAGCTGTTCAAAATTACGACGTTCGAACTTTTTAATAAATCTTTTTTCGACTTGCGTCTAAGTGCACCGCCCTGAGGAATTCCGAATGCACTCTTGCGGGACTGCGAGGAAGTTTTCCTCAACTCAAACTCTTCTAATTTTAATATCTTTGGAGGAGCCATTCCAGACATTCAATGATTACTTTGGTGAAGTAGTGGATGATGTTGCGAAAGTCAAAGTTGATTTATCAACTATGATTGATTATTCTTCTGTATTATTTACGATGTATTAACTTCTGTATTATTTACGATGTGATAGAAAAATCAATCATAATCTTTTGTGATTTGCGGGAATTACTAGGTGTGAGTAAAGGAATGAGATGTGTGTAAATGTTCAAGGGGTTTGAGAGTGATAGGGGTCGGAATGACAATTGGTAATCCTTAGCAAACTGATATAGCTTTTCCATTACGGTACAATCGAAATTGATTTTGAGATGGCTCAGGATGGTTTCTATCATCTACAAGCAATACTCTCCGTTGTGGGGAATGTTTCGTTCACATCATCTACCCCTTGAATATTGTGGCAGTGATTACAATAAGGTGAATAAATTTTTCCCATGAGGCACCGAAAGAATGGATTATTTCCTAGTCCAATCATTATTTTATCAATGGTAGAGAAAAAAAAGCCCAACTCAAGGTCTCAAATACCGGTCCTAATATTTGATCACGAAGATTCATTCTGGCTCAAATAGATGTCAAAAAGAGAGTAGGTGGAAAGTAACGGCAAAAACGACATAAATATTAATTTCCTTCTTTTCAAAATGTTTTGAAATTTCTGCAAGTTTGTCTAAATTTCTTCTCTGTAACCCCAACGTCTCTTTATTTCCCTCGTTCTAAAATAGATGTAATAGCCTAATTATCACTTCATATTACCGATTCAGATCAATAGAATGTATTCAGAGAGCTCTTCCTAACTGAGCTACTGCTAGAAGAGACCTAATTATTAAAGACAAAAATATCCAATCCACTGTCTTGTATCCTATTATAGGATACAAGATAATATAAATACCTACACCAAACCTTATTTGCTCCCGCGCATCAATAACATTATTGCAAAGCGACAGTTAGAAGAATGTAGGAATACGAAAACGAATAATAAAAATACACAAACAATATAAAAAAAAGTGTCTTTATTTTTAGTGATTTTACAGGTAGTCTCCAAAGTATAATATCACAAAATTTAAATTAGTTGATTAAAAATTCGATCAATTCAGTAAATTTCGACTGTAGACTCATGATGTAAGAAGGGTGAACATTATCGCACGATTGACTATTTTCTCTTTTATACGGGGTGTTAAACTCACGTAACTTGACACTGAGATTCTACGACTGAAGTTGAGATTCTACGACTCATGCCGAGCTAAAAGGGTCTCTGACATGCCGAGCAATAAGTGACCCTTATTTCACTTGCACAGAACAGCGAGCCAGAAAGAAATCAAAGAACGAGCCGGATGAAATAAAGCAATGGGAAGGCAGAATTATTTGAAACGGGACAACACAAATCAAAAACGGACGACACAACAAAAATTAATAATAATCAAACAGTTATCACTGTTATCAAAGTCCCGATTCACAAAACTCCCGTCAGAGTGCATTCGGAATCCCTCGGGGCGGTGCACCGAGACGCAAGTCTTTTTTCGTTGCGATTCTGAATGGGAAAACTTGGACTTGTAATTTCTTAGATCACATTTGCTGTAGTTATCTTTATTCTCTTTTATCGACTTCTATCTCTTAATCGACAACATTTTTTGGTCCTTCAAGCTGATGCGGGCTCGAACCGTAGGTGAGCTGAAGTTGAAACCTCAGACCATAAATCTTCAGAAAATCGCGGAAGAATGGCCCTTTGTTAACCCTCCAGTGGTAGACCTAATCTCATCTCGCAAAAGGTAGACCCAGGAGCGCGGCGCTCTTTTGGTACTTCCTCCCGAAAAAATCAATATTTATCATAGTTTTTAATTGTTTTCGGTCAGAGTGAGATACTCAACTCATCTCCTGGTGTATCTAAAAATGTTCAATGAAAAACATATTGGTAAACAAGTTTTTTTTATTGAACTCAGAAATACGTATTGGTAAAAATAGGTTTTGCTCAACTCTGAAATACAAATAACTGAGCAATCAAAATTTAACTAATCAAAGCCGTTTCAGTCAGATGTACGTTCTGCCATGTCGTCAGAATCTTCCTCAGACCACTGAAGCCATTTCTTGGGATCAGAAGAGCACTCAGACTTAAGAGCGATCTGACACATTCACGTTTTAGTGTAAGAAACCGATTCTCACTAACCCTGAGCGGTTTTGGGGACAGAGAGGAGGGTACGGTCCTGCGTAGAGGTGGTTTCTAGGAGGGAACTGTGAATCACAGCCCTCAGGATAGCCACTGTGAACCACAGTATTCAAAAAATGGGCTGAAGGAGCGCCGCGCTCCGGGGTCTACCAGTGAAGGGTTAAGAGAGGAGATGTTGCATCCATGGAGAATTCTGTACCCCGCGTCATCTTCGGGCAGGACAATTGGCCACTGATTTTTCCACGAAAATCCTTTTATGGCCCGTGGAATGGCCCCGTGATTTCCATGACGTGGTTGGGGTGGGTACTCCATGGGAAATTGCCTCAAAAGTTGACCCACAACGAGCGAGTCGCTTCACACATCCATTTTGCCCACTGGGAGGATGTTCTTGACGAAAAGGAGGATGACAGACTGACTGAGCTCGTGGCTATTGAAAAAGTAGGAACAGAAGAAGATGAGAAGTTAAAACCGCTGAAGGATGATGTGGCGATCGACATTTCTGATAAAAACAACAAACGCTCGAAAGGTGGTGAAAAGAGGGAGACAGGATTGCTCTTGCATGATTTTGAAAGCGTTCCAGAAAGTATAACTGCTGCCAAACGACTCAGGACGTTGGAGCGGAAGATGGATCGAGACTCAGAATTCGCAGACGAAAACTGTGCAGAAATGAACGAATGTTTCGACAAAGGGAACGCTCGAGTGTTGAGCACTGAAGAAGGGGACAGAGTGATGGAAACGATTCCCTCGGAACTCACAGCAAAATCCTGTAGTGAATGGTGTCAGTGTGAGAATGTGAAAGTCCTAGATGGAGACATGACTGACCCTAGCTTTATTTATAGTCGGGCTCCAGTCAAGAGGATTTCAACGCCCCAGCTTGAGCTTCAAGCAGTGGTAATGGCAGCGCAGACGGGTACAATTTTGACAGAAGAACTGGGATTGGACATACCCGGTACCACCTATTGGACGAACTCCACAGTAATTTTCCATTGGGTACGTGCACATCAGAAAAAATTCGTGCACAATGCATATGTGGCTAGTCGTGTTTTGGACATCTTGGAGCGCAGCAACGCTGGTGAATGGAAACGGGTTCCGACCAAGAAAAACCCAGCTGATTTTGCCCCAAGGGAAAACCCTAAGCAAAACCTTCCACTTTGACGGCGGGTATCATAAGAAGACATGGATCAGCAAACCCCTGCCCGGAGGATGTTCTCGTTTGATTCATAAACTCCAATAATTAATCTGCCTCCAAAATAACACATTTAGATCAGCTCTTCAAAATTACGACGTTCCAACTTTTTAATAAATCTTTTTTCGTTGCGATTCTGAATGGGAAAACTTGGACTTGTAATTTCTTAGATTACATTTGCTGTAGGTATCTTTATTCTCTTTTAATCGACAACATAATGGATTTCAGTGTAAACATTTTTTGAAAAAGTCCTTTCTAAAAATTTTGAGGCCATTGCAATAGCTTCATTTTTTTTTGAAACTTCGCTAAAACTATTGAAAATATCGACTGTGGGAAAGAACAATCGATCGTTACAATCGAAAATTGGGCACCCCGAGGTTCCATGCTCGCGCTTCATTTTTCTTTGTTTGTTTTTTGTAGACAACTCCTGACGTTTGCTAGTTCCTCTTAATGAGTTCCTCTTTACCAGCTCCTCTTTATTTGCTAGTTTTTTCTTCTTTTTTTAAAATAAAAAATTAATTTCAAGGAGGAATTGAACGTCAAATTCAAAACACAGTCAACAGAGGTTACAGATCAGAGAGAGGTTATCATTTCAGAGGTTTCGAGGAGGAAGGTTATCATTCCGGCCATCATCCATGTGAACCTCCCACTGACTCTACTCCCTGCACTGGTTTTCTCATCTTTTCCGATGGGGCCTTGATTTTTTTTTAGATTTTTAATCAAAGGTGGACCTCATTCTGAGAATTTTGGTATCAACCGCGACCTTCTAGCGTGAGTAGATCTGTTTCTATGATTTTTCAAAATTTTCACCGTTTATGACGTCACAAAACCCTCTCGCCTGGGCAGGACCCCCCAGCCCACTGTGAGGTCATAAGCGGCCGTAACATTAAAAATTCATAGGAAAAGATTTACACATGCCAGAAGGTCGTGGTTGGCTCCAAAATTCACAGAATGAGGTCTACCTTAGATTAAAAATAACAATAAACAGTTTTTCCTACCCAGGCGCAGTGGAGTGGGGGAGACTTCGAGATCGCCTCCCTCTGCCTGACCCTCCGGTCATTCTACGGTTGCCACTGTTGGTGGAGAGAGAGAGAGTCAATTTGTATACCCCCCCCCCCCCCCCGATCCTGCAGTCGTACACCGTATTATCACCCGTGAGCTGCCCTGCTGCCTGAGGATAACTCCGCAACTCTGCACCTCACACCGGACTCTTCGGATATCCGACCCCTTCTTCTACACCGCCCTTGGGATCCACAGTAGGCTTTTGCCATTCCCTATAAACTTTCCTTCTTCGTGAAGCCTTTACTTCGAGCAATAGACAAGAGACTGAGAATTCAATGCTCACATTTAAAACCATTTTGTGCACTGTGCTTATATATTTAATATTGTAAATTGTAACTTTTGTAAGCTCCAGGTTCTAGTTTAATGATTCTAAATTTAACAAAGTTTTATGACGTGAAAGCAGAGGGCTCTGAATAATTACTTGAATATTAAACTAAAATTCCTGTTGGAAATCAAACCAAATATAAATTGAGAGTTTATATTGACATAAGCAAAGGTAAATGAATATCTACACCTAGTTTATGATGAAGTTAAATTTAAAATAGGTGGCGATAATTACCTGGTAAGTAGCTGTAGCGGCTCGAATGTCTGTGAAATTTACTAAAGTTAAATTCAACCTGAAGGGCCTAGGTACTCTTAGATCACCAAATGTGTCTATGTCTGATGGACTGAAGTTGTTTTCCTGAAGGGAAAATATCAAGAGTACGAGAAACGTAGCTGCGCACGAAGCGCACTAAAAACCATACGGTGCACAAAGTGCACGAATTCCCTAACTGCGCACGTTTTACTTGTCTGTTACGGGAACCAGGTGGTTGAAATGAGAAATGCAAGGTTACAACTAATAGGAACCTTTTTAATTAAAATGAAATGTAAATTGACTCGAAATTGACAAGATTAGTTCAACGAATTTAACAGTGCGATTTTGCAATAAATGGTTTACAACAATGAAATGCGTTTTTACTCTCCTTACTTCCTTTCTCCAATATTCAACAACTTCTACTACTTTAGACAACTTTGAATTTACTCTACTGACTCTACTGAAATGTTCATTAACTTTACTTCTGACTAGTTTTACTTTCTACACATTTTGCACACTCTAACATTGGCCAATGAATAGATTTAGTTTTGTTACACTCACAGCGGCGGGGCCCGAAGGAAATCCGGAGGTGGTGATTTTGGTGAAGATTCGAAGATGGTCCAAACTGGGTTGTCTCGGGTTCTTCCAAGGAGACGGTGGGAGGGGACGTCAGAATTAAAACGCGCCGGAATTAATCTGAAGGGGGTGGCTCACTACTTTGAGCGGGAGGAATCGAAAAACGTTTCGAATGAGAGCTTCACGGACGAAGGGGAGATAGCGTCAAAGACTAGGACTCGAATCGTGGCTCCACGCCGTTGTAGTGAGATATCTTTCCAGTGGCCCCCACCCTCCAGCTCAAGGCGTCCAGGCCGGAGGCAGATGGCCGACCATGATTGGTTGAAGTTGACGTCATGTCGTCAGGAGCGCTTTTGGTGGTGGACGCCCGAAGGTGGTGTTTGGGCGTCCAGAGACAAGAAGTAGGATGTTGTCCCATGGAGGAAGGAAGCATGATGGCGGGCCACTCATCCCCGTCATTGTTCAGAAGTATCAGTGAGCCGGGGCTCACACTTTTATTTGTAACTTGTAAAACTTATCTTGTTTGCATTAGTTCATGGTGTTTGCCCTCAGCGTCCACCATTAAAAGTATCGTACACCCAAGTAGGTAGTAACGTAAAGCGTAAAGAGACTGATTTATTTTCTATAACAACACACATATACTTTCATATATACCATTTTTGCAATCCACGAATAGGATTTATCGTATTTTATCGTTGAAACTAACTTGTCAATATTTCGTAGAAATACACTTAAGATTCGTGACGAAAAGCTGTCTTCTCAGTTAAAACCACATATCACTTAAATTGTCTATTAGGATCATTTTGCATTCAACTTCATATTTCACAGTAATATTTCAAATCTTCATTTACAGGATTTCGTTGTAAATACCACAAACTAACATAAAACATCTTTATTGCAACGTCTTTCTTCGTGTATAACATCAAATGAATTGGTTTTTATCACAATTTATCGATATAAAAAATAAGATTACACATTATTTTTATTTTTCACTTCCTGGATTTCATCCAGCTTAGGTATCACATCATTTTGACTACTCAGATAAAAAATTCAGTCTCAATTCACGCTCAAAATGACGTGTTCTACGTAGAATTGGAGGAAACATTCCAATTCAAAACCTCTAGAATCATTAGGAGTCTACTACGTAGGTACCAAGAACATAAAAACTAGGAATAAAAAGTTTTCACATTTTTAGGGAACATTTTCCAGGCAGCCTTTTGTATTCTTTTCAGTCTTCTATCTTTTTGGAAAAATCACATTGTACCTACTAGACATTGAAGGGACTAGAATACTAAAATAAGCTAGAATAAGGAACTAGAATAAAAATCAAAGACAATCTACTAGTACCTAATGAAAACTTGGAAAAAACGTGAATATAACATTTGAATACAGAAAAATGAATGTAACATTTGAATAGGTACAAAAAAAATCAATGTTCAGTTATTGATCTTACCGATGCAACTCTTGCAAACTTTGTGGGCGCACTGCAGACATATCGGTATTTGGCAACCCTTGCAAAAGTATGATGTTCTCCTCTTCAGCTTTGGATTGCAGGTTTTGCACGTTTTTCGTTCGTTTCGTGGTCGAGGTGGTGCTGGAAGGTCTTCTGGCTGTGCTGGGGGAACCCTGCGCTCAATATTTATTCCAAGAACCTCTTCCATTTCAGATCGTAGTTTTTGGTTCAAAGTCGGAATGGCCAGTCAAGCTCGAATGTGTGGCTTCATGAGCTCAAGTGCCATCTTCTTGACGAAATCAAACCTCTTCAGCATTGGATTACCTCTAAAACTCGTGTACAGCAAGTGACTGTTGGCTGAAGCAATTTCAAGGATTCGAAAAAAAAACAGCAAGGGGCCACCTGAGCGTTTTTCAACCCATCGAAAACTTGGAGCATTTCTGGTCCAATAAATCGACGCCGCCTTTTGTCGAGTTGTAAAACATGATAATTTCGGGTTTCCGAGCGCGTTCGTCTATTTCTGCAGTTTGGTGCATGCTTGAAATCAGCGTTACAGAACGATTCTTCTTAGGGACGAACGAAACGAGAGTCATCTCATTATTGAATCCAAACAATGAACTGCCAACTTGACGTGATCGTTGAGGCAAAAATTCAGGGGGAAGTTCTCTTTGTTTTTTGTTCACAGTGCCGACCAACGTCAAACCCCTTTTCTTGAGCTCTTTGCATGATTCTACCGAACAGAAATAATTATCAGCGGTGATGTTTTTACCACTGTTCTTCACACAGTTGACAAGGTGGATCAATGCTTGTGTAGGAACTTTTAGATTCTTTTCTTCAGGGCTCAGACCGAAGCTATCAGACCCCTTACCACTGTATATATATGCATCATACAAGTAGGCATTTCGCGCATCAGTGAGGGCAAGCAACTTTATGCCATATTTTGCAGGCTTTTTCGGCATGTAAACCCTAAATCGGCAACGCCCTCGGAATGCAATGAGCATCTCATCTATGCATGCGAACGCGCCAATGGAAAAAGGTTTCTTGCAGTTCTTCACAAAAATCTCGAAAACGTTCAAAATGGCAGCAGCTTGATTTCCCTGCTTTCTGATTATTCGATCATCTGGGTTGTCGAACCGGAGAGCTGCCATCAAAATTTCAAAACGTTTTCCCTTACAAAACGGCTCCGAAAATTGGTCTCCCAGTCGATCCACTTGTGAACAAACTGCCAACATCTTCATGATCCCCCTTCAAAATGGAGGTCAGCAAAAGAACCCCACACAGAGCGTTGATTTCAGTCGAGTTTGTGTCGCCATATCTTCTAAGATACCGTACTTTCAAGTCGCCCCTGACCCCTTCTCTTCCTTGAATGTTTTGACGTAAGTCAGCCAACTTCTTGTTTGTCCATGTCACTATTTTGCTGACGATTTCATTGTCGACAAGTATTTCCCATAGCTCGAGTGCAGATGGACTCGGACCTAGATTCCTGGCTGGTCCTCTAATTCCAGGTAGCCCTCTGATTATGTTTGAAGCGCTAGTCCTTACGCGATTATTTGGTGGTTCTGAGCTCCATTCAAAATCATTCTTTCCGAGAAATGTAGGAGGTACTTCAACAGGCAGGTCCGTATTTTCCAATCTCTCAATATTTATAAATGAACGAGGTCTCTCAAGGAGTTCCTCATCGTCTCCTGAAGAACTGTCCCTTTCAGAATCTGGTTCGCTGTCTGGTTCGTAATCAGGGTCATCCTCTGAGTTGTCATCGAAGTCGGGAATTTCTCCATCACTTTCCGCGTCAAAATCTTCATCGAAAGGTAATTCGGGATTACTTACCTCAGGCGGATGTTCATCTCTAGTACTTGGTCCAGGTTGTGGCTCTGTTGGTGAGGGATCATCCTCAGTCTCACTTTCTTCTATAAGTTCGCCATCTTCATCAAAAATAAGATTGCGTATGGTTTCACTGAAACTTGGGCTTTCAGGATTGTAAGTTCGCCGAGACATGCTGGAAACAATGAAACAACAACATCACAATCATAATAAACCAACTACAAATAATAAAAAGTAGATGTATTCAAAATAAGGGCCCTTTGATTTGAATCAGACTGAGGAATACGTAATGACTAATGACTGAATGAGGACCCAACGTTCCAGAGACTCCTGGCGTAAACAGGACCCCCGTCTCGGAGACGTGTTTCCATTCCATCAAGGACCATCCGTCCCATGGACGTATCAACAGGCCAGGACCGACTGTCCTGAGGACGGGTGATCCACTGGAAAAAACTGGTTTGTTGACAACGAAAGCGAGAGAGAAAAAAAAGGACACTTACCTGACCTTCCGCAGGGCCTGACAGGAGGGTACTGAGGATATGAGCCCACACAGAGGAAAGGGGTAGGCTCAGGGTGGAGAAAAGCCCCACCCACCCGTCCCAGGGATGTGGGTCCGGACAGAAGGTTAAATTCAACAGTTACTTTCCACTTTTCTACCTAATATTGGCCAATAGTTAGGTATGACACTAGTTCACTCACGTGACGAGTTACCGTAGCGAGTCCGTTCACGACGAGAGGCGAGGAGAAGATCTTGACGAGGGGAATAGCCGGGGAAGGACTGTTACGCGTCGCGATACTGCTGCGGGACAGTTCCAGGGGGATACAGGACTATATCAGAGCACTTGGAGAAGGCACCACTCACTGGTTACAACGTATTCTGCAAGACTTGATTGGAGGCAGGAGGGCGATATGGTACGTTTGATACGGTACGGTGGGAGAGAGCGTCAGAGACAGGGGGAAGGTTTCGAGACTATGCTTGGCTAAGCGCGCTTCAGGGACTGTCCGGGCCAGGTCATTCTTTCTATCTTTTGCTCTCCCCCCCAGGTTGTCCAACTTGATGACGCCAAATATTGGTTGGCAAAACTGCTCTCTTGAGTGGGGGGCTCCTTTCCATCTGCTTGACTGTTAGGTTTGTGTGTGCCCAAGGTGGTGGGAGGGCACTTCAAGTAGGCCACGCCCCATTTGTTTGTGGCTGTGGGGGCTTCTCCTGTTTTCAGGGCTTACGGGCCTCTGCGGCCTGGGGTCTCTGGCCAAGGGTTTTCAGGTCTTACTGGCCTCTACGGCCTGGGGTCTTCTCCGAGGGTCTTCAGATCTTACTGGCCTCTGTGGCCTGACAAGGGGAACAGTGAGCTGCATCTCACAGTACCTACCTCTTTTTATTAGAAAATAGTATCAACATTTGGAATTGGGGTCCCATGAAGAGCGCTACCCTATCTTGGCAGTTGGTCAATACGTGTACTAAACATACTAAACGTAAAAGAGTAATTTAAAAATCGGATTAATTCTATTAAAAACCTAAGAAAGTAGAAAAAGAATATACCTAAATAAAAAAATTCCAAAAATTTGATAGCTTGCCAAGATAAGGGTTAAGAGATAGAATTTTTTTCATTGTGGCATTTGATACTTGGAGAGTAGACGTACGTTGGGTAAATTTTTCAATAATATGCGATGCAAAGTAAAGTATTTACACGTAAAAAACCAAACCTTGGCACAAAGTTGTATGAGTTGACGGTACATTTTCGAAATCAAATTCAAAAATTTAAAATTTGTTTTTTCTCAAAACGGTTGAAGGGATTTTAAATAAATATTGACAGTTTTCTACTTCGATTTATTGATGTTTATCAACAGAGCTGAAGCTAATCTCAGAGAACATTATTTACACAATTCGTAGTACATGAATAATCTATGTTTCGGGTGTATTACTTCGAATTACTGCTTATGTCTTCTTTCCAGTGTGAGTCCTTATGTGAGCTTTCAAATCTCTCAGCTGCGAGGCTCTGTAATCACATTTATCACAGGCGTAGGGCTTCCCCCCAGTGTGAGTCATCATGTGAGTCTTCAGAGCTCCTAGCTGCGAGGCTCTGTAATCACATTTATCACAGTCGTAGGACTGCTCTCCAGTGTGAGTCCTCAAGTGCTGATCAGAGATCCTTGATGCGAGGCTCTGTGATTACCTTCTATCACAGGCGTAGGGCTTCCCCCTAGTGTGAGTCCTCAAGTGCGTCTTCAGAGCTCCTAGCTTAGAGGCTCTGTATTCACATTTATCACAGGCGTAGGGCTTTTCCCCAGTGTGAGTCCTCAAGTGCTGCTTCAGAGACATTTGATGCGAGGCTCTGTAATCACATTTCTCACAGGCGTAGGGCTTCTCTCCAGTGTGAGTCCTCAAGTGCTGCTTCAGAGATCCTGGCAGCGAGGCTCTGTAATCACATCTATCACAGGCGTAGGGCTTTTCCTCAGTGTGAGTCATCATGTGAGCTTTCAAATGTCCCAGCTGCGAGGCTCTGTAATCACATTTATCACAGGCGTAGGGCTTTTCCCCAGTGTGACTCCTAAAGTGCTGCTTCAGAGACATTTGATGCGAGGCTCTGTAATCACATTTCTCACAGGCGTAGGGCTTCTCTCCAGTGTGAGTCCTCAAGTGCTGCTTCAGAGATCCTGGCAGCGAGGCTCTGTAATCACATCTATCACAGGCGTAGGGCTTTTCCTCAGTGTGAGTCATCATGTGAGCTTTCAAATGTCCCAGCTGCGAGGCTCTGTAATCACATCTATCACAGGCGTAGGGCTTTTCCCCAGTGTGACTCCTCATGTGAGTCTTCAGAGCTCCTACCTCTGAGGCTCTGTAATCACAGTTATCACAGGCATAGGGCTTCTCTCCAGTGTGACTCCTCATGTGCCTCTTCAGAGATCCTAGATGCGAGGCTCTATATTCACATTTATCACAGGCGTAGGGCTTTTCCCCAGTGTGACTCCTAAAGTGCTGCTTCAGAGACATTTGATGCGAGGCTCTGTAATCACATTTATCACAGGCGTAGGGCTTTTCCCCAGTGTGAGTCCTCATGTGAGCTCTCAAATTTCCTATCTGCGAGGCTCTGTAATCACATCTATCACAAGCATAGGGCTTCCCCCCAGTGTGAGTCATTAAGTGCCTCTTCAGAGCTCCTTGCTTAGAGGCTCTGTATTCACATTTATCACAGGCATAGGGCTTCTCTCCAGTGTGGGTTCTCATGTGAGTCTTCAGAGTTCCTGGGTGCGAGGCTCTGTAATCACATTTATCACAGGCATAGGGCTTCTCTCCAGTGTGAGTCCTCATGTGAGTCTTCAGAGATCCTTGATGAGAGGCTCTGTAATCACATCTATCACAGGCATAGGGCTGCTCCCCAGTGTGGGTCATCATGTGAGTCTTCAGAGTTCCTATCTGCGAGGCTCTGTAATCACATCTATCACATGCGAAAGTCTTCAACTCACACCTCTGTACTCCAGAAGATCCCTCCAGAACGTCACTTTCCTTCACCTGATCTTCAGTCGCCTCTTCTTTCACCACAATTTCTTCTTCCATTTCTTCACAAAACACTCTTTTCTATAGTTTGGATTTTCAGTTATTAATGTATTATAAAGAGTAAAATTTCACGGAGACAGAAAGAAAACTCGAAATATTCCACTTCCAAAACTGATAACAAGAGCAGAGGAAACGTCGTCTTCTTCTTCTTGCTCCCTTCAGCGAGTCCCTGCGATCCAGTGAGTCCATGGTGGCCTCCATGAGCGACACTCCATGGACCGCTACACTCCATTCATGGGAGATGCGGCTAGTTCTTGTGGGCGTGTTTTCCCCCACTCCTCTTCCACTTTGCCACAGTTGGCTAAAGCGGCGGGCTGTGACGCTCAAGGTTGTTGTTGTGAAAGGATGAGGATTTGGGCCTTCTGCCGTATTTCCCTTTTTAGGCCGCTTGGCGCTTTTCCGAATATTCTGAAAGGGAGAGGGGGTAAATTACTTCTTTCTCTGTGAAGGCCAGTGAAACAAAACGCGCTTACCTGTCATGATTTCCGACTCCAATCCTCACTTCGCATGCAACATAGGGTTGTGTTGGTCTACTTATTTGCGTTGAGTGGTTCCAACGGTGACAGTGACAAATGTGTCACCGTTCCAAATTAAGAGTACAGTTCCATTACCGGTACTGCTAACTGAACAGGATCTTCCATAACTGGGTGAATAATTATTCTGATAGACTGTCATACAGGGTTCAGGTTTACTGTAGGCTTTTCGCGGACCATACCTACCTAGTCTCTTTATAATAGACGAATCTGAGAAGCCCGCAGAACGATATAATGAGTCAGAAAAAATACAAATCAAAAACTCTGTACTGGCTTATCTACGTTCGAATCTGGACGACGATTTTTCAAGGTGTTGTGTAGGTACTTATGTTATTTTTTACCCCAACAGAGCGCTCTTGCTCTTCAAGCTGTCACTCATGTGCTGCCCCCTATTTTCTCTGTGTCTAACTATCACTTCGAATAAATTATCCAGTTATCAAGCGTGCTATTCATTCAAATTACCACTAAATACATAATAAATTGGCGTCGAGGATGGGATGACTACCCGGTCTTGTCGGAACAATAAGCCATCAGAGAGTGTAAATGAAGAGTCTTCAGAACGAGACAAGAGACTTTCCAAAATGATTTGAAGCTCAGGGTCTTTTCGAGTTTCTTTAGCAATATTCTCTGGTGTGATCTCTGCGTTCGATATTTTAAGTACTGATTCACAATGAATCCATTTAACCTCTTCGTTGATTCTAATGTCAAGAAATTTTTGACCGGTAGGAATCGGAGCTCGAGACAAGCAATCCACGTTTTCATTGTCTTTTCCTTTTTTAAATTTAACTGAATAATCAAAACCCGCTAGAAATTAAGCATATCTGAGGAGTCTGGCCAAAGTCATCTGTGGCAGAGCTCAGTTGTGACCAAAAATCCTCGTGAGAGGTTCATTGTGTTCCATTACTGAGCCACTCCTCATGGAAGTGGAGTATCACCAGCTGAAGCATACCTGAATCGAAAAATAAGACTCAAGCTTGACGCTATCTTCCCAAAGCAGAAGGAACCGCCTCATCCATCGGACAAGCCAGTTCGATCGCTTCAAGTGGGGGAGAGGATCCAGGCTAGGGTTTTTCAAAACAATAGAGAAATTTGGCAGTTTGGCACAGTTAAACGACAATTGGGGACACGACACTATATCGTTGAATTGGACTCTGGGCGCACCCTCAAGAGGCACATCAACCAGCTAAATTCAACAAGAGTGCCATTGGCCAGGCCTGATTCGTTTTCTCGCCAGACGAGTTCAAGACAACAGTCAGTGACATTCGACGTTCCAACCTTGCCAAGTCAGGATCCAGTGCCTGAGGAGATACCGGGAGCATCTTCTAGCCAGACTGAGGCCCCTTCAGATGGAGCCACTGCTGCTGGGAGTGATCAGGACCAGGGAGGTCCGATTCGCCGTTCGGTTCGTTCTTGGAGGCCACCGCCGTATCTTCAAGATTACACAAATTGAAGTATTTATGTAAAGTATTGATTTTCCTTACAACGTTGTATTTCAACTATAATTTCCAAATAAGTGGGGGAGACTGTTGTGTAGTACTTATGTTACATTTTACCCCAACAGAGCGCTCTTGCTCTTCAAGCTGTCACTCATGTGCTGCCCCCTATTTTCTCTGTGTCTAACTATCACTTCGAATAAATTATCCAGTTATCAAGCGTGCTATTCATTCAAATTGCCACTAAATACATAATACAAGGATAGTCCAGGATCTTCGTGAACCCCATGAAATATTGAAGACACTGCAAGATATGTGCAAACCAGCTACGATGATGCACCAACACGCATTAAGAGACGAACTGAAAACAATGAGATACGATCTCAGCGAAGATCCACGTACTTTTGTGGCAAGATTCAATGATCTAGTTAGCCAACTCTGAAAATGCCCTGGTGTCACACATGATGATGGAGCAGAGAAATATGACTTCTAGAACGCAGTGAAGAAGGTCTATCCTCACGTAATGTTAACACGTTCAGTGCGTATGAACAAAACCAACCCACCCCACCAGGCGGATTGGTTTTTTTTTTCATAAATCTGACCGAAATGGTTCCAATATATATTTTATAGGTAATTAATCTTAATAGTCGAATTTGATTAAATTTTGCTCATCACGCACCATGTGTGTGATACGCCTGGTGAGAGTGATCACAGATTTTCTGAGGAACAGCGCTGGCTTGGGTCTCATAGGAAAATCGTGTATTATAAGGTTCGTTTGGAAAATACCCATAGAAATAGAAACAAGAAATGTTGGTATCAGCATTTTTATTGGGTTGGTTCCATAAATATCTACTCCATCAGCAAAAATACACGTCATGGCTCACACCATAGGTAGGCTCACACCTATCTCTTACCTACCTTGTCGGAAGAAAATATGTATCAATGACTATATTTATGGTAAGTATCAGTCCAAATGTATCTGTCAATCACATACAAGAAAATATCAATCACAATCAAATGTCAATTAAGGAAATATGAAGGAAATATAAATATTTGTTGCCATCATCGGATTCATCTCCGAGATCACGGAGCAGTTTTTCTATATCCTCGTCTGAATATTTCTTTTTCTCCTTAGCCAAGCGAGGGATTTTTCGTTCTGATTGTGCGTTATCAAACATCTAAAATACCAATACAAATAATACCGTGGGTAAAAAAATACTTGATAAAGAGAACTAATCATAAGCATCATACTGTACCAAAATGTGGGGCAAAATGGTAGGAAGAGAACAAAAATCAGGGATGGTGCTCTACATGTTGGTGCCAAAAACAACGTTTATTTAGTCACTGCCCGTTTGTAATCATGCATTATGAAGTAATTATTAATGTATTATTGATCTTACCTTGAATGAGAGAAGAAATAGCCACACGAGAACTCCAGAACGCACAACAATCGAAAGCAAAACTCCGATTGGGAGCATCTGTAAAACACAGTATTTTCCGAGTGAAGTACGTCTCCAAACTGCAGACGGCGCATTCTATCGGTTGTTCATAGTACCTGCTCAGGGCGGATAAAAAAACAAAGACTTTTGCACCGGTCGTCGATTTCCAGGAAAAGTTTGAAATAGCAGCAAGTCATCACGCACCATGTGTGTGATATGCCTACCTGACCCGACCGGATTCACGCACCGTATGTGTGATACGCATGGAACGTGTTAATGGACTCAGTAGACATCTGTGAGCCCCAGCTCACTAAAGTAACACAACAGAGAGGAGGCCGAGTGGGTACCACCCCCGCTTCCAGACGACCAAGCATCAACTGCGACGCCCGCCGCCAGAGGCGCTCGCTGCACTGGCGTCACTTTCCACCAAAGACGGCCGGCCTTGGACACCCGACTCGGACGCCTTGAGCAGGAGGGTGGGGGCACCTCTAATGAAATCCTATTGTAATGGCGTGGGGCGGCCATTCCCCTGTCTGTCTTTGACGCGATCTCCTTGAAGCTATCATCCACACCCCCTTGCCCAGTTGAACGTTTTTCGTACCCCCTTGAAACTGTCAATGAGGTAGTTGCATGGGTCGGAATTTCGTGATTTTGACTTCAGATTCGAATTTAGCGCACTTAAAAACGTTTCTACACCAGTTTTCAGTTCGAAATTCCATTTAGTTTAGTCGTATTTAAATAAAGAAGTACCGTACTTTTTAGTGTTGGCGGGCCACTCCTCTTACGTCATCCCCAAACGAGAATCTCACGATAGAGTGCGTTGAGATCACTGCCATCGAGGACAATTCGAGTCAGAAACATAGAAATATAGTTGCAAAATAATGGTGATGATTAAAAAAACTTTGAAATATATTTTTCAAGCTTTACATGTTTGAATTAATCGTTTAAATTGAAAGTTTTGAAGCATATTATGGATGTTTTTCTTGTTGCAATGTTGGCGCCATGGACCTAGGTCCACTATGGATACTAGTCCATGCTTGGCCCCCTTCACACCCGTGACGTGGCCCCCACTCCGGAGCGTCCAAGCCGTGTGTAGGTTTCCCACCTGAATCCCGTTCTTTGAAAAAATCTCTAAATTTTTAGGAAGCGTTTCTGGGAGTTTTATTTGCAGGTACGTACTTCAATAGAGATTCTCTACACAGAAAAAATACAAAAAAATATCATGCAACTATCCCATTGTGGAAAATCCCCCCTCAATTAAGTCCTCAGCGAGTCAGTACCCACGAGTCTTAAATTGAGTCCATTCCCCCGTCGTCCTCAGCTGGTAAGACTCCGTGACATCCAGTTGAACGATTCCCCTGAACTTCTCTACAAACACCATCCAGGATTTCCTTCGGGCCCCGACGACGTGAGTTTTATGAACTAAACCTATAGAATTGGCCAATTTGTTAGGTCTTCAAATTGTGTAGAATTAACAGTCAGTATGAGAACGTATGAACATTTCGAGTCGAGTCAGTCAAGTAAAGTAAATCTATTTTGTATTGCAAATCTATCAACTTTGTCTAAACTAAAACTAGCAGTAAAGTAGGTGAAGAATAACACACCGTTGTTACAATCATTTTATTTCTCATTTAACACGTTCGCTGCGGATCACGCCCCTGGGGCGTAAGGTAGGCCGACCAGACGGGCGGGTCACGCCTCAGGGGCGTGAGTGGTAGGATTGAGTTTATCCCTGATTTTCTTCACTTCGCCCGTACGAATCGTCTCCTTCTCTTGCTACGCTTGCTAGGAAGGTTCCGTTGGACCGCCAGAATCCGCCGTCGGGGGATTGAAACTGTGATTCACACGTCTCGTTAGTCAACTGCGATTTTGAAGCGTATTACGGAAAAAATCGGGTCAGCTCCCAAAAATTGACCCGCAGTGAACGTGTTATATTATCACATGTACCTACTCTTTGGTTGCACAACTAACGTTTACATCACGGAGAAAATCACTTTGCTTGGACTCTCGATAGTGAAAGAAAACCATCAGTAGAGTCATTTATTCAGTCAAACATCGATACACGTAAACCCTTCAGGTAACAATACCCTTCAGGTTGGTAATACAAATTGCATTTCATTGTATCTTAACACTCTCAACGCGGGCTCAAAAACCAGCTGACACCCTCCTACGGGATTTGCTTAAGTTCGATTTTTTGTATTAGTGCTTAAATGTTCCAAGTTACTAGGCCCATGTTCTGATTTTCAGACACTACAATGATTGTAAAATGTTCAAGAACATAATAACATCGTACATACACTGAATTACAATGATGAAATACACTGAAAATGATGAAATATACTCACTGAAACACGATCCAAACAGAGAATGGCGACCGACGACTTTGAACTGACACTGAACGCTACGAAATAGCAATGTGAAAACGACGCACTCTCTGGTGTTGGTGAGGAACTAAAGAACGAAAACAAACCCGTACGAGACCTCTACACCCCTTCGAACATTTCCTGCGAGGCTGAAATATGGGGACCTGATTCAGGAGGGCCATGATCTCATATGACATCACCCATAAGAGGCGAAAGGAGGCATGATGTCATATGACATACCCGCGTTGAGAGTGTTAACACAGTTCTAAGATTCCGATATTATTTCTTTGTTGTACAGTATCGTTACCCCTTTCAACCCTCCTTTTAGGAAGAACTTGTTACTGATCACCGACCAAAAGCTTACAAATTGGTGGCAGCGGTGGGATGGCAAGAACCCCCTGCTTCCCCAATACACTGAGCTTGGTCTTCCCAAAAGCTCACACTGTTTTGGTACTTCAAGGAGCTGGGGCGCACACTTGGATGAATTTATGAGGAACATACAAGGAAGACGGTGTGTTTTACGAGAGAGAACAGAATTATAAGTCGTTATCAATGTTATCTGATAGGCTATTGGTTGACCACTATTTTTTGTAATTCCTCATCTTTTTAGTCAAGAAATAGAGCAATGAGTTTACACTTTAGATTTTTAAATGTTATCATATATTTTTGTTGGCATGATACATTTGAAAAATTTAAAAACTCCAAATATCTTCACGCCGATTTGTTAGAACTAACCTCCTGATGGTTCCCTAAAAATCCCAAAATTTTCGGTTCATCCGTACATCCATGGTTTTGGAATTACTTTTGTATTGAACTAGACGTTCGAGGGAAGAAATTTCACACGGCTTCGGCTATCAACGGACAATGCCGAACCCTGCCGAGTGTCAGTCTTCGTTTATCTGTTATCAAGGCTATCTGTTATCAAGGCTATCTGTTATCAAGTTTATCATCATCAAGATGGTATGATAATGGAAAAAGCGGGAAGGACTGACACTCCGCAGGGTTGGGCATTGTCCGTCGATAGCCGAAGCCGTGTGAAATTTCTTCCCTCGAACGTCTAGTTTGAATTGAGCCGTATAAATCAGGGTTATACTTTTATTATAAAAAATATATTTTCTGTATTACGCTTACCGAATTTTATTAAAAAATGAAGAAGATAAGGTTTTGAGTTTTTTTTTGTGGTCACACATTCCTTAAAAAGTTTAAAAATATTGAAATTTTTTTTAGAAACAAGCTGGTTTTTGGTTTCTTTTCAAAGTAAACATGATGATTTACAAAGAAACCAGGGCTAGAAGTGTCCACTGCTCGATATTCGAATGTTTTCAAGCTAAAAAAAAATTGTGGAACATTGTTGTACCCTTATGAGGTGCAAGAATGTGCCAAGAAAAAACTATTTTCTCTATTCTTGCTTAACAGAGAGAATTTTTTTCATCGTGGCATTTGATACTTGGAGAGTAGAGGTACGTTGGGTAAATTTTTCAATAATATACGATGCAAAGTGAAGTATTTACACGTGAAAAACCAAACCTTGGCACAAAGTTGTATGAGTTGACGGTACATTTTCGGAATCAAATTCAAAAATTTTAAATTTTTTTTTCTCAAAACCGTTGAAGGGATTTTAAATAATTATTGACAGGTAGTTTTCTACTTCGATTTATTAATGTTTATCAACAGAGCTGAAGCTAATCTCAGAGAACATTATATACAAAATTTGAAGTACATGAATGAACTACGTTTCTGCTGTGTTTCCTCGAATTACTGCTTATGTCTTCTTTCCAGTGTGACTCCTCAAGTGCTTCTTCAGAGATCCTAGATGCGAGGCTCTGTAATCACATCTATCACAGGCGTAGGGCTTTTCCGCAGTGTGAGTCCTCATGTGAGTCTTCAGATCTCCTAGCTGCGAGGCTCTGTAATCACATTTATCACAGGCGTAAGGCTGCTCCCCAGTGTGAGTCCTTATGTGAGCTTTCAAATGTCCTGTCTGCGAGGCTCTGAAATCACATCTATCACAGGCGTAGGGCTTCTCTCCAGTGTGACTCCTCATGTGCTTCTTCAGATATCCTATTTGCGAGGCTCTGTAATCACATATATCACAGGCGTAGGGCTTTTCCTCAGTGTGAGTCATCATGTGAGCTCTCAAATTTCCTATCTGCGAGGCTCTGTAATCACATTTATCACAGGCGTAGGGCTTTTCCCCAGTGTGAGTCCTCAAGTGCCTCTTCAGAGATCCTGGCTGCGAGGTTCCGTAATCACATCTACCACAGGCGTAGGCCTTTTCCCCAGTGTGAGTCCTCAAGTGCCTCTTCAGAGATCCTGGCTGCGAGGCTCTGTAATCACATCTATCACATGCATAGGGCTTCTCTCCAGTGTGAGTCATCAAGTGCCTCTTCAGAGATCCTTGATGCGAGGCTCTGTAATCACATCTATCACAGGTGTAGGGCTTCTCTCCAGTGTGAGTCATCAAGTGCTGCTTCAGAGATCCTGGATGCGAGGCTCTGTAATCACATTTATCACAGGCGTAGGGCTTTTCCCCAGTGTGAGTCATCATGTGAGTCTTCAGAGACCCTAGACGCGAGGCTCTGTAATCACATCTATCACAGGCGTAGGGCTTCTCTCCAGTGTGACTCCTCATGTGAGTCTTCAGAGACCCTAGACGCGATGCTCTGTAATCACATCTATCACAGGCGTAGAGCTTCTCTCCAGTGTGAGTCATCAAGTGCTTCTTCAGATATCCTATTTGCGAGGCTCTGTAATCACATCTATCACAGGCGTAAAGCTTCTCTCCAGTGTGACTCCTCATGTGAGTCTTCAGAGACCATAGACGCGAGGCTCTGTAATCACATCTATCACAGGCGTAGGGCTTCTCTCCAGTGTGAGTCATCAAGTGCTGCTTCAGAGATCCTGGATGCGAGGCTCTGTAATCACATTTATCACAGGCGTAGAGCTTCTCTCCAGTGTGACTCCTCAAGTGCTTCTCCAGATTTCCTTGATGCGAGGCTCTGTAATCACATTTATCACAGGCGTAGGGATTCTCTCCAGTGTGACTCCTCATATGAGTCTTCAGATACCATAGACGCGAGGCTCTGTAATCACATCTATCACAGGCGTAGGGCTTTTCTCCAGTGTGAGTCATCAAGTGCTGCTTCAGAGATCCTGGATGCGAGGCTTTGTAATTACATTTATCACAGGCGTGGGGCTTCTCTCCAGTGTGACTCCTCATGTGAGTCTTCAGAGACCATAGACGCGAGGCTCTGTAATCACATCTATCACAGGCGTGGGGCTTCTCTCCAGTGTGACTCCTCAAGTGAGTCTTCAGAGCTCCTAGCTGCGAGGCTCTGTAATCACATCTATGACAGACGTAGGGCTTCTCTCCAGTGTGACTCCTCATGTGAGTCTTCAGAGACCCTAGACGCGAGGCTCTGTAATCACATCTATGACAGACGTAGGGCTTCTCTCCAGTGTGACTCCTCATGTGAGTCTTCAGAGACCATAGACGCGAGGCTCTGTAATCACATCTATCACAGGCGTAGGGCTTCTCTCCAGTGTGAGTCCTCATGTGAGTCTTCAGAGTTCCTAGCCGCGAGGCTCTGTAATCACATCTATCACATGCAAAAGTCTTCAACTCACTCCTCTGTACTCCAGAAGATCCCTCCAGAACGTCACTTTCCTTCACCTGATCTTCAGTCGCCTCTTCTTTCACCACAATTTCTTCTTCCATTTCTTCACAAAACACTCTTTTCTATAGTTTGGATTTTCAGTTATTAACGTATTCTCTCGGCTGCAAAGAGTAAAATCTCACTGAGACAGAAAGAGAAAACCCGAAATATTCAACTTCCAAAACTGATAACAAGAGCAGAGGAAACGTCGTCTTCTTCTTCTTGCCCCATTCAGTGAGTCCCTGCGATCCAGTGAGTCCATGGTGGCCTCCATGAGCGACACTCCATGGACCGCTACACTCCATTCATTGGAGATGCGGCCAGTTCTTGTGGGCGTGTTTTCCCCCACTCCTCGTCTACTTTGCCTCAGCTGGCTAAAGGGGCAGGCTTTGACGCTCAAGGTTGTTGTTGTGGAAGGATGAGGATTTGGGCCTTCTGCCGTATTTCTCTTTTTAGGCCGCTTGGCGCTTTTCCGAATATTCTGAAAGGGAGAGGGGGTAAATTACTTCGTTTCCTGTGAAGGCCAGTGTTTTTTGTGATCATGAATGACTATTGACGATTCGATGTACGTTTCGATGCGATATTTAAGATCAAAATAATATCAGAAAGCAGTATCGATATCGATAAAATATAGGTAGAAAATTATCGATATCACTGATATGGATAGACTATAGAAAGAAAAATACTGACTCCACTGATATCGAATATGTTTTTGCATATTTTTTTTAATCAATATCACTGATATCGATAAATTATCGAAAGAAAAAAACCTACTGATTTCACTGATATCGATGATGTTTTTGCATGTTTTTTAAAATCAATATCAGTGGTATCTATAGAATATCGGAAGAAGAATACTGATTCCACTGATATCGAGTATGCTTCAGCATATTTTTTTGATCGATATCAGTGCTGTTGTTAGAATATTGTAAGAAAAATACTGATATTGAATGTTCTTCATAGTTTGTTATCAATATCAGTGATCATGATAAATTATCGAAAGAAAAATATTTATTTCACTGATATCAACTATGTTTTTACATTTTTTTTTAAAATCGATATCTAAAAAACATAATGCTAGTTCTTTTTTACTCGTAAAAGTTGTAATAATACATAATATAATAAATTAATACAAAACAGAAATGGCGAACGCGAAATCGAAACGAATAGAAGTGGTGACGATGTCTTGTCCCTGTTTAGTGAAGAGGATTCACAGTATTACGGGCAGATTTGTTGTAATTAAAATGTATATTCGAATCTCAAAATATCACGAACACTCGTCTTTCCCTCTTCCTAGCCTATTCAACACGGATGACCTCTTAAGAGGCCAAGGCGGAGTCTCGCCCGGCCGGCAGACCTCTTAAGAAGCCTTGGCGTTCTCCCTACCTCACTTGATTCAAACACGTTGTCCGGGCTGGAGAAGGGCTGGAGGTCCTTTGTCTGGTGAATTCCTCGTTCAATGACCTTCAAGGTACCGGGAGTTGTTGTTCGTTTGGGGTTCGGCCATTTTCAACTTTGTCTACAGAGCTACCACCACAACATGAAATTTTGGTCGCCAGTGTTGCTCGGCTGGCCGGGTCGACCTCTCCGAGAGCGCCGTGAATGGGCTAGTCTTGTCTCCCTCGTCGCCTTATCAGATAACCCCCAGTGTTGCCACCTATCCAACAGTCCCTCTTCCCATATCGATTATCGAGCATGAAGACTGTAAGTTGATCATAGTGGGACGTCATGTTATTTCAACATTGTTGTTTATGGTTTGCGTTCATCTTCCATTTCTATTTATTTTGGTTTTTTATTACTTTGCGTATTTTAGGGGAAATTGATAAATTACAGCGGGAAGAAATATAACCATCACAACCGATATTTCATTTCTTTCGATATCAATATTTTCCTTTCGATGTTCGATAATATCGCAAGAGAAATATCGATGCAAATATCGAAACAAAATATCGATACCAATAAATATCGAAAGTATTGAATCGTCACTATGAATGACTGGTGAGATTATTATTATTTTGTTCATAAAGTAGGAGTGATCGCTTCTTTCAGTCAAATAAACCCGTTGTTTAAAAGTGCTGCGAGTTTTCCATCTTTTCCTTGCAATCCGGGTAACATTCCAACATCTGGCGACCGTGACATTGAAAGTGCTGTAAGCTTGCGGCGTATGATTATTGGACAGAGTTTACATTTTGATGCCAGAAGCAGGGGTTAAATCCCACCGCTGCCTCCATTTGTAAGCTCCGGCTTTCTTTGTGTTATTATTATACTAAGTTTACGCCATCATGAAAGCACTGACGGGGAAAGCGTGGGGGAAATTGGCGGGAACGGAAGGACTACATTTGAAGTCAGCTGGGTGGAGGAAGGGATGGAGGATAGTAGGGAGACCTCTCCCCCACCTCCAAGCGCGGATCCCCTCGCTCTGGGCCAGAAGTCTTTACGCCACCGTGAGATATAGGACCTCCTTGTGTTGGTCGAGTGAGAGCAGCGATTGTTTCAGCTGAAATTCGTGTTAAAGTCGTGAAAGTCGTTAACACCTTGCACGTTGGAAAAAAAACGCGTTGGTCCCCTGTGGCGGAGAAATTTTTTTTCGACGAAACGCTATAGCAGCAACATATATTAAAAAGTACATTTTTCCAAAAATTTTGACATAAAAAAAAGTTGAGAATTTTGAGAATTTATTCTCGGCGTCAACGTGACGCAGCCAGCAGTGGTGTCAAGTTGCTCCAGTTTGAATGGGAAATCAACCCCTATGTGAGTGGGTTGGCTCAGGCCGCCCGTCCACTGGACGCGAATTCTGGCGGCCTTTGCAAGGGAGATAGGTTGATGGTGCATAGAATGGGTAGGAATCAATCATGTACGACAATATAATACCTAGTTATTCCATACCTGGAAAGAGAACGAAGTCTTCTCTTTTTTGGGAGCTTTGTAGAGTACTCTGGCAAAGATTCAAAACAGAAAAACCGAGTGAAACACAAAAAAAATCGGAGTCGAACCACTGTGTCTTTTTCACGATAACTATGAAGTAATAAGTATGAAACTTATGAGAGGATTGAGCTGATTATTGACACAACCAACAATTAAACAATGTCGATCAACCTTAAAAAGAGTGAATTATTCCGTAAAAATTAATGAAAAATGTGAAAACATAAAAAAAATACCGGAGGAGCACACAAAGATAAGGTATCACTTTGATAACTGCTCAATTACCTTCAACCTCGACCGATTCAGCTCCGGATTGAACCGTTCAACTCATAATATGTTCATCTATCACGAAAAAATGCTAGAGAAGAGTGGAAACTGAGAACAAAAGAACAGGAGCAGATATTCTTGAACCTGTTTTGCGAGAGGTGTTTGCGTGACATAGACGCGGCCAGCCACACAGACCCCGGGATTTGCGTGACATAGACGCGATCCGCGTTCAACGTGTTAATCTACTACAGTATTGTTATATTTACCTTGTCCCCATGGTAACTGAGACAAACTGATTATCAAATAATGAGGAGCATCTAGGATGTGAGGATGGATAAAACGGCATCAGCGCTGCCTGGCGACGATTAGATAAACCTTCCGGAACTCAAAACCTACGTTATCACACTTAATCAATCGGCCGATGTGATTTGTGAAGTAGGTATCGTGTGCCGTGTTCCTAAAGCCGGGTTCCGTAGTGCTTAATAGGATTCGCGGATGTTAACTTTCGAAGGAGGGTGTTGCGTATTGGAAAATCAGATATTTTACGGATTACGGACATACCTAGCTACTTTGATAAACTTCGTAACGAACTCCTGTCGTTTGCTTACAACTCGTTCGACTCGATCTCACTCGAACGTTATTTCGTTTTGCTTTCTGGTTGTTTCCGAACCATGATCAAAAACATATTGTTTAGTAATTCATTAATTCCAGCGGACATTCCATAGGATAAGCATTAAGGCAACTACTTGGTAGGCGATAAAACTCGTAATTTATTTACCTTCTTCCTGCACATAACTGTTTCACTTAGTAATTTAGTTAGTACCTACCTATTTTGAGTAAGAAATAGTGGAATCTTTAGCGGCATGCGAGCCTCGAATTTGAACAGCATTAAAATCCATGTTCTAATATATCCAACATTCGAATTAAACCCCACATCAAATGATGCTAGTAAGACTTTTTTTTACTTGAGTAAGACTTTTGATGTTTATCATAAGCTTTGTGATATATTGAGACAAAAGTCTGAATTATAGATGTTCAAGTTCATCTTATTGACTTTTGGATTGTAGTTCATTCAAAAGTGATATAAAAGTTACTGTTCAGTAGGTATGTAATTCACTACACTATAATATAGTGTAGAATAATTGAATGTATTATGTCAAGAAAAACAGGCACAGAAGGAACATATTATGTTCCTTCTGTGCCTGTTTTTCTTGACATAACTACGATACCATTGTAGTGATGCCTTATTTTTTCGTAATTAGAGGGAAATTGTGAATTTTAGACATTGTAACCAAGTAAGTTCCCCTGAAATGTCATATTGATACTGTGAAACGTCTAGGCTGACTCGTTTGTTCCTATATTCATGTACTGTAAGACAGACATCGTTTTGTAGTAATGACAATTTTTTTTAGACTGTCCAGGAATTTTTTTCCACCCCGAAAATGAGTCTTGTTTTACAATGATTTAGGTACCTACTAAAAGTACTAATGTTCCTAATGACCTCAATGGTGATTATTTTTGGGATTTTTTTCATTGAATAAATCCAATAACCATTACCGATGTGGAATTCAATCATTTCATTCCCCAATTTCCCGAAAACGACCTTTGTTTTGATCCATTTAACACGATTTTTTACTGGTATTCGTCACATCGACGAATGAGTTGCAATAAGCACAAAAAATGGGGTTGCATTCTAGGGTTAAATAATAATTTTATCATTATTACATTACAATTTTATTATTAAATTATAATTTTATTATTATTATGAGTTTAAATTTTTATAAGAACAATGAGGAATTTCACGGAATTTTGTTTGCATTTTTCCTGAATAGTTAATGGTGTGGGATAGCTGAAAATCGGGGTGATAGTTACCTTTTCAAGTTCATTGTTGATGGCCATGGTTAAAAACAAGCCAGTTGAATTATTACTTTCAATAATGAACCTTTGGAATTAAAACTAGGCATAAAACTAAAATCTGAACACAATTGAGCCGAAAAGGTTTGCTAGTTAGATCATTATCAACCCACAACTTTATCTCAACCCTAATATTTCTGGATTAATCATTATATTAAACTAACAGGAAAACATTTAAAATTAAAAGAAATGTATTACAAAAATATTTATTGATATATACATGCAGTTGGGAACTTCCGGTCATTGATAACAAATTACCTTGTTCTCAACTGAGAATCATGAATTAATAAACACTTGATACATTACAACACAATTAAATTACTTGACAATCACAACTTGGGGTGCAGTACAAAATAAATCAATAAAATGACTACGCCAAGCAGGCATCATTTCTACAGAGCTTACCAATTTTGGATTTGATGACATGAAGTAAGTTCAGAGTAGCCACACAACTTAGAAAAATCAGGAATTTCTTCTGGTAAAGGCAGTTTTTTTTTCATTAGATAAAGACATCACTGAGATTATAATAAAATAAATAAATAATATATTTGATTTATTATTGGCTTGTTTTATTATTTTATATTTATTATAAAATAATAAATAATACAATAAATCATATAAATAAATATATTTATATCAATAGATATAAATATATCTATCAATTTTCACCAAAAATACCTATAAAATCTACAATTTACCTATTCCTTAGCCCGGAATCAGGCAGCCCCCTACCTCCGGGGGGATATAATATAGTATTACACATATTGTACTTTTATATTTTATTTAATATTAACCATAGTCATGAGATTAATCCTAACGGATTATATTGACTTTTATAAGAAATTAAATAAAATTTTATAATATATTTGAATTAAGTATATCCATTAAAGGCGTACAAAATGAATTTTATTCATTTTGGACTCGTTTGACTTTCAGTATGAATTTTAAACCAACCTGAGACTCTACAAAATCCATCTTGCACCACACAGTTCCAAATAGAAAAGACCAAATAGATTTTGGCAATGTTTGAGTACTAATTGAACTGGTCGTTGAAGAAGCCAAACAAACCTGAACATCCTAACGAATTATTTCTCCTGGTACAAAAATCTGTTCAGGAGATATTAGAATACGGTTTTCTTCATTTCAGTCATCTACAGCAGTCACAATCTCGTCCGCAGGTACCATCATGACCAAGAAAAAATGAATAAAAACGAAATAAGGAAAAAAGTACTCAAAACCATCCAAATGTGTTAGTTACAAATTACTAACTGAGTAATTAAATCAATTATAACGTATTCAATTATGTCACTATGATAGTTTATGCATAAACGGTTTTCTAAATTACTCGTACCTAAGCTTTAATGTATACTTACCACTTGGTAGATTGCTAGAGATAGAGTCCAGTAAGTCCCAAGTGTGTCGTCAGTATGAAATCCCTTCTAACATGGAATGGAGCCTGCAAAGAGAAAAGAAAGAATACCTATTCATTTAGTTTTTGGTACCAGACAAGCATTTAGGTAGAGATTTGCAAAGTCCTATGCTGATGTATCACCAGAACATTATTTATTATTTGAGATAAAATTAAATAGGTAAACATAGACGGGTAAATACATTTACTTAAGTTTGCCGGTATGACAATGGGGAAATTCCTTTTATAGTCAAGCTTTTCTGGGGTTTCATCCAAGTGCTCGGAGCAGACGGTGGTATCTTTGTTTATGCATCTATATTCCGTGCCTTCTGTAATCTAACATTAGCTCCTCTGATTATCGCCAATATTACGAATACTCTACAGAGAGTGCATCTTGCAAGATTTCTGAGTGCTTCTCGCAAGGTTTTATGTGAATCTCCTCATCATTACATCGCTTCAGTATAACACAATTTCCCGTGGGTAACAGCAAACAGGGCTAAGGAAATCGATAGGATTTGGTGGGCGGATTATATCCTGGTCGTCCAACTTTGCACGGTCGCTATTGCACTCAATGTATGCACAGTTATGGCATTGTGGAAGTGGAACTGTTCTAGTTCTCGGGGGAATAGCACTATGTACTATTAACTATTTTGCAGTACGACTCTGTTGAGGGCAAGCACTTCGTCACGGCGAGGTAATATACGGAGAAGTCTTCGTCCAGATTCTCGCACTGGGAGATTCGCAAAATCAGGCAAAACACACGCGGAAAATCAGCAAGGCGAAACTACGGTAAAATGTGTCAACGATGTACCGAGCTGTCATCACATCGGCCGATTGATAAGTGTGATAACGTAGGTTTTGAATTCCGGAAGGTTTATCTAATCGTCGCCAGGCAGCGCTGATGCCGTTTTATCCATCCTCACATCCTAGATGCTCCTCAAATAATGAATAAAGAGATCATTCTGTGTTCTTAGTTTATGAAGTTATCGTTCCTATTTCTATATTTTCCATTATAGATTATGAAAGTGCTAGGAAATAACCTACACTACTGACCAATTTTTATGACATTTTCAGCAATGTTCTCTATGAAAATCTCCAATCAAAGTAAAAGTAGTACATTTTCGAAATCAAATTCTAAAGTTTTTATTTTTATTTTTTTCGAAACCGTTGAAGGGATGTTAAATAAATGTTGATAGGTAGTTTTCTAATTCGATTTATCAATGTTTATCAACAGAGCTGAAGCTAATCTCAGAGAACATTATTTACAAAATTTGAAGTACATGAATGAACTACGTTTCTGGTAAATTTCCTCAAATTACTGCTTATGTCTTCTCTCCAGTGTGGCTCCTCAAGTGCCTCTTCAGAGATCCTTGATGGGATGCTCGGTAATCACATCGATCACAGGCGTAGGGCTGCTCCCCAGTGTGAGTCCTCAAGTGCCTTTTCAGAGTTCCTGGATGCGAGGCTCTGTAATCACATTTATCACAGGCGTAGGGCTTCTCTCCAGTGTGAGTCCTCATGTGAGTCTTCAGATGTCCTAGCTGCGAGGCTCTGTAATCACATCTATCACAGGTGTAGGGCTGCTCTCCAGTGTGAGTCATCATGTGCCTCTTCAGAGACCCTATCTGCGAGGATCTGTAATCACATCTATCACAGGCGTAGGGCTTCTCTCCAGTGTGAGTCCTAAAGTGCTTCTTCAGAGACCCTATCTGCGAGGATCTGTAATCACATCTATCACAGGTGTAGGGCTTCTCCTCAGTGTGAGTCCTCATGTGAGTCTTCAGGTATTCTTTATGCGAGGCTCTGTAATCACATTCATCACAGGTGTAGGGCTGCTCTCCAGTGTGAGTCCTCAAGTGCTTCTTCAGGTATTCTTTATGCGAGGCTCTGTAATCACATCTATCACAGGTGTAGGGCTTTTCCCCAGTGTGAGTCATCAAGTGCCTCTTCAGAGCTCCTAGCTGCGAGGCTCTGTATTCACATCTATCACAGGCGTAGGGCTGCTCTCCAGTGTGAGTCCTCAAGTGAGTCTTCAGATGTCCTATCCGCGAGGCTCTGTAATCACATCTATCACAGGCGTAGGGCTGCTCTCCAGTGTGAGTCCTCAAGTGCTTCTTCAGGTATTCTTTATGCGAGGCTCTGTAATCACATCTGTCACAGGTGTAGGGCTTCTCCCCAGTGTGAGTCCTCAAGTGAGTCTTCAGATTTCCTAGCTGCGAGGCTCTGTAATCACATCTATCACAGGCGTAGGGCTGCTCACCAGTGTGAGTCATCATGTGCCTCTTCAGAGACCCTTGATGCGAGGATCTGTAATCACATCTATCACAGGCGTAGGGCTGCTCTCCAGTGTGAGTCATCATGTGCCTCTTCAGAGACCCTTGATGCGAGGCTCTGTAATCACATCTATCACAGGTGTAGGGCTTTTCCCCAGTGTGAGTCCTCAAGTGAGTCTTCAGATGTCCTAGCTGAGAGGCTCTGTAATCACATCTATCACAGGCGTAGGGCTTCTCCTCAGTGTGAGTCATTGTGTGAGTCTTCAGATACCCTGGATGCGAGGCTCTGTAATCACATCTATCACATGCAAAAGTCTTCAACTCACACCTCTGTACTCCAGAAGTTCCCTCCAGAACGTCACTTTCCTTACCAAGCGGATCAGTTAAACCGTCCTCTCGTTTGATCATCAGATCCCCCTCAACTTCATCTTCAACTGCCCATCTGTTCCCCACCTCTTCTTCTGCCATTTCTTCATCCCCCATCTCCACCTCCTGTTTGATCTCCACTTCTTCCTTCACCTCATCTTCAGTCGCCTCTTCTTTCACCACAATTTCTTCTTCCATTTCTTCACAAAACACTCTTTTCTATAGTTTGGATTTTGAGAAATTAACGTGTTCACAGTCACACGAGTAAAATAGTAAAATTTCACTGACAAAAATCAAAACAGTCAACTTCTAAAACTGATAACAAGAGCAGAGGAAACGTCTTCTTCTTCTTCTTGCTCCCTTCAGTGAGTCCCCGCGATCCAGTGAGTCCATGGTGGACTCCATGAGCGACACTCCATGGACCGCTACACTCCATTCATTGGAGATGCGGCCAGTTTTTGTGGGCGTGTTTTCCCCCACTCCTCTTCTACTTTGCCTCAGTTGGCTGAAGCGGCAGGCTGTGACGCTCAAGGTTACAACTTGTAAGCAACATTTTTCTGAAACATAGTTGGTGTACGTTGAGGAAACTAATATACTTCACTGAGTTCTTATTGTACTGAAATTTGCACCTCATGACGGTCACACTGAGTGAATTAGATCGTGTGGCTTGGTTCTCTTAACCCTTTAGCGTTCCTTGGTACAACTGTTGTACCAAGCTAGAAGTAGCTTGAATTCTGGCGCGTTTTTCGTTCCATTCCTTCTCAATAGGGTGCAGCATCATGGAAAAAATGGTAGAATGTCTTAGCTCCGCCTAGATGTCGAGATATTGCAAAAGTGGGTGTTTTGCGGTACAACTGTTGTACCAAGGAACGTGAACGACAAAGTTTTTTTGCTGTCGTTTTTTATTCAAACCAAAACATCACGCGGTGACATCCACATGGATGAATTTCGTCTTCTATTCGAGGAACGTAATTTTTCTATAGCTATTCAAGTTTCCATAATGAAAGCATAACACTGGAATCGTGTACTCGCAACAATGTTATTGAAGTTTTTCGGGGCGGGCGCCCCATGATTTCTCACTGGAGATTGGACGCGTCGCATGCCTACGCAACAAGTCCTATTGAAATGTTGTTTGCTGTCGAATTTGTCATATGTTTTATATTGATTGAAAGTAAGATCATCCAGAATAAACTCAAATTACGATCGTTCCCTGATTACCTTTTACTGGTACAAATGTTGTACCAAGGAACATTATGGCCGAAAAGTGCACCTGGTGGTCCTTGGTACACATGCTGTACCATGCCATTTTATGGCGCGTGAACCATTTTTTTCGCAAAAAAAGGCTGAAATATTGTTAATAGATCCATAAAGACCCGACTAGATCAGAAAAAAAAATTTTCCCATGACGCCCGAGTTTTGCCCGCTAAAGGGTTAACCCATTTCAGGTCACTGATGCGTTTTCGCATCAATTTTATTTAAATATTAAAAGTAGAGGAAAATCTTCGTAGAAGAATTTTTTCTCGTTCTATACTCGTCAAAAAAAAGTTCTTCGACATTCGAGAGCTCGATGCGATTTTCGAATTTTTTTTTTTTTGAAAAGGAGGCCTTTTGGCCGAAAGCATGATTCTTGATTGAGCGAACATCGATTTGGAAGACGGAGACCTCTGAAATCCTATTAAAATGTAAAATTCATAAAAGTTGGAGTATTTTCGCTATCAATTGGTGAGCAAGTTATGCCTTATTTCGGCCGCCATCTTGTAAAAGAGTTCATCCTCCTCCTCTCACTTCTCTGTTATTTCCACCACTGGTTCGAAATGGGTTAAGTCTTGTAACCCCATTTATCACTATGGGAACCCTCACAGGGAGCAGAAGAATCTCTGTCAGAAACTAAGATAGAATCTAATAAAGAAACTTCAAGGACTATGTTTATGATTATTGTATGCGGATCCAACTTACCTTAGCTGAATGTAAGTACCCTGGATATGTAGAGCTGCCACCACCTACTTATGAAGTAGGAACTAGTTATGAACTAGTTGAAGTTAAGTTGAATAATAAAATGAAGTTAAGTTGAATAATAAAATGAAGTTAAGTTACTGCAAGTGGAGTTACGTTAATTAGGTAGTATGCAAAAGAGAGTGAATTTACTGTAAGCAACTATTGAATGACTTTACTTTAGTGTTGTACCTGGTCAAGGGAGAAGTCAGAAAAATGTGTAAGTACTTCCGTACATGAAATATATTTAAAATAAACAAGGTTATACCAATGAGTACTTGTATAGCAATTGTCCTACTATTCTCATGACTACTCTGGTAACTTAGTAAGGTTTGTCGACTTAGAGAAGTTAGTGGTGGGCACTGATGGTGGACACCGAAGGTGGACGCCAATGTGGACGCCACGTGTTTTATCATAACTATGCACAAAATACAACTTAATATTTGAATCTTTTACAAAGAAATATGAAACTTATTAATTAGGAAAATGGCTTATCAGTCTCTGAGCTATTGGCAGGTTCCTACCCGCCTGTACGCCTACTACGGGGAAGTTTATCTCTATATACACTTGAAGCAAAATATTATACAAAAGGATGATTGTTCAATCCTACCAGTTGATAGTCCGTGTTGGGTAGGTGCTGTCCTGAAGTCTGGCAGTCCGAAGAGTTGAAGTCGAGTCTTGAGCCGGGTGGATGCAAGAGGTGGACGCAGGTTGATCGGGGGGCCCCAGTCTCGGCAGGCTTGTACTCTCCACAACAAGGTGTCTCTTACGGGTCTCACTCCTAACTGAACTCAAGGGCACGCTGCAGAGGGGGTCTTCGATTTGGGAGGGGCGGAACGGCGATCACGCGCATGCGCAAGTGGTGGGGGAGCCATAGGTGGCGCGGCTGGTGGCGGCATCGGCAACTCGGCTGAGGTCGACGGCAGCGCTGCAGGTGGTGAACCGGCGGAACGAGGGCGCGCACGTTTACAAGTGTTGCTGGAGGAGCATACCGTGATCCAAAGGGGCAAAATCCTTCGGTCACAGTCTTATAATCAGATGTCCTGTGTTGAGAAGCTGGACGACATCCTCATTTACACGATCTTGGAGCCTTAAAAGGTGATTCATGGCTCCGAATGACCTCATCAACAGATTCAATCGTCAGCTCGTAGTGAAGTCTGTCATTTCTAAAGTATCTGTATGCATCAACGCAGCACATTATTCTGGAAGCGCTGAATTATTTCTCGATTGCTCTGGGCTGTGCACTCCCACCACCGGGCTGAAAGCTGAAGCTGGGAAGCATTCTGATTGGTGGAGCTCCAGGACGTAGTTCCAGATGAGTGCAACAGATTGCATTCTTGATCGATCATTCCCAACCTCATCTCAACAAGACACCTTGTTTATCACATATTTTTCTCCTTGGTGCGTCACCGGCCGCATCTAAGTAATTAATTCGATAACATTTAGTTGTATTCTCGATATGTATGAAAAAATCGAGCGATTTTCTATAATACACTGGGTTTCAAACGTTTCTATGGGTGGCAATTGTCGATAGAACATTCGAACTACTGGCAATAGGGACAACAACAATTGTCAGGGCAACTTGGAAAATACCTTTCGCCTCGATTGGTTTTTTCTAAATAATGGGGAATTGCCTCACATTTTATTATTATTATTTTTTTTTGAAAGAGGGTTCATTGATATAGAAGAAAACCACAGTGTGCTGCTCGAAGAAGCATCCAAGAAATTTAGAGAGTTTAAGGAAGATGGAAATTTTAAAAGAAGCGGCAATCTGTTCATGGAGGCATTAGGGATGCCCCCAAAGTATCGATACTGAAAAGTATCGATACTTCTTGAAAAAAGTATCGATACATATCGATACTTTTTTCTTTGATATGCATATCGTAGTATCGAAACTTTTTTTCCAGTATCCCAGTACTTTTTTATCTCTCACATTCTTCCTATTTCAAAATTCTTTTTTCTAACTCCCCTCAAAGACAAATTGTCTTTTGAGACGGAGGGGGCTCGCCATAAATAAAAATAAATAAATAAATTAAATATATTGGGGAGGACGCTCAGGACTCACCCGACGCCGGCCCTAGGGACGTGAGGGGACCTACTTGACAGTACCTCTATCTCTACGTAGATTGTTGGGAGACCAACAAACTTCAACAAATCAAATAAAGATGATGTACCACCACCTCCAGCTCTCTATGATAACCTGCTGTCCTCTGTAATCTAGGAAGGACCACCAAAATGTTAACCCAACCAACTGCAATACGAAAACAAGTGCAAAAACAAAAAAAAAATGAGTGATTTATTGTTTTGTTTATTCTATATTAATTATTACCCTTGCGATGGAGAGATGTCACAGAGATAGAGAGAAACATAAACGAAATTTTCACCCATTTTTGTGAAAGTCCGGGACCGGCCACATTTTTCATTATAAATTTATTTTTAGGAACTAACATTTTGTTGATTGTTGACGCATTTATAGCTGTATTAACGGTGAACGAATAAAGAAAGCTATTATTATTATTGTTAAAGTATCAAAAAGTATCGATACTTCAAAATATCGATACTTTTTGAAAGTATCGTATTGATACTTTTTGATACTTTCTAGATGTATCGATACGATATTATATAGATACTTTTGAAGTATCGGACATCTCTAAGGGGCATGAGGTTGCAACGTAACGGAATTTCTGACCAATCTGACTTCATAGGAGGAGCTGTGCCCAATGCTACAGTAGTGCTACCTCTGGAAGCACAAATGAAATTGTAGCTTACGTGATCGAACACAAAACACCCAGACGTGCAGGTGACCAAAAGAAGCAATTTTACTCACTCTTTTTACAATCCGATTCTACTTATTAGTTTATCAAGCATTATTAGTATTCATCCTCTCACATTTAACCCTTTAGCATTTTGTGTCCCTCTGAAAGAGGACACATCGTAGGTACGCTGGATGCTCAGCCATCTGAAAGGGATCTCGGACCTAGACGTTTTGTGTCCCTGGTAAAGGGACACAACGAAATAATCGAATAATTCCGTCCAGGGTCGCTCAACAGCCGATAGTGTTGGTGGGTTTCTGTATTTACCGGGTAACAGTGAGAAAAAGTGCACCGCAAAATTTTTTTTTGTTGGCGAACCTGGTTTTTTGGCGATTGTGTCCCTCTCCCAGGGACACAAAACATCGAGCACAAAGACTGACAACCCATTCGATCTACTTTTTGTTCCTGTGCATCAAATTTTTCAATTCTTCCTCATTGTTTGGATTGTCAACGCCAAAGTGAATGAAACTACATTAGTTATTAGATTTATTGCAAAAAGAACGAAATTTATAGATCGATCTCTTCTTGAGTTATGATTTTTCAAAATATGGGAGCAGTACCATTGGCCTGGTCATTTTTACTACAAATCCGATAATAACAATTCGGAAATCGTTTCCAAGCACTCGTTTGTAATGATCGGTTTTCCTACGTGGCCAATGGATTTGAATTTTGTGAAAACCTAACAATTACATGTCCTTGCGCTTAATGACTAGGATAATTATGATCCACTTACCGTGGTGATGATCTACAGTTTTCGTCGGCAGGGCGGGCGTCGGAGTCGTTGACTAGGTGTTCCTCGGAATCACCAAAAAATGACCTCCCTCTTCTCCTAGACCTTCGTAAGTTAAGTATGTTTCCCCTTAGTTTGTGAATTATTGAACTTAGTTATTACTTTCTTTCAATGTTAACTATTTGTCTTTTGTTTCAGGTACCTACTCTTCGAGATTGGACTTCTTCAGGTAAGTAGGTAAACTATTTCTAGACTAACCCCCGATCGATCTGCCCAGTTCAGCAAGACTCAAACAAGGTAAGTTGATTCTATTTCCCCAGCTAGATCTGCCTCTGTTTTACCAAGCACCAGGAAATTGATCAGGTAAGTTAGAATATAAACTACAAGGTTTAGATTACCGAACGAGAATTGTCTATTTTGAGTGTAGACACAATGGTAACGTGTTTCGTAAATAAAATGTACTTTGTACAATAAAATCTTATAAAAATGTCGAAATGAGTATGTTTCTCCTACTCTTATGAGCTCGGTAAATATAACGAAAGAATGAGGGAATAAGATACCCTTTACTGCCGAGAGCCCAGACGGGGTACCTCCAAACAATGGCGTCAAACAAAGAAGGAAATAGTGTTTGTAGCTTTCACAACGAACAATAACTAAAAAGGAACAATACCTAGGAGGAGTTTATGTATTAACAGTGTGACTCTAATAAAGAAGGAATTAAAGATTTACAATCTTTTACCGGTATAGGCGAGGTAGAAGCGTGGTGTCTTGTGGTGGTCCGTTGGAATGCAGGGGTCCTCGAATCCTTCGTTGTGAGCTCAATCGGTATAGAGATGGGTCGCTCATTAAAGATCCGGCTCTTTGAGCCGGGTCTTTCAGAAGAGCGAGTGTGTGACGAGCCGTCACAGGGGCTTCCACCACCGGCGATCCCCAAGTTGAAAATTCGGCGGAATCCTCCATGCGAGACCGAAAGCATGGAGGTGGAGGTCGGGAGCGCGCCGCCAGGCGGCAGCACCGGACGGGTCAGCACCAGGAAGTGAACGGGTGGGGGAAGGATCCAGAGGGGGAGGACACGGCTGGAAGAGAACGACCGCCCACCCCTCAGACGTGTCTTGATCGAGCCTCTCACCCCATCTCTCTGTGTGAAAAGTCTGTGTGGAAACTCTGTGTGGAAACTCTGTGTGGAAATTCTGTGTGGAAACTCTGTGTGGAAAAGTCTGTGTGACATCAGTAAATTGGACATTTGGAAGCCTGAAGTTGACTGCTGAACCTATCAGTGTACGATTGCGCCCTCCTGAAGATTCAAGTAACCAACGGCCGACCCTAGCATCTCAAACGGACCAAGCCCAACGGATTCTCTCTCAAAACCCAGTACTGGTAAATCTAAAAACTTGTAAAATTCTCTTTCTTAAATTGTTCCTCCTAGGTAAATTGATTCTAGTGATTTTCTTTCGTCCAAAGGACTCATTCTCTTTCATGTTACGAAACACCACGTGTTAGATTTTCATGTTCCGTAACATCGTATGCTCAAGATCATGTTCCGTAACACCACGTGCGAATGTTCACCTTCCCTCTCTTTTTAGTTTCGAAACACCACGTGGATTGTAGTCTTGGAGGTTATCCCCATCAGGGCCCTCGGTAATTAAAGTCAACATAATATCATTATTAGAAAGGGTATCTTAGTCCCGAGTTATATTGTTCCTTTAGTATTACTATTTTTCTTGTCTTTGAATACTTACCTGAAAATTATACAGGATTCATTTTGTTTACTTACCTTGTGGTTATCATTGGTACATTCCCCGATCAATTTCCTGGTGCAGAATAGAACCATAAGAGGTACTTACCTAAGAATACTTACCTTGCGAATCGTAGTGAGAACCAAAGTAGAGTCATTAACGTAGAAACAGGACTTGAAAGTACTTACCTTAGACTTGCTGAGATCTCGAAGAACCTGAAAAAGAAAGAAAAGTTATTAAATATAAAAAGTACAAATTATTACACAATAACGGAAAAGATAAAAGAAGTCGTAAAGGAAAATACTTACTAAAGCTCAAGTTGGACAAAGATAGGCATTTTTCGGTAATCCCCAAAAGGATACCTATTCAACACCATCTTCGTCGTTTTCTGCTGACTGGTTCCGCTGCTCATAGAAATCACGGTAAGTGAAATTTGGATACTCCTAGTATAAGTGCAGGGGCATTGTAGTGGCGAATTTTAAAATCAAATTAATAACCTTGCTCGGTCACCGTAGTGTTCACGAAAATTCACCATTACAATTTGGTGGCACGCGGTGTGATTTTGATAAGTTTCGACTATCACGAACCTTCAGTTCGCCCTGCACTTAACTAGTAGAGGACCGCCCAGGAGATTGATCAAAGTACCATAGGAATATCATTTCTATTGACTCAAATCCACATTGCATAGGTATTGATCTTGTTGTCTTGTATATATTGGAAGGAAATTACGAGCCTAGTACGTTGTTTTTTCTGTAAAAACAAGGAATACGGCCGTAGACATAAAACCACCCGTGAGCGGAGTGACAAGAGTGTGAGCGAACGAGCGAGAAATCAGGTTGTTCCCGCGGCATTCTTCCGCGAAACTTTCGGGCGAACCGTCACGTTCCGGATCCTCACTGTTTGGACGATCCGGGTCGGTCTTCTCGTGGGTTCCAGAAGTTCTGGACCAGACCGTTTCAGAACGACTCTCGGGCGGATCGCCGGGTTTCGGATCAACGACCCGTAACACCGGGTTTCGAGTCGGCGGGTTTCGTAACGTAAACACGTTCCGAGAACCGTCGTTCCTCAGTCAAAGGAACGATTCGAAACGAACTGGTACCGAAACTCGGACAAGTACAAAAACTTGTTCCTGGGTCGGAACAGTCCAACCCCAAGTCTTGTTGTCGGTTCAGAACCACCGTTCCGGGTCCGTGAACTGTTACGGAACAACTGTTCCTCACACACTCGTATATCCTAGATCAATCGCGAAACCAAACGTTTCGTAAACACCGACCTGTGACAAGTGAACTGTTCTTTTGTTCATATCTAACCAATTTTTCCTCGTTACCAATTCACATCCATTGAAATTGTCCACCATGGCCAACGGAGGAGACGCATCAACGATATCCCTCGAGATGATGGACGCCGTCACCAATGCAATGGCGCAGATGGGGAATTTCTTTGCCTCACAAAAGGGAGTCCCAAAACCCGAAGAGCAGGGTGCCGGACTTCCGAGATCATTATTCATGGAAGTGGACGTATGGAATCCCGACGAAACAGGATGCATTTCGGCGCAACAGTTCTTTTCCGAGGTAGAGCAGGCCACCACCAACCTATCCCAGGCACAAAAGGTTCAGTTCCTGAGAGCGCGACTGAAGGGAGGAGTCAAGCGGTTCCTGGCGGAAGCCACAGGCGAGGAGCCCTACGACCGCCTGAAAGCTCGAATCCTCCGGTGGTACGGAAAAGAAAACCCCGAACGAGCAAACATCAAACTCTGGACCACAAAGAGACAAGCAGGTGAGCCCCTCCGGAAATACGCGGAACGCTTGATGACGCTTGCAGCATGCGCGGTCGAGGCAGAGGAGAACCTCCCTCTAGAACAGCGACCCGAATGGGTACAACAGAAAACCCTACGAGCGTTCATCCGGGGGGTGGATAAAGAAATCAGCCTGTTCCTAAGGGGAGGAACCGTCGAGACCCTAGAGGACGCGAACGAGAAGGCCGAAGAGTGGGAGGAGACGGACCGGGAGGATCGTGAACCGGAACTCAGGTGGGACGTAGCGGGGATTCTGAATCAGGAACCCAGAAAGTGCTACGGATGCGGAGAGGTGGGGCATTTTGCAGCCAGGTGCCCGAACCGCGGCAATTCCGGAGGGAATCGAACACCACCGAGGAGTCCGGCGCAAGGAGGAGGACTTCCGCGGAGGTCCCACTTCCGGGGTCCACCTTTACCGAAGCCGCGGTTCCCTTGTTGTTTCTGCGGTGACCCGAACCACTACCCGGCGGATTGCCCTTATGGGCCCGCCAACGACGACTTGTGTGGATTCTGCGGGAATCTGGGGCACATCGAGACTGAGTGCTTCAGAATGAAGATGATGATGAGCGTGCCCCGTCGAGCGGTGACCTCCGCACCCGCCGCAGCGATCACCGCCCCGATACCTGATCAGCAGGAGGAGGAAGTGAAGGGCGATGAATTGATCGCATTCCAAATGACAGTGGCGCTCGCCACAGAACCAATGATGTCAGTTCTCGTAAGGTTGGCGGATGTGGACCGCCGGATGGTGCTGGACACCGGCGCTGCTGTGTCAACGTTGTCCGAGCCCATCCCCGGGGTGAAACTCCGACCGACCACCGCGAAATTGTGGGGGGGCCGACGGACAATGGTTGTCACTCCGTGGGAAGCAGGAGGTCTCGGTGGAGATTGGGCCGGTGCGAGCGACCCACGTATTTTTCATTCTTGATAGACCTGATTCCGGCCTAAATTTGTTAGGACTGGACCTTCTCCAAAAATTTCCAATTAGCATCCAGACCGACACAGGGGCAGTAATAATGGATCACCCTGAAACCGGGGAACGCTTAAATGTCGGGGAAATGATCCGGGACCCCGGCGCCCTGCAGAGCCTGGAACAGCTGTCGGCCGACTGGCAGGCGGAGAAATTGGAGAGAGAAACGGACAAACCCCAGCAAGGACCAACTCACATGCCAGAGGACGTTCCTTTGGAGACTCCAAGGATGCCTGGGAGCGGACGAACTACCGAGGACGGGGAGCCCCACAACTCAAACGATCAGGAGCGTTTTCAGACCCAGGAACGAGAGGAGGCTGCGGACGCCGACCAGCCGCAGCAACAGGAGTATCTTCCAGTGGCTCTTTTGGTGAGCCCTGAATGGGTACAACCTGGGGAATGCCAAGAGCCCCACGACACAAACGATCGGGAATGCTTTCAGACCGAGGAGCGGGAAGAAGCTGTAGGCGCCGACCAGCCACCGCAACAGGAGTATCTTCCAGTAGCTCCTTTGGTGAGCCCCGAATGGACACAACCTGGGGGGTGCCTGGAGGGAAATCGCCAATTGTCCGGCGACCCAGGGGAAAGTGAACGCGACCTGCCGGTTCCTCGTGAGGTCGACATTGGAGCGGCGCCCACCGTGGTAGGACGACCATACCCTGTGGTCCCCCTGCTGCCCGATCCCGAAGAGGAACCAGCCCGTAAGGCGCCAGCCTGCGGGGCGACCAACAATGGAGCGACGAGAGGCGAGATTGGAGTTGGAGCCGGTGCTGTTCCGCTGATCGTTGTTCACCGATGGGTGGGGGCCCTGCGAAGGCTCTGGCGGTCGCGCAATCGGTTGATTGGCCGACGACGGCGCCGCTCGCGGCCCCCGAATGAGCAAAGAGCGTACGCGAGTCGGGCAGCAGTTCCGCCGGACAAAAGGAAAAGATTTTGGAAGGGACCACGGACCGGACAAGGACAAAACCAAGACATCAACGGCAATGTAGAGAACTCGCCGGGAACAGCAGCGTGTTACCACCGGAGCAGACTGAAACCTGCATTCCTTAATGATGCACCGGACGAAGGTACGACCCTCGATCCCGTGACTGAGGTGCCGACAGTTGCTGACAAGGCGAGCCCAGGAAGGAAGACGCACGACGAGTCAGAATGGATGGACTTGGTGGACGAAGAGACGTTCCTCGACGTTGTTCCGAGAGCAACCAGGCGACCATGGAGACGACGGAAACCAGGGGTGGCGAGTCAAGCCGAAACTGAAAACAGTGAACCCCGGGTCCCGATCCGACCGACCGAACCGGAACGCGATTCGCAACCAGGACCACGCGCGGACCATGTGCGAGTACATCCTGGGTCAATATAGGTCTAGAGTTGTGAAGTTCACCTGTAAATAAAAATAGTTGATGAGTTAATACAATAATGTTAGAAAACAGTTAATAATAAGAATACATGCATATAAATGTTAATAAAGAAAGATACGCTTACCTGGGAGAGTTGACTGAATACCTGTGATCCATGCCGGGAGGGGGAAGCCGCGACGATGGTGGGGCCGTTTCGGGCCGGACGGGGAGGGAGTCTGGATTCGGGCGGCAACCGCAAGGTTGGGGGTATCGAACCCAACCGGGGGTTTCCGGGCGGGCCGGGGAACAGCCTGAGGAGGGGAGAGAGAGGGCGGACTTGAGCGATTCTGTGGCGGGGGTGGTGAATATGGCCGTGTTCTGTTTCAGGAGGAGGAACCAGGTTAGGCCACTATGTCCACACCAAAGCAGGAGGAACAGGTAGGGCAGATAGGAGACTGGGCCAAGGAACACCATCAAACTGTGGAGGCTATGATCGCCATCGGGGAGGCTGCGCAACTGGTCAAGGGGTACGCTGACGACGGAGGAGAGGCGGCACCACCGTTTTCGCCGCTGTCACAGAAGGATAACGCAGCAACGCCGGAGGTCGCACCAAGTCTGCTCCTGAGTGACTGTCCAATTTGCGGGAAACACGAGAGGATCATCACGGGCTTCGGATGTCAAAGTTGCAAGACATTCTGGAATCGACTGATTCCCAAGTGCCGGAAATTTCCAATGGGGCATCCAGACCACCCAATGCCTTGCAAGCTGCACGAACATCGAGACACACGGCCTGCCGACTGTACCGGTTGCCGACAATGGAGGTACGAATGCGCATTGATCGAAGCAAGGCCAGACCTGCCGCTGCCACTGCCACCCGTGACCCCCAGGGGGACGTCGTAAAGCCGATGAGGGCATCGGCCTCCGGGGAAAGGAGGAGTGTGACGAGCCGTCACAGGGGCTTCCACCACCGGCGATCCCCAAGTTGAAAATTTGGCGGAATCCTCCATGCGAGACCGAAAGCATGGAGGTGGAGGTTGGGAGCGCGCCGCCAGGCGGCAGCACCGGACGGGTCAGCACCAGGAAGTGAACGGGTGGGGGAAGGATCCAGAGGGGGAGGACACGGCTGGAAGAGAACGACCGCCCACCCCTCAGACGTGTCTTGATCGAGCCTCTCACCCCATCTCTCTGTGTGAAAAGTCTGTGTGGAAACTCTGTGTGGAAACTCTGTGTGGAAATTCTGTGTGGAAACTCTGTGTGGAAAAGTCTGTGTGACATCAGTAAATTGGACATTTGGAAGCCTGAAGTTAACTGCTGAACCTATCAGTGTACGATTGCGCCCTCCTGAAGATTCAAGTAACCAACGGCCGACCCTAGCATCTCAAACGGACCAAGCCCAACGGATTCTCTCTCAAAACCCAGTACTGGTAAATCTAAAAACTTGTAAAATTCTCTTTCTTAAATTGTTCCTCCTAGGTAAATTGATTCTAGTGATTTTCTTTCGTCCAAAGGACTCATTCTCTTTCATGTTACGAAACACCACGTGTTAGATTTTCATGTTTTCATATGCTCAAGATCATGTTCCGTAACACCACGTGCGAATGTTCACCTTCCCTCTCTTTTTAGTTTCGAAACACCACGTGGATTGTAATCTTGGAGGTTATCCCCATCAGGGCCCTCGGTAATTAAAGTCAACATACTATCATTATTAGAAAGGGTATCTTAGTCCCGAGTTATATAGTTCCTTTATTATTACTATTTTTCTTGTCTTTGAATACTTACCTGAAAATTATACAGGATTCATTTTGTTTACTTACCTTGTGGTTATCATTGGTACATTCCCCGATCAATTTCCTGGTGCAGAATAGAACCATAAGAGGTACTTACCTAAGAATACTTACCTTGCGAATCGTAGTGAGAACCAAAGTAGAGTCATTAACGTAGAAACAGAACTTGAAAGTACTTACCTTAGACTTGCTGAGATCTCGAAGAACCTGAAAAAGAAAGAAAAGTTATTAAATACAAAAAGTACAAATTATTACACAATAACGGAAAAGATAAAAGAAGTCGTAAAGGAAAATACTTACTAAAGCTCAAGTTGGACAAAGATAGGCATTTTTTCGGTAATCCCCAAAAGGATACCTATTCAACACCATCTTCGTCGTTTTCTGCTGACTGGTTCCGCTGCTCATAGAAATCACGGTAAGTGAAATTTGGATACTCCTAGTATAAGTGCAGGGGCATTGTAGTGGCGAATTTTAAAATCAAATTAATAACCTTGCTCGGTCACCGTAGTGTTCACGAAAATTCACCATTACAAGTGAACCACGGGTCAGTAAAAAAGAACCGCGGCTCTTCGGATCTTTTGAGCTCAGTTCTGGTAGTGTTCGTTAAGATCGGTTCTTCAAAAGAGCGAGTGAACTGCGGATCAGTAAAAATGACAAATGAATCGCGGTTCTTCGATTTTTGGATCTCTTGAAATCCAGTAAAATAAATGAACGGCGGCTCTTCGATCTTCGGTCCTTTTGAGAACGGCGGCTCTTCGTTCTTCGGTTGTTTTGAGATCGGCAGTGTTCGGGAAAATTAGGACCTGTAAGCTTTGGACTTCACCGTTGAATTTAAGATTCTCGAGTAAGTCCGTTTTAAAACCGATCCAAATATAGGTTGAGAGGCTATATTGACATAAATAAAAGGTAATCTAAATTTAATGAATTTAATGATAATTACCTGGTAGACAGCTGTAGCGGCTCGGAGGTAGCTGAAGGCTCTCAATATCAAGGTAACACCTGAAGGGTTGATTACTGATTGTTTCGAAATATTATTGTTATGTCTGAAGGACGGAAGTTCGATTCCTGAAGGGAACTAAGAGTGCACGAAAATGATACTGGTGCACGATGAATTGGCGCACGCACGAAAACAATGCGTCGCACGGAAATAATGTGATTTGCACTAAAATGGTGTGATCGCACGAAAAGAGTGCGTTCACACGTAAACCTGTCTGTTACGGAATAAGGTGAATGAAATGAGAAATGCAAAATTGTACAATCTAATAGGAACGATTTAATGAAAATAAAGGTAATTTTGACTCTACGTTAAGTTCGGTTGCAAGCAAGTACAAATTATACAAATAAAAGGTTTACATGAAATACGTGCGTTTGATTTCTCCTTCTCTCTTTCTCTTAATACAACTTTAAGATTTACTTTACTCAATGTTAACAACTCTTGACTCTTGTCTTGACTGACTGACTTTACTACTAAATTGTTCTTTACTTTACTATGACTGAATTTACATCTACACCATTCGAACACAACTATCATTGGCCAATGTATAGATATTTGGTTTATTACACTCACAGCGTCGGGGCCCGTAGGAAATCCGTCGGTAGTGCGTTGAAATGTTCTTGGGGGATGGGTGTTCAAGCTGGATGTCACGAAGTCTTACCAGGTTGAACAGGGGGTTGGCTCAAATAATAAACTCGCGGGCGACAGGGCTCTCACCGGAATATTACTGAGGGGATCCAGTGACTGACTTGCACAGGGGGTTCGATAAACGTGTATCTAGCGGGGCAAGAGAGTGTGGATGTTCGCATCAAGGACTGGGGAGGTTATGGCCGCTCCACGCGGTCACCAGTTGATTTCTTTGTCGAGGTCCCCACCCTCCAACGGCGAGTACTGCGCAGGGCTCCGCGGCGGCCTGCGATTGGCGGACGGTGACGTCAAGGTGACATGAGCGCTTCTGGTGGTGGGCGCCTGAAGATGGTGGTGGCGCCCTGGAGCGGGGACGGTACAATGCCCGCTCCGACCTGTTGACTTTCGGTGGTGGAGGAAGAGGAGCTTGGATGGTGGTTGCTCACCCCTTTATTTCTGGATATTCAAATCCGTGAGCTGGGGCTCACAGACCTCCTTTTCGTCAGCTCACTGTTGCCAACCCGTACGATAATTCCGAGGGAAAATACGATATAAGTCGATCAAACAATACAATTTTGCGGAATTGTATCGTAGCACCACATGCATTATTGTATTTTTGGTCGTAAACTTTACAGTATTTTTCCAGTGTTTTCTGTGACCCACTTTCTGATTCCTTCCGTTGTTTTTTCTCCCTGTTTGATTTTTACATCATGATTTTTTGTGAGGAGCTTTCTGATACAAGTTCAAAAGGCAAGCAAAAGCACAGCCTTATCTTACCAATATTATCAATATTGAAGCTTACGTACTTATTGGTTCGTTTATTCTCTTTCACCTTGGTTACCTTAATTTTCTTTGTTGAATAATGATATAACATCAAATTATATTATTATAAAAATGTTATACCTAATAAGAAATTTTTTTAAAAATTGTGGTTTGTCATTAGAGGCATAAAAAAATGCAGATTTCATATAAATACTTAAATATTTTACCATAAAACTGTATTTTCAAGTCTCACTTATTCATTGCTTTAATCGTGTTCATTTATTAATTTTCGTTGATTTTTGAAGGATTTGTTGAGCATCTTTATTGAACAACAGCGCTTGTTGGGTTATTATTTTCAATAATGAACTATTCCGGGCAGAACTAAAATAAACCGTTGTGTAACAATTTGCAGCGTTTTTCACCGTATTTTCATCTCTGCAGTAAATACGAGCTCAAAAGAGCCAAAAAAAGCCACTGATCCGTCGAAAAGATCCGGATCTTTTGAATGAGCGGAGCGCTCAGAGCCGTTCTTCTTGGTGAACCGTTTTGCCCATCTCTAAATCGGTAGGGCATAACGTGATCCAATTGCCTCAGATAACGGGGTCGAGTTGCCAGGGTGTTTGAATGTTCGTAAAAAGGTGGGCTCTAGGGTAGGGTGGGGCAAAGATCCGCAATTTTAGGTTTTAACTTTTTTTTCTCACCCAATAAGGAAAAGGTCCCACATGTTTTAGCTTCACTGGAAAGCTTATTTTATGTGCTACAATGTACCATTTTATTAGTAGCGAAATAAGCACCATTTAGAAAAAAAAGGAAAGGTAGACAACATTGCCTTTGCGAACCTTTGCCCCACTGTTTGGGGCAAACGTCCGCAGCTGCGGATCTTTGCCCCATTGAGTAGAAAAGGGCAAAAGTAGAAGAAATCGTTTCAAAGTGAAGAAATGTGGGCCAAAACATGGTTTGCTGAGCAAAAAAAATTAAAAATCATATCTCGGGAACGGATTGAGATATAAAGGTTTGGTTGGCGGCGTTCTACTAGGCAGATTTTCAGTCTAGTTTTACCCAATTTTGGTTCATAAATTATTCGTGTCATTGTTCGAGTCTACTGTTATTACTATATGACATATACGAGGGTGGATCAAATATAAACGGGACTCTGACCTCTGAGCGCCGACGGTTGACAGAAGCAGGCCCGTCACTTCGAAATTGTTTGAACAGGTTCATTAGAAGGTGGATGAGGGGGGCGTCTCCCCCTTTACAACCTTTCATGAGTAGTTATCGCGATGTCTGAACAAAAGGTGCCCGTTTCCATTGAGCAACGAATTATCATAAAATTTCTTACCCGTGAAAGAGTCAAACCTTCGGAAATTTTTCAAAGGTTGACTGCCCAGTTCGGGGACCAAACCCTCTCTAGGACCCGTGTGTTTGCCTGGCACAAAGAGTTTCAGGAGGGAAGAGAACGAGTAGAGAATGAGGAACACGATCGTCGTCCCTGGAGCAGCATTACGGATGAGAACATTCAAGCGGTTCGTGACATTCTTGAAGATGATCGACGTGTGACTGTCTTCGAAATCGCTGAGCAGGTAGGGGTAAGTTATGGGAGCTGCCAAACGATCATTACAGAGCACCTAGGATTCCGTAAAGTGTGTGCCAGATGGGTCCCTCGCCTTTTGACTGCAGATCAGAAGTTGAGACGTTTGGAGGTCTGTCAGAGGCTTTTTGCAAGGTTTGAGGAAGAAGGGGAAGCATTTTTGGCTAGCATCGTCACCTGCGACGAAACATAGGTCCATCATTACACACCCGAATCGAAGCTAGCCAGTATGGAGTGGCGGAGGAAGGGGGAGACAGCCCCAGTGAAAGCAAAAACTCGACTGTCTGCTGGCAAGGTCCTTGCAACTTTTTTTCGACTATCGAGGCGTTTTGCTCATTGATTTTTTGCATGAGCGAAGAACAATCAATGCTGCCTACTATTGTGAGCTGCTGTCTCAGGTGAGGGCTGCATATCGCAGCAAAAGACGGAATCAACCAATTCGTGACGTCATCCTCCTCCACGACAATGCAAGGCCCCATACTGCAGCTCTAACTGTTCAAAAATTGGAAGAAATGCATTGGACTCCGCTTGATCATCCTCCCTACAGCCCTGAACTATCGCCCTGTGATTTTCACTTGTTTGGGCCACTTAAAGAAGCCCTAGGCGGACAGCGATTTGAGGATGATGAGGGGGTTGAGGGGTTCGTGCGCAATTGGCTTCAGACGCAACCTTCATCGTTTTTTGATGCTGGGATTAAAAAACTTCCTATTCGCTGGGAAAAATGTGTCACAAAAGCAGGAGACTATGTAAAAAAGTGACGTATACCCGCTTTTTATTTTCGAACAAATAAAATTTAAAAAAAAATAAAGTCCCGTTTATATTTGATCCACCCTCGTATGCTTGGGGCAAACCTCCGCGCGCGGACATTTGCCCCAAGCAAAGTTCGGACCTTTGCCCCATTTTGTTATTGTCAACACAAAACTAACCTAAAAACAAGAGATTCGCATTTGGCCAAAATATTGTCCTTAGATCCCCCTTCAAAAATTATGGAAAAAAACCAGTATAGAAGTCAGCAAAGCGTACAAAATATACATTTTCAACTGAGGATGCCTAGGGATTATTACATCAAAACAAGTAAAAAGCATTCTCACCTCATTGTTATTGTTGTGCCAGTCGCGCGCCAACTAACTTTTGTGAGTCGTCTGCTATCAATGTTGCCAACGTAAAAATGTGTCTAAAACCACGACAATATTAGGCGGTCATTTTAAAATGGGGTGCGGATCATTTCCCATTGCTGATCTTTGCCCCACCTTACCCTGATGTTCTCAGCAAAGTCTCTATCACAATTAACTATCACTTGTTCTCGATCACTGTTCCGACACAGCTTCGGATCACAGTATCTTGGGTGTGTGGGCTCTAAGGTTCGCAAAGGTTGTTGGTGAGCGCTCTATCAAGACACGACTGACGCCCTGGGGTGGCGTTGCAATGGTCGTCCGCCCCTCCGTGTTCTTTCCCCCACTCCACTAGTGCCTTGTCCCCTTCCGTCCGGTGCTGCCACCTACCCAGCCCTTGACTTCCTCTTCCTCCATGCTTTGCGCGTTGTATGGAAGACCCTTTTTCGGCTCATCGGTGGACGTGGTGGACTCGTCAGCTGATTCGTCCAGGGAGTGTGTGGAGGCTGTAAGAGCTGTCACCTTGGGGTGGCGGCTCATTACACGTTCATGTTCCTATATTATTGTTGAATAGCCCTAGTTTCATGTAAAAAAGTTTGATCTTGTCAATTAGTGGCGCTTTCGAGTTATTCCCACATTAGTGAACCTCATATTTCACCCCTCGTGAAGGGTGCTCTAGGATCTTGCAATGTTCACGTCCTGTAACGGCAATAATTTTCTTCGTTTTTTCCATTTTATAACGGTATTCAGACTTGAGGATATAGTATAATTTCTTTTGGACGCAGAAGTAGAGATATAACAAAGAGGGGGGGAGGGGGGGGGGCAACTGTGATGGACTGTTTATTAATTGTTCTTTTTCATTTTTATTTATTTATAATTTTTATTTATTATTATTTATTTATTATTTTATTTATTTATTAATTATCTAATTTATTTATTATTAATTATATTTTATTATTCATTTTTTCTTTTTCTTTTTCATTTTAATTTTAATTTCTTTACCAAATAGAAAACATCATTCGTCGAATTACAATAAGGTAGGTATAAAGAAAGGTATAAAAAAGGTTATTTTTCAGACTAATGGTCAATTTTATGGTACAAAACGACGCTAATTTCTGTGATATTTTACTTCTTTGGAATTTGATTGAGGAAATGTTGGTCAATTATTTAAATAAACGTTCGGAATGAAATTGGATGAAATAGAATGGGGTAGCACTATGTGCAGAAACCAATTATTCTAATTTCAAATTTAATTATTTTGAGTAATAGAGTTAGGCCTACAAGGGTGGTAGCAAGTTGCAGCAAACCACCTAGCAAATAGGTACCTACCTATTGGAAGTAATACTCGAAGGACCACAGCCTTGTATGGCTGAAATAAAGAAAATGAAGAAAAGGCAAGTGAAATGAGAAAGCTAGAGTGTTTAGTTTTCAAGAATGGTATAATGAAAATTGAAGGCATGAGCACCTAGACTCCCTACCTACCTACAACTCCTATGGCCATGGAATGGAAATATGTATGCTAATTATGTATGGTACCGTGATGCTGAGGCCGTGTTGGTAGGTATCCTTGTCCCAAAATTCCACTCCAGAGATCCAGAAGGTTCGTGTGGTCTGGCAAAAGAGGGAGTGTGAAGATGTGAAATGTTGCAACACTCTTCAACCCTTGAAAAATGTCCTGGAAAGGCGGGATTCGAGGTCCTTGGGTGCAGAACCGGTCTCACAGTATTCAAATGGCAGGAGAAACGGGAGGCAAACTTGTTCAGTTAATCGGGATCACAATTTTCGTTTTTTGTTTTAAGAGAGGCTCTCACTTTTTCGTTAAAAGGAACTGTAATGGCCTCCCACCACCAAGAGCATGGATCATGGAAGACCGGTGAGAAAAACGGTAGATCCACCGAAGAATGTAGGAAGTTGGTAGCCCTGAACGCCATGGAAGGGTGCCTCAGTTGGTGAGATGCCGGTGTGAAGCGGTACAGACGTGATGTCATCATGGAAGATCGCGAGTTGCAAACACATTAAGAGCAATATAAAAGAAATCCGAGGATGTATAAATCTACAAGTAGCATGATAATTCCCCCTGAATTCTCCCACAATACCGAGTATGTGTGCGCAACATGATAAAGCACCTAAACCAAATATTAATTTGAATTTCACGGAGGCAGTTTTCCATGTTCTATTTGAGCAGCTGACTTCCACGAGGTTTGCCCCCTAAAGTTACGTGTATTTCGCACTGGTTGGCATTCCTACTTATGACTGATAACAAGAGTCCCGCGTTCAGGGGAGAGATAAGAGAGAGAAGAAGCAAACAATAGTACTTTAGTGAAATAATGCATTGTGAAAATGAATAATAAGTGGTGTCATGCAAAATGGGTGTGCTCATTTGTACCCCCCGTAATTGTACCCCCCGAGCATTGAGCCCCCGTCATTGTACCCCCGGAGTGGAATCGATTTGGGACGGTTTCACTGTACCCCCCAAGCATTGTACCCCCCGAGCATTGAGCCCCCGGTCATTCTACCCCTGAGCTCCTTATCAGTTGGATACTATAAAGCACCTCCATACAAACCCCCGGCAATGTACCCCACCACATTGGTGGGACAATCGATAGTATCTATCTTACCGATGTTGTTTTAATCGATCATCCGGTTACAAACGATTGAACATGGAAGTAGAATAATAAATTCCTTTTCATGGATCGAAAATCAACGCCTGTTAAGTGGCGGTAAATTCAAATGTTTGGTTGGCTTAAAAATTGGTAGTGTCTATAATATAAAACGGAGATAGTTGAATAATTTTGAAACTAAATGTTAATCAATAATATTAGGCTCCTGTTTCCTAAAAACTGTCCATCTCTGGCAAACATGTACGTAGTTTACCAAAACATGTTGGTAAAATTGTCTTCAGGGGCGATTGTGTTCACTCAATACAACTCATTGAGTTGAACTCAATTTATTTACAACTCAATACAACTTTCCTGTCAGGCGGATAGCTCCCAACAATTTTACAGTATGCCGCTAGACAAGAAGAGAAGAGACAAGTTGTGGAGAAGAGTACTGTGAACATCCCAAGTGCTTCAGCTAGGTACCAGAGGTTGTGAGGAAGGATTTTCGCTTTAGGGTTCAAGGAACAGAACACTACTTTTCCCTGAAGGATTTGTGGTCGCTATATTAACCACCTGCTTTACTGCATTAGTTCGAAATGTCTAAGTCAGAGTGCGCGAAGGAGCCACTATATCAATATTTTGAACTGCAAGGAATCGATAGGAACACAAAAATAATCGATCGAACAGTGGGATCGATTCCAACCATCGAAGTGGTCGCTAGAGTGATCACATGTGTAGTATCTTGCCCCTGATTCTGGAAGGTTACGAAAGTGGTTCCGGTTTGTGGATGTTTCCGGCGTTTGAATTTTCTGTTGGCGGTTTTCCGATTGAGGTAAGAAGAGATTTTCATGTACTTTACTTCAATCAAGTATTTGCAGCCATAAAAAACTTCCATTTAGATTGAAAACATTGGTATTTCATCTGATTCCCATGCTGATAACCCCGACATCACTCCTGTTTCCCTGATTTTTTCACTAATGAAAACTCTTCTCATGGTCAAATCAATTCGGTTTATGAATCTGAAACCTAATGCGCGCTTTGGAGTGTTTTTCCAATCGAAATTATGTTTGGCTTGGATAATCCGAGCTCCAGCCCCGATGCCATGTGAAAAGTAGAGGTGGTCGCTGTAGCGACCACCAAGCCTTCAGCGTTTCAACAATGGGTCTCCCAAAATCAGTATCGGATTTGGGAATTCTGTGCCATACATTCTTGTCATGTAGCTGAGTAGGAGGTAATAGGTACCAGTACCGGTACCAGTCATTATAGAGACCACTAAGCCTTGAGAGCCGTACTTTGTTTACAATCAGTGCATTGTCCTGAAAGTTCTGTGGTCGCCATATTGACCACCGGGAAACTTGAATTATAACAAAACAGAAACTTTTACAAACTGACTGTCATGTTTTTTTCAAGTCTTTGTGGTTCTTTGTGCCTTACTAGCAAATTTTTTCTAGTTCCTGATATCTTTTCTGTGATTGAAATAAGCGTCTACGCTTCTAAATAAGCGCATGACCATTGAGATCAGTGCGACTAATTCCCAGAGCTGTGATGTCTATAACTGAATACCGTCAAACATAAATATATGAATAAAAATCTTATTCTGAGGTTCTGCGCATTTATTCCATGACTGCGTATCGCCCCTGATGAAAGTGTGGTCATTATAGAGACCACTAAGCCTTGAGAGCCGTACTTTGTTTACAATCAGTGCGTTGTCCTGAAAGTTCTGTGGTCGCCATATTGACCACCAGGAAACCTGAATTATAACAACACAGAAGCTTTTACAAACTGACTGTCATGTTTTTTCAAGTCTTGGGGCTATTATGAATGGAATATAAAGCATTTCAGCCTGATTCTCAATGAAAAATGGCTTGCGCTTTCAGGGATCAGATGGGTGGTTACTCTAGCGACCACCAACACTTAAAGGGTTAACTTCATGACAAATAGGTAAGTTCCTTTCCTAATCATATCCCACCTGTCAGGCGGGATTTGACGTAGCTACAACCTACCTGCTATGTTTGATGGATTTTCCATGCACCCGAGCTAAATTTTATCTGCCTGACAAACGATATTTCAACTACTGAATTAAATACTAAATAGACAAACATTTTTTATTCAAACAAATTCAGTGCTGCGAGACAGATTGATTTTTTTCTCCTCATTGTCATTCTCTGATGGTAGCCTAATTTTCTTGCAGACAATCGTTGAGTACCGAGGAATGCCGCGGAACTAACGGAAAATCTATTTACATTGGATCCATGAAAAGAGGATGAGCGTTCAGGGTCCAAGGGCATATCAGGAGGACTCTTATCAGCCAGTCATCTCGGAAGAGGATAGAAGAAATGTCTCGGCAAGAAAAAGATCGTATCAGTCTACTGACAATTGATAGGATAGATTCCGACGATGAACCTTCAGGAACATCCTGGTAGAGCTATTTCATATATTTTACTCCAAGTTACCAAGCCAAGTCTACAAGACAGGTTGTAGATACAACTTTACAAAATTTGTAGGTATGTTTGTATGTAAACATACGTATAAAACATACTCTTCGTAAGTTTTTTACGTAGTGCTGAATCCGAATCTGAGGTCCGTTTTGCTTCTTACCTCTTACCTTGCTGCTCACTTCTTACGCTGCTTACCAAGGCAGCGGACAAAAAAATGTTCTCCAAAATTAATATTTGCATTTGCGTTTTACATTTCAGACCTTCCTGAAAAATTTTGGTTGTGTCTCATGGAATCCTTGTAACTAGCAAAACCATGCAAAGTTATTATTCAATTTTGATTAAATTTTCAACGATTGTGTTGGTTTGCGTGTAGATGGTCCCCTAAAACAATCACCACCCCCAGACTGATAGTAGTAACTTCCACATTTTCCATCCAAATTCGAAGAAATATTCAGATATTTTGCTGGATGTCGTGTAGTTGGTACACTACTAGGGTTTTAAGATTAATCTCATTGTAGCTAATTAGCTACAATGCATTGGATCATCTAAACAATCGGGTTATGGATACGAGGAAGCTATGCCCCACACCCCCTTGGCAGACTTTTTCCTGATGAGTGTTGTCCTACTCACCCCAGAGTAATTGGATAAGGACGCCCAAGTTTTACTGTGGGAAGACCTAAAAAAGTGAAAACCTGATAAATATCATTGTGGAAAAAGGAGTTAAACATAAAAAACCAGACCTCGGATTCAGATTCAGCACATAAAATAGCATAAGAAACCAACAAGCTCCGGTCAGATGTAAGTCCTGTTGTGCAGGGTTAAAGAATCGGAGCTGAGCTCACTTTATTAACATGTAAAACGACTCTTGGAAAAAAAAAAACATATTTCCTTGTAGGTACCATATTGGAGAACCCATCGAAACCAACAAGTCGAGTACAGGAGTCCTCCTGGTTACGACGGGCTCTCCAATACGGTACGTAGATTAATAGATAGAATAATTGTATTTTTTTTAACTAGTGGAACTTACTCCATACATTTAATGCCACATTTCCTTGATTCACCGCTAGGCGCGCAAAAACCCAAGTGGCACCAATAAAGTTTGAATTTAATAAAAATCAAATTATTACAAGATTAGTTGACTCCAATTTTATTTAGGAAGACCGACCCTAAATTTTGTAATTATTGTGGCTTTTGTGGTTTACTGGATTTGTAGTTTGTGCTTCTTTTGTGATTTTCATGATTTTGTTACCTACTTACCTAAATTGATGAAATAAAGCTGAAAGAAAAGTGTTTTCAGAGGTGCAAAAAAATTGTGTGTCAATTTTCTACTCAACTGTTCCTATCTTTTCCAACGAACTAATGCAACACTAATAACTTATTAACCCCTTAGCGGGCAAAACTCGGGCGTCATGGGAAAATTTTTTTTTCTGATCTAGTCGGGTCTTCATGGATCTATTAACAATATTTCAGCCTTTTTTTGCGAAAAAAAATGGTTCACGCGCCATAAAATGGCATGGTACAGCATGTGTACCAAGGACCACCAGGTACACTTTTCGGCCATGATGTTCCTTGGTACAACATTTGTACCAGTAAAAGGTAATCAGGGAATGATCATAATTTGAGTTTATTCTGGATGATATTACTTTCAATCAATATAAAACAGATGACAAATTCGACAGCAAACAACATTTCAATAGGACTTGTTGCGTTGGCATGCGACGCGTCCAATCTCCAGGGAGAAATCATGGGGTGCACTTTTCGGCCATGATGTTCCTTGGTACAACATTTGTACCAGTAAAAGGTAATCAGGGAATGACCATAATTTGAGTTTATTCTGGATGATCTTGCTTTCAATCAATATAAAACTGATGACAAATTCGACAGCAAACAACATTTCAATAGGACTTGTTGCGTTGGTATGCGACGCGTCCAATCTCCAGTGAGAAATCATGGGGCGCCCGCCCCGAAAAACTTCAATAACATCGTTGCGAGTACACGATTCCAGTGTTATGCTTTCATTATGGATACTTGAATAGCTATAGAAAAATAACGTTCCTCGAATAGAAGACGAAATTCATCCGTGTGGACATCACCGCGTAATTTTTTGGTTTGAATAAAAAACAACAGCAAAAAAACTTCGTCGTTCGCGTTCCTTGGTACAACAGTTGTACCACAAAACACCCACTTTTGCAATATCTCGAGATCTACTCGGAGCTAAGAGATGCTACCATTTTTCTCATAATGCTGCACCCTATTGAGAAGGAATAGAACGAAAAACACGCCAGAATTCAAACTGCTTCTACCTTGGTACAACAGTTGTATCAAGGAACGCTAAAGGGTTAAATATTCAGAACACATTAATTTATCTGCTAAATCTCTTTACTATGAATTGCAAGAAGCAAATCAAAGATAAATAACAGCAAGAAAATAAGTCGAATCCTATTGTAATTATATTACTTTTGGTGAAAAATCATGGTAGGTATCCGCCAAATAGTCGGAAAACCCAATGTTTTCAAGTGGTGTTGTGAGTTGAGCGAAGACAGAACAAAAATGTTCACAATGATCAGAGGAGTAGGAGGCCTTCCATTTTGAATTTTGGAAGGAATCATTCTGGTTCATTTTCTGCCCTTGGGGGAGATAATTAATGCAATTTATTCGATACTGCAAAGCCCTTAAAAAGCTGTTGACAAAGGAGGTGTGCTTGTTGCAAGACAACACCAGCCCTCCAAGAGATGTTGGAATTATTTGGTTGGGACATTGTGAACCACCCTCTATATTCCCCTGACTTGGCTCCTTCCCATTTTCACCTCCCTGAAGACCCAAATGGGTGGAAAATGCTTTCCACCCATTTTTTTTTTTTTTTTTTTTGCTACCTACTTCATCATTGGACATCAAAGATGACGAAATATTTTAAATAAGGTATAAGACTTATACCTTATTTAAAATATTACACTTAGTGTAAGATAGAGCCAACCAATACCGCTCTACTCCTTAATTAATTTGCTACTGTACGTGTTTCCAATGAGGATTTTCTATTCTTGACCAATTAATACAACTGAAAACACCATCACGACATTATTGTTAACATGGTGGACAAAATTGTAAATTAGTGAGGAACGTAAAAACTTATGCAACTACTGAAGTATAGAAAAGAATACACTGAACACCACTGGTAAGTTGAACGAGAATGTATTGACTGAAAAGTACAGGTATGAAACGACTCGGGTGAGCTGGTGAACATCTAGATCAACATTCGAAATACAACTGACTCCTGAACCCCCAATCTGCATGCGCGCAGTGGTGGGTGTCACTAAACTTCCATGTCAACTACCTCACTAAATGAAATGCTGCACCAGTTTGTTATTATTTAGTATTTTTTGTAGTCAAAAACAGGAGGTAGGAGAGAAATATAATTATTAAAGTCGGTTTTTGAGTGATGCAAGACGTTATTTTCTATGAAATATGTAAACATTTTATATGTTATGTAAGTGGGTGGTCCCTTACATTGGCGCAGTTGGTAGGAACGAGTTCTTTCAAACCCTTTCAACATTCATTTTTAAAAAATTTCCGTTGTCGAACCATGAGTTTACTTACAGCAGTTTTTGCTTAACGTTTTCTCCTTTTGCATGTTATAATTGCTCAAAAAGTTATATTGCCAGATCAAAGAAAAAATTTAGCTTTTGTATTGATACCAAAAACTAAATCATTAGTCTTCAAAAATTACCTGCTAGTTCCAAAGAAGAATGCACGCTGCAATCTCGATTCAATTACAAATAAATAGAAGAGTAAAAGTTAATAATTTTGATAGATAGAAAAACGAGGTTTTTATAAATGGAAAACAGTTTGTTGAGATCTTAAACTTTATTTTAGAGGAAAATAATAATATTAGTCTGTATGAAAAACATAAATTTGTTAGAGGTAACGAAGTAGTTCTTCAGACTTATGTTGTAAGACACGAGATCAAACTATTGAAAAAATACACTAATCTCAATCTTCCTCCTGGCACTCGAGTGAATCAGGACAACTGGGAGGACCTGCCGTATTGAAAATGGGGTAATGTCTACAATATTAGAAGACATTGTGGTCATCCAAAACGAATGAGAAGTATCGAATCTCAGTGTTTGTCCAAAGGGAGTACACGTCAGGAACTGTCTCAATATCTGAAAGATATGAACGCCTCAATGAAATCTCAGTCTTAAAGTGGCATTAAAACTGGGTTCACATGGGCGTGGTTGATGCAGTTACGCGTTGGGCATTATTATGACATTATTATGATTATAGGACATTATTATTATATATTATTAGGATTATAGGACATTATTATGATTGGTACTTAGAAGCTGGATTCACATGGATGGAAGAGGGCGGAAACAGAAAAGACGGAAAGAAATATCACAATCTGATTGGCTGATTTTCCCCGGTTGAGAATGGTGGCTGCCATCTTGATGGAACCCGTCGGCAGAAGGAATTTTTATACCGTCGTCCTTCTTCCGTGTATTCTGCGCACCAGCGCAGTGGTCAGGAATGATAACCACAAGTGGAGGTTGCACTAGTGGTGGCCAGCTGTCGATAGTAGCAAACAATCGATTGTTATGATGCAATCGACGCGATTGATACATTGTGGTAATGTATTCCCAGAATTATTGCAGAATCCCAACTGTGAATTTTCTACAAACATTGTTCAGCTGGCATTCGTTAAAATTAATGAGCATGTGGGCAATTTGAAAATTCCAAGAGCAATATAACCAGAGAGGTTATCATTTCAGAGGCTTCCAGGAGGAAGGTTATCATTCTGTTACGTCCATGTGAACCTTCCGCCAACTCCGGCTGCCCCCTCAACTTGTTTTCTCGTCTTTTCCGTTTCCGCCCTCTTCCTTCCCATGTTGGTCTTGATGGTCTCATTTGGGCTTATCTTCATTCAGCAGGCACTCTTGCTCTTCCAACGTACGTCTACTCAACGTTTTCTCCCTCTCCAAAAGTTTGAATTTCATTGTCACTGATTCCTGTCTCACCATCTAAAAATTCGAGTTAGAATAAAATAATAGGTTGGTGATTAAACTCCATAATTGATCCAATATCACTGAACGACTCTTTCCACAGAGTTGCCTAACCTATTTGAAATTCCACCCATCTCAGAATCACCAAGCTCTTTTGATATCTATTTGGGAGGGGTGGTCATAATGACAAAAGTATATGAAACAGGCACAGTGCGAAAAAATCTGTAACCTTGATAGTTACTTAACCCTATAGTGAACATCGATTTGTGTCAGATCTATCTGATCTATCTATAGATACTTTTGTCATTATGACCACCCCGCCCAAATAGGTACCTAGGTAGGCACATAAAGAGCTTGGTGATGAGTGGGATTTCAAACAAGTGATGCATACACTGTTCATGATATATTTCATCAAACGTAGGTACACGTAGGTTTACGTAGTTTAATTGGGAAAATCTCTGCGGGGAACTCATTAGGTACTGATTCTCAACAACGCTGTCACCACATGTCAACCTCCGTTGGACGCAAATTCTCTCGCTTCGATGAACACTATTTTCATCACTTTTAGTTTTTTGCACGCAACGACCATTTTCGCACCTCATAACATGTTTTACGAACCATATATTCGCTGTTATATATTTAAAACTCAACATATTATGACGAGAAAACGACGAAAGCTGGCATTTCAAAATGTTCACCAGATGCAACGGAAGAAAACAGTTTTTTGGGCGACATTTGGGGCCGGATCTGTGATCAATCCAATGGTGAAAAACAGCGCTTCGAGAGCAGTATCCGAGCTAGCAGTAAGAGGTAGCTGACAATGGGGAAACACAATTCTATCAACCAAACTGTTGTACTACCTACTTTTCTTCCGATTGCCTGATCAAAGCAACGGAAAACCACCTTGTTTCAGTTAAAGAGACCGTATTGCTGTTTTTTGGATTGCTCAAGGCAAACTGTCTTTTACCCATGTAGGTACCACCCATTATTATTAGAAGGCAGTCTACCTACTAGGTAATGGTAATAACTTCTTAAATTTTCATAGGAGACTGTTTTTCACCATTGAAAAACCTACCAAAAGGTGGAGATTGAGTTACTGCTTTTCTCCTTTGAACGGCAGTATTTTGGAATCAGATTTTTATTTTCTCTTTTAAATTCGATTTTTAACAAACGTAGGGAAAACCATCTCAAGTAGTTTGGATTTGTTCAGTTTACCTAATTGCTTCAAAACGTTGGTACAAAAATGTAGGTCACAGTTAAGGCTGATGGTTTTTGTGCAGGTAAGTACTTAGTGAAATAAAACCTGACCAACAGATTTTTACATACAATACTTATTCATATCTCCACCCCAGTAAAATGCCCATCAAGTACCAAGTATAATGTGGATTCACGTTACAATGCTCCAGCCCAATATTTATGGTAAACTAAGAACAAAATTTGAATTTACCGCCAATTACAGCGTTGTGTGGATTCATGAATTCATGAATATCAAGTTACTAAACATCCATAAACAATCGTTCATTCTTTTTCCCTTATAAACAATTTTCCTTTGAGATTAGAGTGCTTGAATTTTGATTCTATCTTTTTGATAATTTTTCATCTCGTATTTATCAAAATAAGTCTCGTCGTAATCTACCTTTAAATGTGGATAGAACTTCATTTTTGAAAGTTTAACTTGTTTGAAAGAATATTCATTACAAAAAAAATTACTTTTTTAAAATTAAAATAATTACAAAATATAATATCCACCATTTCAAGAAAGGTTTCATTTCGAATTGGAATAATACAATTTATTATAGGTAATTACGGATTAATTTGCGTAAATGTGAATCATACATCAATTTATAGAGAATCGATTATTGAGATTCAAGAATCGAAGCACTAACATTGATTGCGACACGGGTATGGAAGTGCGTCATTGTTCCATGGTTGTATGGAAGTGCGTTATAGCATCCAACTGATAAGGAGCTCAGGGGTAGAATGATCGGGGGCTCAATGCTCGGGGGGTACAATTCCGGGGGGGTACAGTAAAACCTTCCCAAATCGATTCCACTCCGGGGGAACAATGACGGGGGCTCAATGCTCGGGGGGTACAATTCCGGGGGGTACAGCGATAGCAACCCTGCAAAATAGGAAGTGAGACGATCGTGCATGCAAATGAGTCGTAAATCCATGCAGGTATGTGCCATTTCTGATCATACTCCCCCCATTTACGACTCTGGACAGCTGGTTTCCTCATTGGTGGGTAGAGGGATGAGCTTCACTGAAGGCCGCTTAAGTGTTCCTTTCTGGGTCTTCAGCGTCACAACGCGGACAACCCCATCCTGCCCTGGATGGACATCGAGAACTCTTCCCATAGGCCAGCAGGATGGCGGAGCGTTCATATCAGTGATTAGCACGAGGTCCCCGATCCTCAGGTTACTCGGACGACTTAACCATTTGTTTCGTGTCTGTAGGGTGCTCAGATATTCGAGACGCCATCTCGACCAAAAGTGCTGAACCCTCTCACGAATCAGCTGCCAGCGGTTCAGGCGGTTTGCCGGAACATCAGAGAAGTCAGGCTCAGGTAGCGCATTCAAGGGTTGGCCAATGATGAAGTGTCCTGGGGTGAGAGTTTCAGGATCATGTGGGTCATCTGAGACAGGTTGAAGAGGACGAGAATTCAAGATTCCTTCTATTTTGACGAACATAGTGGACAATTCATCTTGGGTATATGCTTGGCTGCCCATTGTTTTGTAGAGAAGACTCTTAACAGACCTAACTCCAACTTCCCATCCACCTCCGAAGTGTGGAGCAGATGGCGGGTTGAAACTCCATTGGATGTCAAGATGGGAGGTTGATCCAGCAATAGATGCTTGCGTTTCTTGGCTCGTTATCCAATCTTCCAGGTCGCGCAAGTAGTTTGCTGTTCCCACGAAATTGGTACCGCAGTCAGACATCATACGATTGGGAACTCCTCTTCTTGCAGTAAACCTGGAGAGAGCGTCGAGAAAGCTTTCAACTGTTAGTGAGGTGACAAGTTCTAAATGGTATGCACGTGAGGACATGCATACAAAGATGCTCAGATAACATTTATGAGTGAATGCCTTGCGGCGCGCTGTCTCTCTACAAAGAAAAGGACCAGCAAAATCCACACCTGATATCAGGAAAGGCCTGACACCTGCAAAGCGAGTATGTGGTAAGTCTCCCATGAATGGCGTTATTGGACGTTTTGAAAAACGAGTACAAACTGTGCAGCAATGTTTCACTAGCCTTACAAGATTTCGGGCCCTTGGCATCCAGTAATTCAAACGAAGCGCTGCGAGAAGTGTGCTAGGGCCAGCATGATGATTGGCTTTCTGTAGATGTCGTACGATCAGCAGTGAGAAATGACACTTTGCTGGTAACAGCAAAGGATGTTTTTGGTCCATAGGAATGGGTGCCTTGCTGAGGCGGCCTCCCACTCTTATCAATCCATGTGAATCCACAAACACTGCCAAGCGCCGAAGCTCCAGAGGCAGTGAATCATTTGAGGAAGAAGTGAACACATTTGGGAAATAAGCGTGCTGAACCAGTTGAATGCAATGGTGATTGGCTGCTGTAATTTCCCCCGATGACAGTGATCCAGAAGCACGGCTACTCTTGAACTTCTTCAACACACGAGAATTAGCAATGAATCGCTTGATGTATGCAATGACTCTGACTAATCGCAACCAGGAAGAATGACGTTCACAATATTTTATGAAACCCTGACAGTTATTGACAGATATCAAGGCGAGCCTAGTTGTACGGAGTTCGGTACTTCAATACTTAGCGTGTCATGTGATTGTGGCCACTGCTCAATGGGCTTGCATGCCCAAGTTGGACCAGTCCACCATAGTGGATGGTTTTGGATTGCTGAGGGTAGAGCGCCTCTGGATCCTACATCTGCAGGGTTTTGCACTCCCTTGATGTGGTGCCATTGTTCTACCTGTGTGGATTGAAGAATCTGTTGCACCCTGTTTGCCACAAATGTTTGCAAGAGGTGAGGCATTGATCTGAGCCATGCAAGGACAATCATAGAATCCGTGAAACAAAAAACTTCTGTGATGCCAAGTTCATCCCTCAGTGGTTCAATCGATTTCAGAAGTTCGGCAAGGAGCAATGCTCCGCAAAGCTCTAGACGTGGAATGGTCACCATCTTCAAGGGTGCAAGGCGAGTCTTTGCCTTCAGCAGTGTCAGCGTGACACTAGAGCCCTGTGATGCGCGCAAATAAGCTACCGCACAATAGCCTCTCTCAGAGGCATCTGAAAAACAAAGCAGTTGGTATGTTGTGTCTGTCTTAGGCAGACAGCGAGGTATGGATATTTTTGAGAGGACATGAAGTTCAGAGGTATACTGCTCCCAGAGATTCTTGACATCAGCTGGAACCTCTTCATCCCAACCCAGGTTGGATTTCCAAGTCTCCTGCATGCAGCACTTAGCATAGAAAACCACTGGAGCTAGGTAGCCTAGTGGGTCGTAAAGACGTGCAATGGTTGATAGTATAATCCTTTTGGTGAAGCCTGGCGTGGGATCTGAAACTTCATAGGAAAGGGTGTCAGAAGTGGGACACCATTTCATTCCTAAAATCTTTGTAGGAGCTAACTCTTCGGCACAAAGGTCCACTGAAGATGATGAGGAAGCAACCCCTTGGAGCAGCGAAGGAAGGTTAGAGGCCCACTTGCTAAGGTCCATGCACCCTCTTCTCAAGATCTCCACAAGTTCACTCTTCAATTCAAAGAGCTCCTGCTCCGAATCCCTTCCCACAGCTATGTCATCGACATAAACATTGTTGAGCAAGGCGTGAGCAGCGTTAGGATAGGAAAGACCCTCGTCGTGTGCGAGCTGATGAATAACCCGTTGAGCAAGGTAAGGCGCGCTGCGAGTTCCATACGTTACAGTATTCAATTGGTAGACTGTTACAGGTTTACTTGGATCATCTCGCCAAGCGATTTGTTGGTAGCATCGTTCATCAGATTTAACATCAATTTGGCGAAACATTTTCACGATATCGCATGTGAATACATAACGATATCGTCTGAAGTTCAGTACAATGTTGCATATGTCTGCCTGTAGTTTTGGTCCTGTAAGCAGGTGGTCGTTCAGGGAACCACCTATGGACCGACAACTGGCGTCAAAAACCACACGAATCTTCCTCTCATCTCCATTGATGCGGTATACAGGATGATGAGGGATAACATATTTGGCTGGAGCAGTTGTTGCACTCATGTGTCCCAATTCTTCGTACTCACTCATAAACTTGATGTAGTCCTCGCGTAACTGAGGATCTTTAGAAAGTTTAGCTTCAAGCGAGTACAGACGCGTAAGTGCCTGATTGACATTGGGCACCAAGTTGGGTTCATCTGACTTGAAAGGAAGTGAAACCACATACCTACCCTCTGTAGTGCGGGAATAGGTACTAAGAAAATGCTGTTCACAGCGATCATCCTCAGGTGAGAGGGCTGGCGACTGAGAGGGTTCTTCTAGCAACCAAAACTTTTCGATGAGTGCATCAGTATTGTTGTACGCTAGTAGTGAAATCGCATGCGAATGGCAATTCTCACCATAAACTCTTCCAACCACCGTGAATCCAAAGATTGTCTCAATGAGGCGTGGCCCATCTTCGTAGATAACAACTGGTGCACCTGTGACCCACCTCTGGATAAAGGTCGGCACCTATCAGGAAAGATATCGGACCAGGCTCAGTAAAGCCTGGGTCACTAAGCTGGTATGAACGATAATCATCCCACATGCTTGAATGTAGTGATGTCTGAGGTAGAGGAGGTGTAATGGTGGGAACTACAATGGCCTCTGTCTTCAACGTGTCATGCTGTTTGCTGAGGTTGAATGAAAGAGGGACTTTCCCTTTGATATTGTGGAGTGGTGAATTATTCACTCCAGCTATGGCACCCTGGTAAGGTTTACAAACCATATTAAGTTTTGCTGCACATTTTGTGGTAATCATTGTGTATTGGGATCCAGCATCCAGTAAGCCTCTGAAGCTGTGTAGTCTACCCTGAGCATCAGGGATTTGTGCGACCACAGTTCCCAAAAGCACACCAGCCACTTCGGGAGAGACGCTTGTCCCAGAAAAGCCTGGCTTTTTGGAAGAGTCTGAGCTTTCAGAAGTACCAGGAGTTGGTGCTCGATCCTTAGGCGTCAGGTGAAGTGTAGTATGATGTTTACCATCACATTCGCGACAGACAAAAGTTGACGAACAATCCCTTGTGCGATGAGCTGGGTGCAGACAGTTTCTGCAACCTTGAAACTGCTTCAAGGCATTGAGACGATTGGGTGGATCCATTGCAAGGTACTGAGGACAAGAAGAAATGAAGTGTCATTCACTGCACAAAAAGCATGAAGTGGTTGAATCCCGTGGCTTGGCTTTGTTCTTCCCCAGATCCTGCTTAGCATTGTGAGCCAACAAGGCCTGTCCCTTCTTGTTGAATTTATTGGGAGTGGGCTGGGCTCTGGTTGGGTTACTAGGTTTATCACCATGAGACTTAGGATTTGTGTTATCCGTGATTCTCAACACATGATAGCGTGACTGTACAAACTCCTTGAGAGTATCGAATTTTGGGAAAGAAGTACCAACATTCGCCAACTCAAAGGCTTGACGTGTTTTTGAGTCAAGTACACGAAGAGCTAACTCGCACAGTAAGTAATCCTCCAAATCTCCGATTCTCATGTTCTTCAAGGAAGAAATGCTTTCTGAAACCTGTGAGAGATACAGCTGCAAGGAATCAGCAGTTGGTCTGCCTGGAGGAATCTTAAATGTAAGAAGTCGCTCCAAATAAGAGGAAGCCAACTTACGTTTATCGTCATAGACACGGACTAGTGCGTTCCATGCCTGATCAAAATTGACACCGGTCACAGGGATGTGTTTTATGGAACCTAGAGCAGGTCCTTCCAGGTATGAAACAAGGTACTGGAAGCGTTCACCGTTGCTGAGTGTTTGCTCTTCTTTGATGAGTGAGCAAAAAAGTTGTTTAAATGTGGGCCATTCTGCCCAATCACCTGAAAACCGTTTGATTTGAATTTTGGGTAAGATGGTTCTAGCCTTAGGTGCAGGCTGAAGCATACTAGATGAATTCATTGATACATCTAACAGCTGGGCTTGAGGTTGAGGCATGAGTTGCAAATGATAACTCTGACACAGATCATAATGATTCAGAGCTGTGGTGAGCAGGGCATCATCAGCCTGTGTTGGAAAAGGAGGATTGATGCTATACACCTCAGCCACATCAATTGCCTTATCCCACTCTTCTCTGAGGCGTTGAAGCGTAGTATCCACTGTGGTGAACATTCCCATGAACAATGGTTTGTCTGCTGCATTTTGAAGAGCAGAAGCACCTTTCTTGGAAATACGTTCAAGGTCACCAATAAGCACATTTATGCTACGTTTCAACTTCGCTAGTTGCCTGACACCACTATCAGAAGAAGGAGGAGACATTGGGAAAAACGGTTGAGAGCCCAAGAAACACTAAAGCGAGAGATAAAATGCACACAGAAAAAAGAAGAAATGAACACACTGACTTATTAGCAATACTCACCAATGTGAGTAAAGAGATGCCCAACTATAAGGAAAATATTATACTAATTGTATATGTTGAGAAGATGCAGTACAAAGTAGTATAATGTAGAATGAATAAATAAGTAAGAAAATATATAATCTATAGAGATCAACAAGAAAGTAGGTAACAGTTCAATAATCCGGCTCGTGTCGGACCAATGGATGAATAGAATGGGGTAGCACTATGTGCAGAAACCAATTATTCTAATTTCAAATTTAATTATTTTGAGTAATAGAGTTAGGCCTACAAGGGTGGTAGCAAGTTGCAGCAAACCACCTAGCAAATAGGTACCTACCTATTGGAAGTAATACTCGAAGGACCACAGCCTTGTATGGCTGAAATAAAGAAAATGAAGAAAAGGCAAGTGAAATGAGAAAGCTAGAGTGTTTAGTTTTCAAGAATGGTATAATGAAAATTGAAGGCATGAGCACCTAGACTCCCTACCTACCTACAACTCCTATGGCCATGGAATGGAAATATGTATGCTAATTATGTATGGTACCGTGATGCTGAGGCCGTGTTGGTAGGTATCCTTGTCCCAAAATTCCACTCCAGAGATCCAGAAGGTTCGTGTGGTCTGGCAAAAGAGGGAGTGTGAAGATGTGAAATGTTGCAACACTCTTCAACCCTTGAAAAATGTCCTGGAAAGGCGGGATTCGAGGTCCTTGGGTGCAGAACCGGTCTCACAGTATTCAAATGGCAGGAGAAACGGGAGGCAAACTTGTTCAGTTAATCGGGATCACAATTTTCGTTTTTTGTTTTAAGAGAGGCTCTCACTTTTTCGTTAAAAGGAACTGTAATGGCCTCCCACCACCAAGAGCATGGATCATGGAAGACCGGTGAGAAAAACGGTAGATCCACCGAAGAATGTAGGAAGTTGGTAGCCCTGAACGCCATGGAAGGGTGCCTCAGTTGGTGAGATGCCGGTGTGAAGCGGTACAGACGTGATGTCATCATGGAAGATCGCGAGTTGCAAACACATTAAGAGCAATATAAAAGAAATCCGAGGATGTATAAATCTACAAGTAGCATGATAATTCCCCCTGAATTCTCCCACAATACCGAGTATGTGTGCGCAACATGATAAAGCACCTAAACCAAATATTAATTTGAATTTCACGGAGGCAGTTTTCCATGTTCTATTTGAGCAGCTGACTTCCACGAGGTTTGCCCCCTAAAGTTACGTGTATTTCGCACTGGTTGGCATTCCTACTTATGACTGATAACAAGAGTCCCGCGTTCAGGGGAGAGATAAGAGAGAGAAGAAGCAAACAATAGTACTTTAGTGAAATAATGCATTGTGAAAATGAATAATAAGTGGTGTCATGCAAAATAGGAAGTGAGACGATCGTGCATGCAAATGAGTCGTAAATCCATGCAGGTATGTGCCATTTCTGATCAGAAATAGTGTGTCTTTTCTTCACCAACATACGCTGGAAAATTGATGGGTTATTCAAGAGAGACATTGTGTCCTTCTGGCAGGGACAGCAAACGCCGAGTTGGAAATGACTTAGATGTTTCTATTAGTTTTTGTATTTGGTGATACGACGAATGTAGTGGCAACACTGTTCCCGCTTTCTGAGGTCTGGAACCTTCCATGTCCGTTATTATCCTTCCTCCGTCCGCGGTATAATTCTTTCTTGTGATCCCATGTGTTTAATACAAGTTCGTTTGATCGTTTATTCTCTTTCGTCACTTTCCCCAAATTCCACTCCGCACAATTTAGCTCCAAATAACAGTTTCTCCAAGCGGATTGTGTCTCTGAGAGAGGGACACGAGGAAAAGCTGATTTCTTTGGCCCCTGATAATGAAATTAATATTCTTTCAGCTGGGCAAGGCTTCAGAAGTAATAGTTAATAAGTAGAAATTAAATTCTGTGAAAAAAAAAAAACGTCTGCCAAGTGGGTGTGGCACATAGCTTCCTCCTATCCATAACCCGATAATATAGATGATCAGATGCATAGTAATTAATCTCAAAACACCAATCTCTAAGTACCTTCCACTACCCTCATAGGGGACCATCTACACGCTAATCTGAACAATCCTAGAAAATTTCATCAAATTCGGATGAAAAATGTAAGTGAGTAGATGACATCTACATACTAGGATCAAAAAAATACTTAGCCTCGGCTGGGATTCGAACCCGCGACCCCTGGGGGACAGTTGAAGTTAAAGCCGTTACAAGTAATTCACGTTTGCGCATGCGCAGTCGCTTCTATCAGTCCGGAGATGATGATTTTCATAGGGGACTATCTACAACCTAATCCACATAATCCCTGAAAATTTCATCGAAATCGGGTGGAAAATGTGGAAGTTATGGCCGTTACAAGGAAATTCACGTTTGCGCATGCGCAGTCGCTTCTATCAGTCCGGGGGTGATGATTTTCATAGGGGACCATCTACACACCAACCCGCACAATCCCTGAAAATTTCATCGAAATCGGACAATAAATTCGTATAGTTATCCCTTCACTGGTAGACCCCGGAGCGCGGCGCTCCTTCAGCTCATTTTTCGAATACTGTGGTTCACAGTGGCTATCCTGAGGGCTGTGATTCACAGTTCCCTCCTAGAAACCACCTCTACGCAGGACCGTACCCTCCACTCTGTCACCAAAACCGCTCAGGGTTAGTGAGAATCGGTTTCTTGCACTAAAACGTGAATGTGTCAGATCGCTCTTAAGTCTGAGCGATCTTCTGATCCCAAGAAATGGCTTCAGTGGTCTGAGGAAGATTCTGACGATATGGCAGAACGTACATCTGACTGAAATGGCTTTGATTAGTTAAATTTTGATTGCTCAGTTATTTGTATTTCAGAGTTGAGCAAAACCTATTTTTACCAATATGTATTTCTGAGTTCAATAAAAAAAACTTTTTTACCAATATGTTTTTCGTTGAACATTTTTAGATACACCAGGAGATGAGTTGAGTATCTCACTCTGACAATTAAAAAATATGATAAATATTGATTCTTTCGGGAGGAAGTACCGAAAGAGCGCCGCGCTCCTGGGTCTACCTTTTGCGAGATGAGATTAGGTCTACCACTGGAGGGTTATGCGCGTTACAAGGAAATCATGACAGACGGACAGACACACAGACAGACAGACACACAGACACGGAACCAAAATTGTTCAGAAAGGTCTAAAACGCAAAACGCGAGTGGAAATTTTGATTTTGGAGAACTTTTTTTTTTCGTCCTTGAAAAGTGAAAACAAAGCTTCCGCTACCTTGGTAGACTCGGAAGCAAAATCGTGAGTAAACAGGAGTCAGGCGATGAGTCCTTCTGGCAGGGACACAAAACGTCAACAAAAAAAAAAAAACCATTTTCAAGGTCGAACGCTAAAGGGATAACTTCAGTCAAACATTCCTTCACAACAGGAATCCACCATTGGGATGGACCAAACTCCGAAGATCGATTCTGAAAAAACTATTTCTATAAATAAACCTACTTCCTCGACCAAGGTGTTGCTTTCATTTCTTTTTAAAGTCCTCCAAGATCAAATATCCGCTCGCATTTTACGTTTATGACCTTCCTGAACAATTTTGGTTCCACGCCTGTCTGCAGGTCCTTGTAAAAGGCAAAATACGAAGCTACTGACCAATTTTTATGACATTTTCAGCGATGTTCTCTATGAAAATCTCTAATCAAAGTAAAAGTAGTACAATTTCGGGATCAAATTCAACAAATTTTATTTTTTTCAAAACCGTTGAAGGAATTTTAAATAAATATTGATAGGTAGTTTTCCACTCTGATTTATTGATGTTTATCAACAGAGCTGAAGCTAATCTCAGAGAACATTATTTACAAAATTTGTTGTACATGAGTGAACTACGTTTCTGGTAAATTTCCTCAAATTACTGCTTATGTCTTCTTTCCAGTGTGGCTCCTCAAGTGCCTCTTCAGAGCTCCTAGCTGCGAGGCTCTGTAATCACATCTATCACAGGCGTAGGGCTGCTCTCCAGTGTGAGTCCTCAAGTGCTTCTTCAGACTTTCTAGACGCGAGGCTCTGTAATCACATTTATCACAGGCGTAGGGCTTTTTCCCAGTGTGAGTCATCAAGTGAGCTTTCAAAGTTCCTATCAGCGAGGCTCTGTAATCACATTTATCACAGGCGTAGGGCTTTTCCCCAGTGTGAGTCATCATGTGAGCTTTCAAAGTTCCTATCTGCGAGGCTCTGTAATCACATTTATCACAGGCGTAGGGCTTTTCCCCAGTGTGAGTCATCATGTGAGCTTTCAAAGTTCCTATCTGCGAGGCTCTGTAATCACATTTATCACAGGCGTAGGGCTGCTCTCCTGTGTGAGTCCTCAAGTGCCTCTTCAGATTTCCTATCTGCGAGGCTCTGTAATCACATTTATCACAGGCGTAGGGCTTTTCCCCAGTGTGAGTCATCATGTGAGCTTTCAAAGTTCCTATCTGCGAGGCTCTGTAATCACATTTATCACAGGCGTAGGGCTTTTCCCCAGTGTGAGTCATCATGTGAGCTTTCAAAGTTCCTATCTGCGAGGCTCTGTAATCACATTTATCACAGGCGTAGGGCTGCTCTCCTGTGTGAGTCCTCAAGTGCCTCTTCAGATTTCCTATCTGCGAGGCTCTGTAATCACATTCATCACAGGAGTAGTGCTTCTTCCTCAAGTGCTTCTTCAGAGAACCTAGATGCGAGGTTCTGTAATCACATCTACCACAGGTGTAGGGCTTTTCCCCAGTGTGAGTCATCAAGTGCCTCTTCAAATCTCCCATTTGCGAAGCTCTGTAATCACATCTATCACAGGCGAAAGTCTTCAACTCACACCTCTGTACTCCAGAAGATCCCTCCAGAACGTCACTTTCCTCACCAAGCGGATCAGTTAAACCGTCCTCTCGTTTGATCATCAGATCCCCCTCAACTTCATCTTCAACTGCCCATCTGTTCCTCACTTCTTCTTCCACGTCTTCATCCCCCATCACCACCTCCTGTTTGATCTCCACTTCTTCCTTCACCTCATCTTCAACCGCCTCTTCTTTCACCACAATTTCTTCTTCCATTTCTTCACAAAACACTCTTTCCTATAGTTTGTATTTTCAGTTATTAACGTATTCTCTCGGCTGTAAAGAGTAAAATTTCACTGACAAAAATCCAAACAATCAACTTCTAAAACTGATAAGAGCAGAGGAAACCTCGTCTTCTTCTTCTTGCTCCCTTCATTGAGTCCCTGCGATCCAGTGAGTCCATGGTGGCCTCCATGAGCGACACTCCATGGACCGCTACACATGAGGTTTGTTCGGCTAACGATTCCGAACCAGTTCTGGAGGGAACACGATTCTGAAAGTGGAAGGGATAGAACCAGTTCGGAATCACCTTTCAGTTCGGAACGCCTTTGGAACTCGTTCGGAAACGATAGCCTGCATTGAAACCTCCTTCCATTTGTTGTTGTAGTTATTAATAATTGTTAGTTATTAATAATAGAATTCTCTCGTTTTTCCCTATATAATAAATAATTCATTCTCTTTTCTGCTTTTTTCAACACTTCTTCAACAAACTCTAGTTGTATTAGGGACGACAATGTTTTTAACACCTTGCACGCGGGAAAAAAACGCGTTGGTCCCCTGTGGCGGAGAAATTTTTTTTCGACGAAACGCTATAGCAGCAACATATATTAAAATGTACATTTTTCCGAAAATTTTGACATAAAAAAAAAGTTGAGAATTTTGAGAATTTATTCTCGGCGTCAACGTGACGCGGCCAGCGGTGGTGTCAAGTTGCTCCAGTTTGAATGGGAAATCAACCCCTGTGTGAGTGGGTTGGTTCAGGCCGCCCGTCCACTGGACGCGAATTCTGGCAGCCTTTGCAAGGGAGGTAGGTTGATGGTGCATAGAATGGGTAGGAATCAATCATGTACGACAATATAATACCTAGTTATTCCATACCTGGAAAGAGAACAAGTCAACTCTTTTTTGGGAGCTTTGTAGAGTACTCTGGCAAAGATTCAAAACAGAAAAACCGAGTGAAACACAAAAAAAAATCGAAGTCGAACCACTGGGTCTTTTTCACGATAATGAACTGAAAGTATGAAACTTATGAGAGGATTGAGCTGATTATTGACACAACCAACAATTAAACAATGTCGATCAACCTTAAAAAGAGTGAATTATTCCGTGAAAATGGATGAAAATGTGAAAACACAAAAAAATTACCGGAGGAGCACACAAAGATAAGGTGTCACTTTGATAACTGCTCAAATACCTTCAACTTCGACCGATTCAGCTCCGGATTGAACCGTTCAACTCATAATATGTTCATTTATCACGAAAAAATGCTAGAAAAGAATGGAAACTGAGAACGAAAGAACAGGAGCAGATATTCTTGAACCTGTTTTGCGAGAGGTGTTTGCGTGACATAGACGCGGCCAGCCACACAGACCCCGGGATTTGCGTGACATAGACGCGATCCGCGTTCAACGTGTTAAGCTGCCCACACACGGTCCGACACGTTTGCAGTGGGGGAAGCCAAAACTTTGCCCCACTACCTTTCAGGACCGAAAGAGAGGAGAGCACACACGTACCGACAGTTGGGTTCATGGATATTACTTTTTAACCAGTGTGTAATATCCATGTTTACCTTATTCTTTCTTGCTCTCAACTTTCCTTGCTTTCAATCGTTTGTTTTTCAAATCTTATAGCGCAATGGCTTCAATTTTTAGTAAATGCCAAATATGTGGGTTTCATTGTCAATCATTGAGTCTTTTTAAAGACTTTAGTCTTAAAAGACTAAAAAGACGCCGTACCACCAAGAAAAAGAGTTGAAGGATGAAGAGTTGGTTGGAGATGAGAGGCACGTGAAATTAGTGCATACCTACCTCAAAATTACAAAACAATTAATGTTAATTTAATCATTAGTATTTTAGTTAATTAGGTAGGTACTTAGCTACCTATCGTTCGGGTATCTCGAGAGGGCTTTGGTCAATTTCTGTTTGAGGTGATTTGGGTGTGAAATTTTCCGTTTTCCTTTATTGGAGCATTATTGTTGTCATTCAGTTTTTTTTTAGAAAAATTGGAAGACAATTTATCAGAGATGGCTAAGGGCCGGGGGTACAACACCCGTTTAAACGTCACTCATCGATTAAACTACTGTTTAAGGGCCGGTTTCACCAACATTTTGATCGGAGTTCGAGGGCCGATTCAACTACTGAACCGAGAAAATGGATTTCACCAGAGGCGATCAAAGCCATCCTCGGTTCATCCGGCGTTTGGCGCTGATCGCTCAATTTTGGCTGGTTAATCGGTTTGATCTTCGTTTAAAGCGACGGACGTGGACGCCATTGTTATTTTTCCTATTCCGTCGAG